>CM053029.1:176891789-177354289 GCA_028564925.1 Lithobates sylvaticus | reverse complement strand
GGGTTACAGTGTTGTGGCACCACCACCACCACCCAAGGCCCATTTTTTCTGCATGTTCCCCAAGTTTAAAGTGCATGTCAGGACAAAATTAAAAATATTCAGTTCACCTCTGAAATATATGCATTTTTTCCCAGAGAGTAAGCATTGTCATCCCATAACTGGAAGTGCCTAAATAAGAAACTTCATGGCAGGATCACCAAGTATTACTTTAATAAAAACTGCGTATTTAAAAAGATTGTAATAAAGCTTTTGAAATACTGTAACATTATTTATATTAAAGATTAAAGCAAACATAATGGTTAAAGCAAACAAAGATTAAAGATAAGAAAGAGCTGGTTATATTAATAAATTCACGACATATAACAGGACATTAACATTTACAGGTAACTACAGCAGAGATTGTTGATCCAGGGAATATCTGATTGCCTCCTTGGGGCAATCAGAAAGGAACCCCCCCCAGTGCAACAAATTGGACTATGCCTATTAGGTGTTTTTGCCTTCCTCTGGATCAATTTTGGGTATAAGGTTCACAATATGGAGGTTTTCTTTTTTTTTATTTGTTCTATTGGTTGAACTAGATGGACTTCTTTGTCTTTTTTTTTTTTAGTGTGACTAAACACATAGCTATGTAACTATATAATATTTAGGTATGTGATGACTTCGTTTAGGAGAAGTTTCCTTAATTATATTATATAAGTGTTTGTGAACAGGGATTACTAATGAGCAAACCACATGGGTGAATAATATCTAAAACAAATAAAGTAGCTGCCAACAAAAAGGGGTGTTCACACACTAAGCATAAATGAAAAATAATGGGAATGTGGCACTTACTAATCCTTATAAAAAATATAACCTAAAATAAACATTCATAATAAAAATACGGTATCCAATAATAATGACTGTGCAACAATAGCAATAAATGGCACAATGAAGTCAAATAAACGTCCAAGACTTTCAATGGTGCAAACGACTTTTTTGTGCAAACAAATTATTAACCACTTGCCGACCGGCGCACGACGATATACGTCGACAGAATGGCACGTACAGGCAGGAGGGCGTATATATACGTCCCTCCTTTAGCCTGTCCGTGCCATCGGTCGGAACCCCCGTGAGTCCGGCCGCGGTCCCTGCGGACTCGATCGCCGCAGGGACTCCCGCGATCGTCTCACGGAGCGGCTGAACGGGGAGATGCCGAGATAAACAGCATCTCCCCGTTCTGCCTAGCAACTAGTGACGCCGATCTCTGCTCCCTGTGATTGGAGCAGAGATCAGCATTCACTAGCTGACAGCCACGCCCCCCCACAGTAAAAAACACACCCCTAGGCATACTTAACTCTTTCACTGCCCCCTTGTGGTTAACCCCTTCACTGCCAGTGTCATTTATACAGAAATCAATGCATTTAAATGCATTAATTGCTGTAAAAATGACAATGGTCCCAAAAATGTGTCAAAAATGTCCGATGTGTCCGCCATAATGTCGCAGTCACAAAAAAAATCGCAGATCTCCGCCATTAATAATAAAAAAAAAATTATTAATAAAAATGCTATAAAACTATCCCCTATCTTGTAAACGCTATAACTTCTGCGCAAACCGATCAATAATCGCTTATTGCGATTTTTTTTACCAAAAATATGTAGAAGAATACGTATCGGCCTAAACTGAGGAAAAAAAATGTTTTTTTATATATTTTTTTGGGGATATTTATTATAGCAAAAAATAAAAAATAATGCATTTTTTTCAAAATTGTCGCTCTATTTTTGTTTATAGCGCAAAAAATAAAAACCGCAGGGGCGATCAAATACCACCAAAAGAAAGCTCTATTTGTGGGAAAAAAAGGACGTCAATTTTGTTTGGGAGCCACGTCGCACGACCGCGCAATTGTCAGTTAAAGCGACGCAGTGCCGAATCGCAAAAAGGGGCCTGGTCCTTTGGCTGCAATTTGGTCCGGTCTGAAAGTGGTTAATATAAAGTCCAATGTGTAAACAATCTCTTATAAAGTGCAACAAGATCCAAATGAGGTGCTAAATCCAGACATTCAGAACAATTCATCAGATGTAAAGTGCATGTGCCACAATCCAACTAGTATCCTACATCCAGTGTGGGTGATAACATTTTCTCCAGCCTCTTACCTCATATATCGAATAAATAAGCCAAACTGAACAATCCACACTAGTCGATCGGGCCCTGGCAGATCGATTCCCCCGGTTACTCAGGAACAATTAAACTCTCAGGATGACAGCGCTCAGTGACATGGAAAAGGAAGAGGAGGGCTCCATGGTGCAGTATTTTAATAAAACTTTTAATATAATTAATAGTAACTTGCAGTTAATGTAACAGATAAACAGCATATGTATACAGGAACCTTTCTGATCTTGGTCACGACCGGAAGATGACGTCACCACGGCTCTTTTCCCTTAAGGCCTAAACTGGTGGCTCTTAACTATTTTTGGCCAACATAAAGGTAACGTTGGTGTGAAAATCTGCAGGACTTTTGTAGGCCATTGAGCTTTAACTTAAGTTCCCATAATCTCTATCTAGAGACACATTTTTGTTCAGTGAGGTGAATGGAGTTCACAGCAAACAGAACACTGGTGCTTCTAAAGGGGAAGTTTAAAAACTCACTGAAAAATACATGTGAAAGCACATGCTGAGAAACAGAATTCACAGTGAGTCACAGGGTTGTGCAACACAATCTATAGTCTTTTGTGAGAAAATGGACAGTATCTCTTTTTCGTGTAATTTTACTGCCAAAACTGTCTTTTTTTCTTTTTTTAAGAGATCCTGTAACCAACCTAAAAACATGCAGGTAAAAATCATACAACAATTAAGTATTGTGCCTCTGAACTTGATAGCAAATTTGAATAGTCAATTCCCTAGCACAGCCCCATCCCTCCTTGCATGTCATAGCCCTCTCCTCTTCTGGAAGTGTTTAATTACTGTCTGTGCTGACCCAACTCCTTACCTCCTTACATAACTGTAAAAAAAAAAAAAAAATTAACAGTTGGGTAAGGAGCAAAGAGGAATACTATAGACAGAGCCTTCTTTAATGCAGGGCAAAAAGGGGCAGCTGCCCTGGGCACTGTCATTGTTGTGGGGCCCAAAGAAGCTGCCTCATACTTGCCAACTATCCTGGTTTATATTCCCTTGTCCCTTTAAGTTTTAGTCCTGTGCTGTGTCCTGATATCTCAGTATGAAGTTATGTTACTAATGCTGCCCAGGTCTGCCCTATTGTTGTGTATGGATGACTCACCTTCAGACTCCGTGTTTACATGTAAATAACCAGCACTGATATTTAAAAAGTGGCAGCTGGCAGCATTGATATGTAAATAAAGGCGCCTGAATTACAGCGGCAGGGGGTGTTTTTGAAGCACCTGATTAGAGCCATAGGCTCTAATAGGCGTCAAAAAATGTGACCTGCGAGCGCCATGCTTGACGCTTGCAGTTCACCCAGGTGTGTTAGAACTGTAAATGAATATTCGCTTTCCTAACACTGAACCGCCACTCCGCCAATCAGGTGCTCGGGTCTGTTACCCGTCACTTGATTGGCTGAAACGACAGGCACTGTGATTGGACGCCTATGAGGAGGAGAGGACGGGAGGAGACGCATAGAGGACACTGCTCGCCGCCGTGACCCGCTGCCCCACTGAGACAGGTTAAGTGCCGGGCAGATGGCGAGCGGACGGTGGGGGGGTCACAGTGGTGGCATTCGATTGGGCACAGTGACAGCATTTGATGGGCTCAGTGGCAGCATTTGATGGGCACAGTGGCTGCAATTGATTGGCACAGTGGCTGCAATTGATTGGCACAGTGGCTGCACCTCAAAAAATTTGAGCACCAGCAGCCACCTGGTGGAGAGGATGGGGGAGGTTTGGAGTGCAGAGGTTACCAGGGGTTTTAGGATGCAAAGGTGTACTGACAGGGTGAATAAAAATGTAGGTAACATGTAGGGCAGACCATTCATTTCAATGGGCTGCTCTATGCACTAGAAATGCGGAAGAAAGTCCCTAGCGCTTTTTCAAAATCACACGGTGCCACAGCACATGGCACTGCTGTTTATCTGCTAAAGGGCAGCATGTTTCTGTGGTGTCAGGAAAGCGATGTCGAAGGCTAAATGTCTCAGTTACATTGGTGGTCAGTATAAATCTTCTCATTACATTGGGACTTGGTGTAGAATCCTTTCATTCACACTAGTGCCCCCCCCCCCCCCCAGCACTGCCACCCAGGAGATCTAGGATCCCTAGAAGTCTTTCTTTCTATTAATGGGTCCGCTCATCTCCCCAGTCCATGGTGTGCAGGCAGTGAGGGGATGATGTGCTGTAACCTCTAGCAACCAATCAGTGAGCAGTATTACTGTACAGTAATCTCTAGCAACCAATCAACAAGCAGAAAGCATATGCTGTAAACTCAAGCAACTATTCAGTGAGCCATAATGTGTGCTGTAACTTCTAGCAACCAGTCATTAAGTGGTAATGATATGCTGTAACCTCTGGCAACCAATCACAATCGCTGCCTGATCTGATACAGTAAACTGATTTTGAGTCTAGCTGCTATTTATTGTATGTCTCAGAGCAGGTGGAAAGCGAAATTGGGGCGGGGGCAAGACATTTTTTGCCTAGGGCCCAATCAATATTAAAGATGGCCCTGACTATAGAGCAGCCTTTCTCAACCTTTTCAGCACAGAGGAACCCTTAAAAGAACATTATAGTCTCAGGGAACCCCTGGTAAAAATGACCATAGTTACAACTCATGGCACATTAGTTTGATGGGCAGTGAGAAGAATGTTCCTTACACTAGTGGTTATTGGGAAGAATTACTCCAGTAGTATCAGTAGGAACTTATCTGAATAGGCAGAAATTGCTTATTTGTCAAGGAATCTCTAGTAACTTCTGAAGGAAGCCTAGTTGAACCCTGCTTTAGAGTGTCACTAGAGTGACAGCCCTGAGTCTGCAGGGGCTGCTGAGATCACATTCAGAATAGTGGCACCCAGCCGCAAGACTTTTGGGTGTTTACACACACAATCCTCTTGATCCTCATGGATCCCCTTGCTGTCTTTCTAGGAAGTGAGGGGAAATATTTTAAATGGCCACGCAGACCTCACTCTTTTCCGGAGGTGCTTTTGTGGTAGGTGGAGCCTTGCCCCACTCCACCTGTCCAGCTGCTGTCACAATTGGAGCTAGTAATTGTGGGTGTGCTAGGTATTCGCTGGAAGGGGCGGGCCGTGGGCGAAGATCATTGCTATGGGTGGCAGGCTGTGCACTTCCTCGGCCAAGAACCAGGCTTCCTGCATGCCGGTTTCAAATCACTCCTCCGCCAGCTGCTGTGTAACCTAAGCAGCGCTAGATTCCTGAACATGTGTCTTAGAAACTCCTAGACTAATGCTGCGTACACACGAAGGGATTATCCCGCGGGATTGTCCGCTGGACTCAAGTCCACCGGACAATCCCCTCGTGTGTGGGCGCCGGCGGACTTTTTGGCGCCAAAAGTCCGGCGGACTAGGTTTTAAGTTTTGTTTTAAAACCTAGTCCGCTGGACTTGGCAGTCTGGCGGTCCGGCGGACAATCCCGCCGTTAGTAGGCTAGTCCGCCGGACTTTTGAAATGAACGGACTTGCCGCTCATCGGAAAGTCCGTTCATTTAGCATGTGACTTCAGGTGTACGTAGCTAGCGTAGGCAGTGAATGCCGCCGCGCTAGCCCCGTCACCTGGCATGGATTTAAAGGGGTCCCCCCAAATCCATCTCAGACCCTTATCCGAGCACGCAGCCTGGCAGGCCAGGAAAGGGGTGGGGACGAGCGAGCGCCCCCCCTCCTGAGCCGTAACAGGCCGCGTGCCCTCAACATGGGGGGTGCCCTGGGGAACCCTGGTGACCCCGCCCCCTTGTGATGTCACAGTCCCGGAGGATGCTGGGACTGTGACATCACAGGGGGCGGGGTCACCATGTGACATGAGCATGTGACCCTGTCCCCTTGTCCCTATATAAGTCCCAGCACAGCGCGGCTCTGGCATTCCGGCCAGAGAGAGCGACGTGTCAACATCGGAAGAAGAAGAAGAAGAGGAGGAAGAAGAAGAAGAAGGCGGCGCAGAAAGCGACGACAGCGGCAAGAACAGAAGAGATCCCGGAAGACCCCCGAAGGCGGATCGAGACCCCCAGACGGCGGCGACGACGAAGAAGGTAGCCGGACTTCTCCGCTCGGTAAAAGAGCTAGGTAAATGGCGGAGGAGTCCGGCGAGAAGACCCCCAAGACGGAAGAAGACCCCCGGAGCAGTGCAATAAAATATTTTTTCAAAATTGTGTGTTTTTTTTACTTTACATTTTACACCTTAGGTGAATGGGTAGGGGTACATCGTACCCCATACTCATTCACATAGGGTGGGGGGCCGGGATCTGGGGGCCCCTTATAAAAGGGGGCTCCCAGATTCCGATAAGCCCCCCGCCCGCAGACCCCGACAACCAATGGCCAGGGTTGTCGGGAAGAGGCCCTTGTCCTCATCAACATGGGGACAAGGTGCTTTGGGGTGGGGGGGTCGCACGGCCCCCCTTTCCCCAGGGCACCCCCCATGTTGAGGGCACGCGGCCTGGTACGGCTCAGGAGGGGGGGGGGGGCGCTCGCTCGTCCCCACCCATTTCCTGGCCTGCCGGGCTGCGTGCTCGGATAAGGGTCTGAGATGGATTTGGGGGGGACCCCCACGCCGTATTTCGGCGTGGGGAGTCCCTTTAAATCCATGCCAGGTGACGGGGCTAGCGCGGCGGCATTCACTGCCTACGCTAGCTACGTATACCTGAAGTTATGTTCTAAATGAATGGACTGCTCCGTGTGTGGGCAAGTCCGTTCATTTTCAAAAGTCCTGCGGACTTTGTCCAGCGGATTGTCCGCCGGAGAAGTCCGGGCGTGTGTGGGCAAGTCACACGCTCGGAAGTCCGGGCGTGTGTGGGGAAGTCCCGCCGGACTAGGTCCGGTGGACAATCCGCTGGACTAGGTCCGGCGGACAAAGTCCGAACGTGTGTACGGGGCATAAGGGAGGGAGACTCTCCACCTTGTTTAATAATCACCCTTTACTATTGGGCAAAATCTGGTAATGAAATACTGTTTGCAAAGCTTGTTTTTCTATTTCATCCCAGGTTGCCCCAGGTCTTTCATAATCCTAGTCATTCTCACATTTTGTTTTTAGATTTTAATTGTAAAGCCAGCAAATTACTTGTTATAAGTATTGTTAATATTTACATATTGTTTAAATATTAATTGTCTCAGTTTGTAATAGGTGTTTCTGTCTTATTTCAGGATGTCAGTAAAAAAATGTGCCCTATCAGTAAAATTTTCCAAGTTTTGTCAGTACAAAGAGATGGGAGGTTGACAGCAAGAAGGAGTGGGAAGCGCCACCATCTAAGTGCAGTTAAAGCGGAGTTCCACCCACATTTTTTTTTTTGCCACCTGTTTTTCTGCTATGAATTAAATACTCAAAAGCATGTTAGTAATAAATAGTTAGTAATAAATTCATCTTTTTTAAATTTACTTACCTTTGTTTTCTGCTTCCTGAGCGCTTCCATCTTGACTGTGGGCATGTGAAGCCCACTAAAACTCTGTTCTGGGACAAGGTGCTGCTGGCTACCCAGCATGCACCTCCCGATCTCACGATTGCACCTTCTACATAGGTCGTTGCGCAGGAATAGTATCTTGTTGCCATCACAATGGGTGGCGACGGAGGAAGTTCCCGCCTCATTGTTATGGCAATGCAATCCTGCTGCGATGCCCACTGACTCCTGGGAACGATGACACACATCTCCCAGGAGCAGAGGCGCCACAGGAAATTAAGTACATCACACCCTAGCAACAAGCCACAAACAGTAAGCAAAAAAAAAAAAGTTGCCAAATGTTGTTCAATTTGCAGGAATGTACTGATTGAGATAAAGATTAAATTATGGGTGGAATTCCGCTTTAATCTAAAGTAAAAACAAGTATGTACAGTATAAAGGTTGCACTCACGTTTATTGGAAGTTTTAAAAGCATGTTGACAGCCCTTGAAGTATGTGCATGAAGCATGGAGGGTCAGACCAGGGCTGGTGCCAGCATGAGGCTGCTTGGGCAGCCAACTTAAGGCACCAGGATGGAGGGGAAGGGGAATTATAATGCACCTTTGCCTGTGTAGACAAAAATCCTTGCGCCGGCCCTGACTAGGAGGGTATTGGTGCCTCCTGGCACCTTAAAGCGGAGTTCCAGTCTTTGAAAAAAAAAAAAAAAGTCAGCAGCTACTAATACTGTAGCTGCTGATTTTTAATATAAGGACACTTGCCTGTCCAATGATCCCACAATGTCAGCCCCCCGAAGCCGATTCGTCCATTGGCTCGCGCTGCGCATTATTAATTGCCCCGTCATCTTCTGGGGTGAACACAGGTCCCAGAACCCAGCGGGAGGGAAGGAGGAGGGGCCGATGCAAATGAGGAGATGATGTACCCCGCCGCAGTGGGGTAGGGCGGAAGACCTGCAGGAAACCGAAAAAAAAAAAACCAGAATATCCAAAAATGCTTTAAGTTGGCTGCCTAAGCAGCCTCATGCTGGCACTGGCCAGACCCTCCATGCTGCCCTCACACTTGCACATACTTCTAGAGCTGTCAACCTCCCATCTCTTTGTACTGACAAAACTTGGAAAATTTACTAATGGAGCACATTTTTTACTGACATCCTGAAATAAGACAGAAATGTCTTCACCATCTTGTGGAAGCCTTGAGAACATGAAGTTTATTTCAGCAAAGGATTCTGGGGAATGTCCATCAATCTTCAGTATAAATGTTCTCCTCTGCCATGGTCCCTGAAGCAGCCAGTTCTGTCATTGGTCCAGCACTGTAAAGGGAGAGGGACACTATGTATTACATGTACACTCAGAATAAATGTTGTGTTCGTTTTTTTCACAGTTGCTTTAATGTTAGCAGTTTCCATATTCACTCCTTAAAGCTGACTGTGCAGGAAATAACTGGCAGCGTGGCATTGTGCTTTAACACCTGGCTGCCACACATATGTGTACAATCAACACTGCTGTTTTGCACTGGGATTGCATTCATTTGGCACAGTAACCATGCTGTCACCAACAGCTCCATGTCACTGTTTAAGTTTGGAAACTGGGGATGTACTCCTGATCGTATTATCTGATCAATTTTAAGAACAATATATATTATCTTCTAAAAATGTATCCAAAGTTTGCGGTCCAACCAAAAGACTAGAGCCCTTGTTGTCTTTTTACTACTATTCTGGGCTCCATTAGAGTAATGTTCCCTCAATTTCTGTCATTATCTTGGATGCTATGGTTTTACCAGACAAGATGTAAGAGAACATTCCCAACATTAAGCCCTGATTCACACTTGTGTCTGCATTTTTATACGGTTTTCATGCATTTTTCAGGCTTACACATGGTGCCAAAAACACACTAACTCCCTTCTTCAGGCATCCACAGACAATCTTATAGCATTTAATAGGATCCTAGTTTTATTTTCTAACCTGCAACAGACAAAGAATTAGAATCTGATCAGTTGCTATGGGCAAACCTCTGCTGTCCTTAAGGCTGGGTTCACACTCGCAGCAGGGGGGCGGCATGGCTCGCAGCAGGGGGTCCGTTGCATCCCCGTGCACCTTTCAGGTCCGAATTTTTGGCTGAATTCGGACGTGAAACAGAGCCAAAGATGCACAGGACTTTTCTGCAGTGTGCTCCGCAGCTGCCCTGGAGATGTGTGAACCGGCTCCATTGAGAGTCGTCACACTCTCTTGTCATGCGAATTTACGAACCCGCATCCAATTCGCAATAGTGTGAACCCAGCCTTACAGTAGGCTTGAACTCAAAAAGTAAAGACTTGCTATCTTACCGTGAACATTTAAAGGTGATAATTGTGCCTGAGTGGTATTCCACTGCTAATTTTCAGAATTTCTCTTGAATATAGCAATGCACCTCCTGGTATGTGATTGTGTCAAGGCAAAGATATCCTTTGAGGTCACTAGAAAAACTTCAAATTTTACATTGCTATGTTCCATTTTTTATGTTGTCTATATGTTCTCCCACTCTTTTGGCCATGGTTCTAGTGGTTCTACCATCCTATTGGAAATTGCACGGACACATAAGCATGTAAGTAACATACCTTGTGTCACAGATGATGACCTGTCTGCTGTCAAATACACCACCCGTGACCACTGATGGAAAGCTGGTAGCTTTCCTAGTTTTTACTCTAACAGTTCTACATGCTTTGCATCTACTCCATTTGTAGAACCCTGTACGGCCCAGAAAAGTGGGAGTTTTTTTGGGGGGTAAAGGTTTGTGTCAATCCTCCCCTGGTTACCTTGACCTTTACTTTCCAGACCTTATCCTCTTAGATGGATGAAATCTACAACATAAGTGAATGGTGGATCTGAATGGCGATCAGCTGGGAAACTTGCCATTAGTTGCTGTTGATGTTTTCCTCTTGATAGAAAATATGAAACAGCGCTGGCAGCATATATTATTCAATACACATCTTAGTGATTAGTGCCATATACATCATTGTGTCATACAGAATCAAAATACAACAAAATTATACTGTATATAATATAATATGCACAAATCTATAAACTGCTTGGTGCTTATATGAAAAAAGGTGCAAAGGTGCTCCAAACTTTGCAAAATGTGAGGTGACTCCCCCTTCAGTGACCCCATTCACCAGAAACAATGGACCCTCAGCTTCGCAGTCTGGGGTCAAAAGTCAGTGATCTATTGATCTAGGGATGTGTAGGATGGTTCCTCAAAAAACTTGAGCGCTGCCACGACGGACTAGAAGGGAAGGTAATCCACAAAAAACACCAGCGGGCACAGTGTGAACAATGGAACAAAAGTCACGTCCCAGCAGGATCTGACCAAGTCAGAGGCAACAGGTGTCCTTCCAGCATCAAGCTCTCTTCAGCTCTGATAGCAACACCCAAAAGCAAGCAGGAAGCAGGGTTATGTCACTTCCTAAAGATGCCAATCACAGGGAAACATATGTCGGAGCGGAGGATCCGTCACTTCCTGGTCCTAACTTGATACCCCATACTAGGCTTTGCCCTCTGGAGCGAGACGTGGAACGCACGCCATCGCCAAGGGATTAGCTGACTCACACACGCTGATTACACCTAGTGCCAGGCCAGGCACTTCAACATGTGAGTGTAACTGCTATTGTTGCTGCTGTTTCATTTACTTTATTAAAAATTACTACACTATGAGACTTTTATCCGTGTCTCCTGTGGAGTAATTTTTTACATCCTAGTTCCATCGTGAGCGGCCAGTGGAATGGATTTATGCTATTAGTGGAACCAATATGGTGTTCCAAAAGTGCTTTTTGACCGTCCTGTAAAAAGGGGTCAAACATCTCTGGTGAGTGGCCACCTTTATACCGAGCACTCGTGGTGGAAGAACTAGAAGTTTTATCTCAGAGCATTTCGATTTAGTGTTGGGATTTATCACTTATGGACTTTTTGCTTGCTTTTATGACAATTTATTTCACTAGTGTACACATTTATGTTTGATGTATTGCAATTTATTCTTTGTGCAAAGTTTTGTATGAGCATGTGCCATATCCTTTATTCCAATATTTTACACAGTTTAGCGATTTGTTCACGTTTTAAAGGAGCAGCTGTTTGTTATATGTTCTTATCCCCACAGGGCGCCATTATTGGTACATATTTTTAATTTACGTCACTTTTCTATTTTGTATAGAGAGTCACCTTTAGGCTGCCCATCCTTTTTTCTCCTTTCTTCACACATTGTTGGTCACTTTATAATTTACCATGGAGGTGTTTAATTTCATTGCTAATAGAGATATTAACTTGCATGAGTGTTTTCAAGAGACTTTGGCACAAAGTATAGACCTTGATTCTGCATTCAAACAGATATTCAAGGTCATGGAGAAACAAATAAAAACTTGGTGGGACATCACCACGTTAGAACAATACCTCAAAGAGGAAATCACTCAAAAAGCCTCAGGTGGGACCTCTGTCCTAATAATGCTTTGGAGGATGAAAATATAATTAAGGAATGGAGCCAGTTTTTCAATCAGTGTGAAAAGAAGTTAATGGGAATTCTAATTGGTAGAATGAAAGACAAATTACGCCTATTGGAATACCAGCTGAACACACTTAAAGATAGGGTGGCACCCTTCTCTGATACTCCAGAGTATCTAGCTAAAACTGAAAAACTTCAGCATTATCTTAATAAGCAAGATAATGAAACTAAGAACAAAAATATTTAAAAATATCAACGAGATATGAAGGACTATAAAGATAATAGGATCTATAAATGGCAGGATTCCACCATACCCCCAATGGGGGGAGATGAGGGGTCCCTCCAACTACCATCCACTTCTGGTACTGGTCCCTACCCAGGTAAAACACAGGGAAAGAAATTGAATAAAAAAGCTATGAAGGTCCATCATCCACAAACATCTTATTATGGGGGAGGAGAGGCAGAACCAAAATTTTGGGGTAATGCCTTACCTCTTACTCCCCAATATAGAGTTCCCAACCACAACTAAAGGATCAGTCCCCACAGACCCCAGGGACACCGTATTATGACACCTATGCGTCTAGGTCTAGACCATATCAAGGTAATCAGAGGGGAAATTTGAGGGGGCATGGTAGAGGTAGAGGAAGGCCACCCTATAATACACACCATTCCCAAGGGGTGGAATGGAGGGAGTGGAGAGAACCATTCAAAATTGTGCAGTCAGGCCATCCACAGAGGGGGAATCACCATCCCCACCCACCGAGGGGTTGGCAGTACCCCCACCCTTTCCTGAGCATCCCTCGTCCGGCCAAACATGCAGGAGAGGATGCAGAGGAGAAAAAAAATGGCGCGGGGGTCCCCCTCAAAATCCATACCAGACTCTTATTCGAGCACGCAACCTGTCAGGCCACAGGAAAAGAGGGGGGACGAGAGAGTGCGCCCCCCCTCCTGAACCGTACCAGGCCACATGCCCTCAACATTGGGAGGATGCTTTGGGGTCCCCCCCAAAGCACCTTGTCCCCATGTGGATGAGGACAAGGGCCTCATCCCCACAACCCTGGCCGGTGGTTGTGGGGGTCTGCGGGTGGGGGGCTTATCGGAATCTGGAAGCCCCCTTTAACAAGGGGACCCCCAGATCCTGGCCTCCCCCCCTTCATCTTCTTCTTCCTCCGATCCGCTTCTTCTTGGTCCGGTGTTCTCATCCGGCATCTTCCTCCACGGCGTCTCTTCTTCGTTATCGGGCCGCACCGCGCAATGGGAGGCTCCTGCTGTGTGACGCTTCTCTTCTTCTGACAGATCTTATATAACGGAGGCCGGGGCCACCCGGTGACCCCGCCCCCTCTGATGCATAGAACCGTGCGTCAGAGGGGGCGGGTTCACCAGGTGGCCCTGGTGTCCTGCCGGATTGTGTCCCCCATCGGATACTGTCCGCTGTGTACTGCGCATGCGCAGTATACAGCACAAGCAGATTCCGAAAATAGCCGAAGATGAACGGCGCCTGCGCCGTGAGTCCAGGTTCAAGCCCCACCATCCAAGTGGACATAGAGTTAGAATAAAAAAGAGCCGAGCGCATTGAGGCCATGCCTGAAACCTGGCGAGCGAAGCGAGCCCGCGAGGGGCCCTCTAACTTTGTGTAGCCCTATGTCCACTTGGATGGTGCGGCTTGCACCTCGACTCACGGTGCAGGCGCCGTTCATCTTCCGAGATTTTCCAAATCGCCTTGTCCTCCGTACTGCACAAGCACTGCGCAGTACGCCCCGGACACTATTCGATAGCCAGACTATTTTTGACAGAACACCGGCCTCCGTTTTATATAAGACCTGTCCGAAGTAGAGAAGCGTCACATAGCGGGAGCCTCCATTGCGTGGAGCGGCCCGAGAACGAAGAAGAGACGACGTGGAGGAAGATGCCGGACGAGAACACCGGAGCAAGAAGAAGCGGATCAGAGGAAGAAGAAGATGGAGGAAGAAGAAGATGGAGGAAGAAGAAGATGGAGGAACCGAAGGATGAAAAAAGGAAGTAGACCAGAAGAAAGAAGATGAAAGAAGACTTTAATAAAGGACTTGTCAAAGACTGTCTCCTGTCATTTTTAACACTTTTGTCACTTTTTTGGTGAAATGGTAGGCCCTTACCATTTCACACAGGGGGGGAGGCCGGGATCTGGGGGTCCCCTTGTTAAAGGGGGCTTCCAGATTCTGATAAGCCCCCCGTCCGCAGACCCCCACAACCAGCCGGCCAGGGTTGTGGGGATGAGACCCTTGTCCTCATCAACATGGGGACAAGGTGCTTTGGGGTCCTCCCAATGTTGAGGGCATGTGGCCTGGTACGGTTCAGGAGGGGGGGCGCCCTCTCGTCCACCCCTCTTTTCATGCGGCCTGCCAGGTTGCATGCTCGGATAAGGGTCTGGTATGGATTTTGAGGGGGACCCCACGCCATTTTTTATCCATGCCAGACCTGAAGGGAAACTCATGACGCAAATGCTTTGTAAATCAGCCCCATTGTGTTAATCATTTGCAATATAGAGGATATATAGTATATCACAATAAAAACTGTCTGTTATTTTCTGATGTATTATCTCTATGTTGAAGACATTGTGGCCATGTTGGTACTTTACTTCATGTACTTTGGGAGTGTAGGTCTCTTTGTAGATTTTGGGGTTCCCTTTTCCCTTTTGTTTTTCCCTTCCTATCACAGGTGACGTGGGTACTTACCTCACCATCGCCTCAACTGACTTTGCTAAGTCTTACAATAGATACCTTTCCAGTCCAGTTCCAGACGATAGTCTCACATATTTTGTGGCAATAGAGTAGGTAACGCATGGAAATTCACTACTGTATCTAATATTTCGGATGTTATATGTAGGGTAAACGCTTATTACGTTTATGAGAAATATCTCGCCTTTAGTAACCAAGGCCTTAAAGCATTTCTTGCCAAATGGGATCGGTGGGATCAGATGTTAAATATTTCTGAAATGTGAACATGTTTATGGATGACTTTATTCAGAGAGTAACATAAATACTTAGGGTGTTGGTGCACACTATTGTAGTTGTAGTTCTTATTGTTTTGTCTGTATGTTATGGGCAAGTCTTCTGACATTTGAATGATGTTATATATTAAATATTTTGTACATTCTATGCTATATATGCAATTCTATTTCTTAAAAATTTGGAAACAGACCTTTGTTCAAAGCCTGGTACACACTAGTAGTTTTTTTTTTTTCGTTTAACCCAGTGGGCTGAATGAAAAAAAACTGAAGCGCTCAGGAGGAGCCGCTGTACTAACAATGCAATGTTAGTGCAGTGATCTCCTCTGCTGAGCTATTGTGTTCTGACCGGAGGATGGCCCCCCAGCTAGCACACACCACAGTCAGTGTTCTCAGTCAATGGCTGAGAGCGCTGATTGGGTGCTGATTGTCAGACCTTTTTCGGTCATGCACCTTCGACAGAAGCTGACTTCTGACTTGTCCTGCTACCGGTACACACAGGTGAACTTGCATAGGACCCTCTCCTCATCCCCCACAATCCCGCTGACCTGGAGTCTGGCGATCACCTGCACTGACACATGGGGTCGCCACTTCACCATTCCAGGGCTTAGAAATCCCCATGCGGCTCAATCTCCTAAATGTACCTCATCAGGAGGTATGTATAGAAACATTATTATTGGTCGGTCATGTGATGGCGCTGTCCAATCAGAACCCGTGTAGCCTGTCCTGTCACCGCAGTCGAAGAGGAGAGAAAGCCGCTGGGATTTCAAATCTCCAGACTGGTAAAGCGGCGATGCAATCTTTTTAGAACAGGAGATCGCCAGACTCCAGGTTAGCGGGATGAGGTGCTCCAGTGTAAGTTCACCTTACAGATTTTCTGTAAAGGTGAACTTACACTTTAAGGATCAAGAAAAAAGATTCCCCCTTCGTTGGGACTTTATAGGCAGCAACCACACAAATAAATTTGAAAAATTTAATTTATTAACTATTCATAAAATCGTTCGATCATACAATGACTGATGGTTAAAAACCATAGAAAGAATACTACACGAATACACAAAAAAGTATAAACAAGACAAAAAACACAACAAGTTACATGGAATGTATGACAAAGAAATAGTTGTTACTCTCCAGTATATAATGATCTCCGGTACCCGACGTGTTTCTGGTTCAAGCACCTTCGTCAAGGGTATTAGATAAGAGTGTATGCAGTCATAATTTTTGTCTTACTTGTGAAATGTTCCACCATACAACTTAGGAAAAAATAGATGTAAGTTCACCTTACAGATTTTCAGAGGGGTGGGGGATTACCCATTCAATTGGCCTGGTGATCGCAAGGAGACATATGTGGCGGATTACCAAACAAGGTTTGTAAATTTTAAGTGAAAAGCGCTTGTGATCACCAGGCCAATTGAATGGGTAATCCCCTGTCCCTCTGATATTACTGTGCATTACTGGTGCTCCTGTTGGACAGCCACTGCTGGTAGTGCTTCATCTATTTTTTCTAAGTTGTATGGTGGAACATTTCACATGTAAGACAAAAATGATGACTGCATACACTCTTATCTAATACTCCCGTCGAAGGTGCTTGAAATAGAAACGTGTCGGGTACCTGAGATCATTATATACCAGAGCGTAACAACTATTTCTTTGTCATACATTCCATGTAACTTGTTTTGTTTAATAAATTAAAATTTTCTAATTTATTTGTGTGGTTGCTGCCTATAAAGTCCCAACGAAGGGGGAATCTTTTTTTCTTGATATACAATTATGGATGTGTCAACAGCACACTGATCTGACATGGTGAAACACTTTTTTTGTTATACACTTTCTTCTATGTCCTGTACTTTGTTGGATATTGCTACTATTTTTGTAACTGGTCTGATTGCATAACTATGACTTAATAAAAAACTATTTCAAAGAAATTTGTAGGACAATGTCACATTATGTTGATTTAAAAAAATTAATAAAAAGCTTTGGTTGGACACAAGCTTTGGATACAATATGTTAATTATGTTCAATTCCTGTATCTTGCAGCTTACCTGACAAGTGGAGTCTTATATTTTGTCTTATCTGTAAAACATAATAGAATACAGTTAATGTTTTTATTATATATATATATATATATATATATATATATATATTTATATATATATATTTAACCACTTGACCTCTGCATGATTTACCCCTCTTCATGACCCGGCCATTTTTTGCGATACGGCACTGTGTTACTTTAACTGACAATTGTGCGATCGTGCGATGCTGTACCCAAATAAAATTGATGTAATTTTTTCCTACAAATAGAGCTATTTTTTGGTGTTATTTTATCACCACTTCTTTTTAAAAAATGTTGTGCTATAAACAAAAAAAGACCTACAATTTAGGGGAAAAAAAATGTTTAACTTTCTGCTATAAAACATATCCCCCAAAAAATGTAAAATATCTAATTTCTTCATAAATGTAAGCCAATATGTATTCTGCTACATATTTTTGATTAAAAAAATCCCAATAAGCGTATATTGATTGGTTTGCACAAAAGTTATAGCGTCTACAAACTATATGATGTATATTTATTTTATACTAGTAATGGTGGCCATCAGTGACTTATAGTGGGACTGTAATATTTTGGGACTGTGATAATTGACACTAACTGACACTTTTGAAACTTTGTGGGAACCAGTGACACTAATACAGAGATCAGTGCTAAAAATACTGTCACTGTACTAGAGCTGCACGATTCTGGCTAAAATGAGAATCACAATTTTTTTGCTTGCTAAGAATATAGATCACGATTCTCGTGGCGTAGCATCATCTTTCACATTATACAAAAAAAATGGGTTAAATTTACTGTTTCATTTTTTTTTTATTCATCAAAGTGTATTTTTTTCCCAGAAAACTGCGTTTGAAAGAACACTGCGCAAATACAGTGTGACATAAAATATTGCAACAGCAGCCATTTTATTCTCTAGGGTCTCTGCTAAAAAAAATCTATAATGTTTGGGGGTTCTAAGTAATTTTCTAGCAAACAATACTGATTTTAACTTGTAAGAGACAAGTGTCAGAAAAAGGTTTAGTCTTTAAATGGTTAAACTGCCTTTATTTACAGACCAAAGTTCTTCTAAAAGAACTAAATGTTACAATGTTTCTCTTTGTTGTGATAAACTTGGCAGGCTGCCTGTTTTTTTTTTGTTTTAGTTTTTTGACAGTTGTCAGCAGAGAACAATTCTGCACTGAATTGAGGAAATGCTGTTTTAAGATCGTGAGGGGGGGTTGAATAGTGATCGCTATTCTTTAACGATTAATCGTGCAGCTCTACACTGTACTAATGACACTGGCTGGGAAGGGGTTAAACAGCTAGGGTGATCAAAAGGTTAAATGTGTGCCTAGCCAGTGTTTTTATGTACAGTGTGGTGCTTCTACTAAGGGAAGTAATTAAGTTTATTCCTTGCTGTCAGGAAGGGCTTCCCAGCAGACAAGATGGCTCCTTTAGGCAGTTTCCTGTTCCACGGATTCCACATAGGATGGGTGCACGAGCGTGCGCTAATGTGCACCAATGTGAGCCGGAATGCAATGGAATATGCGCGTGCACGCATTCGCATACACATGCACGCGCATCCCCTGACAGATGATGGTGCCAAATGGACTATTTAAACGGGTTCAGTACCCAGGATCAGTGCTGTCTTGTCTACAGCATTCCTGTGATTGTCCTGTTGCCTGTTATTCTGCATCCATTACCAGTTTTTGCCCCGGCTTGCTCTGACTACTCCTGCTCTCTACGTGCATCCACTCCGCTTCTTTCTCTGCATCTGTACCTGATCTGCTCGTCTGCTTGACCATTCGGCACTTGTGCCACTCTGCACTCCTGCGCTACCTGTCTACTCTATCAAGGGCTCAGAGTCAGAGGTGTAAGAGAAGCCTTCCTCTGCATATTAGGCTCTTCTACCAGGTATGTGACGGTACAAGACAGCCATGTCTGAGCCTGAGCAAGGAATCTCTCCCCTGGATGAACTGTGCCAACATTTGGCAGGCCTCACACAAGCTGTCAAAAATCTATACCCAGCATGAGGAGCGTGTCCAGACCCTGTCATCACCCTCCACTGTTTCAGGTTATGCTTCTTCATCTTACGCTGGAAACCCTGCTGCACCGGCAGTCGTGATGTTACCACCATAGCCCAGAGTTCCTACCCCTGAAAGGTTTTCTGGCGACCACAGCAAATTCATGGCTTTTCGGCCTACCTGTGAATTATACTTTGCCTTACAGCCCCGCACCTTTTCACTTAAAACGACTAAAGTAGGATTTATCATCTTTTTGCTGCATGGTGAGCCCCAGTCAACCTTGGCCACCTTCTTCGATTACATGGCTCAGCTCTATGAAGACCCTCAGTGAACCCCCACCGCAGAAGCAGCGCTACACACACCCCAGCAAGGCCGCAGAGCAGGTGAGGACTATGTCTCAGGCTTTAGGTGCTGGAGTTCCGATACTAACTGGAATGACACTGCCCTCCGCTACCAGTTCCGCATGTGTCTTTCAGAGGCCCTGAAAAGATGAGTTAGCCCGCGTTGGTGTTACACACTCTCTGGATGCTCTTATTAATCTGTCCATCCAGATTGATGGAAGGTTGAGAGAATGTAGATCTGAAAGATCAGCCGGACAATTTCGCCCTGTATGGATGTTACCACGGGTTGCAAGTCCACCAGGCCCAGCTCCTCCAGAACCCACAGCATCTGCTTCTGATGCTCCCGAACCCATGCAGCTTGGCTTGCTTTGTCCTCACTCACCATCGAAGAACATCAACGCCATCGCCAGAGCAATCTGTGCTTGTATGGCGGGGAACCAGGCCACTATGTGAGGACCTGCCCAGCCGAACTCTGTAAGTGCCTGTCTATTCCTTCTGCCAACCCTCCAGCCCTGTCAAGTGATCCTTCTCACCTAGCTCTTCCCATTCTGTTGCAGCTTCCAGGAAGAACTATCCAAGTGTCAGCCATAATTGACTCTGGGCCCTGCAGTTGCTCCATTGATTTGTCCTTTGCCGCTGAACATCGGGTACCTCTGCGACCCAAGGCCGAGAGACTTTCAGTTCACTTTGCAGATGGCTCCTTCATCAAGTTTAGGCTAATCACCCAAGAGACCATCCCTCTGCCTGCCACCATTGTCACTAATCATAAAGAACTGCTACGCCTGGATGCCATTGCCTCACCCCTGTTCCCCCATCATATTAGGCATGCCATGGCTACAGGCACATAACCCGTGCATAAATTGGGCCACAAGGGAGATCCAGTTTCAGTCACCCTACTGCCAACAGCACTGCCTACAAGAACTCTCATGTTGTCCACCATCCCTGTTGTGCATGGACTCTTATTCCGAGGCATGTATGCATATCAAGACTTTCTGGATGTTTTCAGTAAGAAGGGGGCATAGGTCTTATGACTGCTTAATTGAATTACTCCCTGGGGCCGAGGTACCTTTTTGGAAGAATTTTTCCCTTAACTGAACTTGAACTCGTGGGCCTAATGTTCTTTTCAAGATTTGCCCTCCATATAACTTACAAGCCCAGGTGAAAGAGTACTAAACCTGACGCACTCTCTCGCATGTTTTGAGAGCCTGAAGAATCTGTGCCCCCGATACCATTTTATCCTCAGGAAACTTCCTTTTGTTACAGGCAGATCTGTTGTCTCAGATCAAGCAGGCCTCTGTGGGAGCTCCCTCACCTCCTGAGACAACCCTACAAGTAAGGGATGGGCTGTTGTGGTGTGAAGACAGAATCTTTGTACCAGAAGATGTGTGCGTTCCTGTCCTAGGCTTGTATTGCATTGCAGGCATTAGCAGGACATTTTGGAGTCAATAAAACTACAGAGTTAGTACAACGCACATTTTGGTGGCCTCATTTAGAAAAAGACTTCAGGAAGTATGTGGAGGCATGTATCACATGCATTTGGAATAAAAGCAACAGGACCAAAGCATGGGGTCTGCTTAAACCATTTCCAATCCCAGATAGATCCTGGAAAATGATCTTGATGGATTTCATTGTGGAGCTTCCCCCTTCAGAAGGTTGTACTGCCAACTATGTGGTGGTAGACCGATTATCCAAGGTGGCACATTTTTTACCTACTAAGGGCACACCATCAGCTCTTGAAACGGCACAGATTTTTGTCAAAGAGATAGTAAGGCTTCGTGGGATTCCAGTTAACTTTGTGTGGTCTAGTTCACCTCTTGATTTTGGAAAGCACCCTGCGAAACTCTCAAGATTGAATTGTCTTTTTCCTTAGCCTATCATCCACAAACCAATGGCCAGATGGAAAGAACAAACCAGACCCTGAAGCAGCATTTTCCTCTTTTTCCCAGGATGACTGGGTGCCATTATTACCGTTGGCTTGCCTACAACAATTCTAATTACTCTGCCACAAAACAATCTCCATTTTTTGCCAACTACGGCTTTCATTCATCATTTTTGTCGAATCTAATTCATGAATATTCAGCTCCGGCTGTTCTGGAGACAGTGACCTTCTTTGATTCCAATAACAAACTGTTACAGGAAGCAATAGCCAAAGCCCAGGAATACAATAAGAAAGTTTCCGACAAGAAAAAATACGTGGAGAAATAATAATGGAACCTGGCTATCAGGTTGGGGTCTTTTTGTTTGTTTAGCAAAAAAATAAAAAACCCAGTGGTGATTAAATACCACTCAACAAAATGAGAAAAAATTATGTTTGGGTACAGTGTTGCATGACCGTGCAATTGTCATTCAAAGTGACACTGAAAGCTGAAAATTGGTCTGGGCAGGAAGATGGTGCCTGGTAGGCGAGTGGTTAAATACAAATTGACAGCCCTTTATAACATTGCATAGGTGCTATATTAGCTTGACATATCACAATTACAAAAAAAAATTGTACTCACTTCTGTATACTATTACAGTTGTAAATGCGATTGCTATTAGGACAAGGATGGGTATTAGGATATATAACGTTCTTGTATTACTTTGGCCCTCAGCACTTGGCGATGGGTCTATCTGAAACAATACCAATAACACACCTAAGATGAGAAGAATTAATTCTTGGGAAATATTAAAACCATTAAATTAGTTTTTTTGAAGAAAAAATACCTTCACTGGAGTCATAGGAGTAGGGCTAGAATTGACATAAGGGAAGGTTTTGCTGTCATCAACGCAATCTTCTAAAAACATGAAAAAGAGCAAGAAAGGGTTTTACAGTAGCAATAATCTGGAATTTTGTGTAGACTCTATGACTGCTCCACCTATCTTGTCCCAGGTTTTCTTTCCCACCAATCTCATCACATATGTCCATCAAATATTTAATGCCTTTTCTAGCCCACAGCCCGGGTCCTGTAATGAGTGAAATTCCTTAAACCTTGGGTTGCACCAAGTGGTGTATTAGGGGACCATCAGGCTTTTACCAGGTTGGGTTTAATCACAACAATATGCCATGTCTTAATAACCACTTTCATAGCAAGTGTTAAGGGTGTATAGGAACCCCCTGACCCCTATAAAGTGCATTGCGAAGGGCCTCAAGGGATCGATAACGGTCCATAAAGACATGGATGAGCGAGTTTGGGGTGGAGGAAATTGACTGGCCTGCACAGAGTCCTGACCTCAACCTGATAGCACACCTTTGGGATGAATTTGAGCGCAGACTGCAAGTCAGGCCTTCTCTCCAACATCAGTGCCTGACCTCACAAATGCGCTTCTGGAAGAATGGTTAAACATTTACATAAACACACTCCTAGACCTTGTGGACAGCCTTCCTAGAAGAGTTCAAGCTGTTATAGCTGCAAAGGGTGGGCCAACTCAATATTGAACCCTACGGACTAAGACTGGGATGCCATTAAAGTTCATGTGCGTGTAAAGGCAGGCGTCCCAATACTTTTGGTAATATAGTGTGTGTGTGTGTGTGTGTGTGTGTGTGTGTGTGTGTGTGTGTGTGTGTGTGTGTGTGTGTGTGTGTGTGTGTGTGTGTATATACAGTATATCTATATCTAGATATATAGCTATAAATATCTCTATCTATCTATCTATCTATCTGTAAAGATCTATATCTCTATCTATCTATCTATCTATCTATCTATCTATATATATATATATATATATATATATATATATATATATTTGATGTCTGTTATCTGTATCATTATCAGCATACTACTTTAGGCTAGATTTACATTTGTTCCGGGTGGATCCAGCTGCATCTGTTCACACCCACACAGAAAAACGCAGGAGATGTTTATGGGTGCTATTAATCCTAATGGCATGCCACATGCACTGGAAATCGTTCCCAAGCTGGGAACAATACTGCACTTACAGGATGTGATTTAAAAAATGGAGCAGGGACCTTTTCCCTGTGTTTCAGGAGGTGCTGCAACCCATTCAAATGAATGGGCCACCATGTCCATGCAAAACATAGCTCACAGTGCTGCCATCATTGTGAACCAGGCCTTAAAAAGTATATCAAACCAAAAGCTCTTTTCCTACTTAAATGGTGTGGAGAAGGATGAGAACTCAGTTTTTTTTCCCCCGGCAATCAATTAGAGCACTGTAATGCTGCGTACACACGATCGGAATTCTCTTCGGAAAAAGCTCTGATGGTTTTCCCGACGGAATTCCGCTCAAACTGTCTTGCCTACACACGGTCACACCAAATTCCGACCGTCAAGAACGCGGTGACGTACAACACTACAACGAGCTGAGAAAAAATGAAGTTCAATGCTTCCGAGCATGCGTCGAATTGTTTCAGAGCATGCGTTGGAATTTTGCGCGTCGGAATTGCTACAGACGATCTGAATTTCCGATGGAAACCTTTTCCGTCTGAAAAATTGAGAACATGCTCTCAATTTTTTTGCTGGCAGAAATTCGGCCAGCAAAATTCCGATGGAGCCTACACACGGTCGCATTTTCCGATGAAAAGCTCTCATCGGCCTTTTGCTGGCCGAAATTCCGATCGTGTGCATTAGACATTGGTGGATTGTATACTCTTTGGTCCATGTTGACAACTGTGTATGACAAATTAAGTTGTTTACTGAATATATATAAGGGCAACATTTTTATCAAGGTTGATATATGCAGGATTCTATTGTCCCTTAACAGATTTACAATTTTCAGTATTATGCAGTCTGATGTGGCTCTCAGACCACTTCTATATACCACTGATGACTACTTGTTTTCCTCTGTGTCACATTGCAGACAAGTGATGTGTAGAGAGGTTGGTCAGGGGCCACCAAAAGGGTAGATTTTGTCTAATTTCTGGGCTTAGACTTTAAAGCAGCCCATAGATTATGCAATTTTCATTGTGGAAGGAAAGAAAACCCCTTGATTCCCTCATCAAACAGTCAGGATGCTTCACACAACACCATTGTGTTCTATTAGCGTGGAGCCTTCCCGACAGTGATCACATAAAAGAAATGTACTGTACAGCCTCGTTGTACTGAAAGTGGTGTTGCACTGAAAAAAAAAGATGATTCAAATTCCTAAAAAAACAAACAAAAAAAACAAACATTTGGAACAATTTGTTTTTTAACTCGCCTCTAAATGCCTGTTGCTAGGGGGTCCCTCGTAGTCTGCCTCCTTCAGTGCCTGGGCTGGTGACTTCCCCTCGGCGAAGGAAGGGCTCAGCTCTGCCCCCTCCCTCCTGTCAGTCATCTGTCAGGTCCCAGATGACTGCGCGGCCAATCACAGCGCGTGGGGCCGCTCGCGCATGTGCAGTGGGTGCCCACAGTAAGAATGCCAGCGCCGTCGAGCGGAGGGGGGAACGAGCTGGGCTTTGTTCCCCAGCATCGCTGGACCCTGAGACAGGTAAGTGTCTGATTATTAAAAGTCAGCAGCTGCAGTATTTGTAGCTGCTGACTTTTTATTTTTATTTTTTTATTTTTTTAAGGGGAACTCCTCTTGAAGTCGACTTTGCTCCTGCTGAACCAGCCAAATTTCGATTCGTCTATGGCCGGCTTAAGTCATTTATTCATAAATACTTATTGCTGTGACTTTGCCCCTGTTCACACCAGTGCAACTTGTCATGTGATTTGACAGTTCCAGACAGCATGACAAGTCACAGCCCATTGCTGGCAATGCAACTGTCGCAGTGATTATAAAAAAAAGGTTCTTGCACTACTTTTCAGTTGCTTAGACTTCTGTTAAATGAAGTCGCAAGCTGCAATGAAATCGACAGTGCAAATCACATTGATGTGCGGCTTTGAAATCGCACTCAAGTATCGTGATTTCAAAGCAGCCCTGGTGTGAATCAGGCAGAGGTGGCTCTAGGCTTTGTGAGGCCTTAGGCAAAGCTTAGGCATGAGGCCCCACTCACACTCATAATGGGAAAAATTATTTTGGCAATAAAAATAAACTGTATAAGGAGGTTACAGCACAGGGGAGGGTAAGTGGACACAGTACAGGGGGCAGGAGGGTACAGTACAGGGGGAGCAGGAGGGCACAGCACAAGTGGCAGAAGGGTACAGTAAAGGAGGGAGCAGGAGGGCACAGCTCAGGGGGAGGGTAAGTGGGCACAGTACAGGGGGAGCAGGAGGGCACAGCACAGGGGGAGGGTAAGTGGGCACAGTACAGGTAGGGTTGCCACCTGTCCGGGATTCACCCAGACAGTTCGGGTTTGGAATCATGTGTCCAGGTTTCAGACTGCCTGAAACCCAGACACATTATTCAGACCGGACTGTGACTTCCAGATGCATCTGGATGAGAGGTGCCGACTGCCAAGGGGTTATTGAGCTCACCATCCATCCCTGTCTGTGACTGAAGTCTCCCTCCTTCTCTCTCCTGCCTCTGAGTGAGTACACTAAGGTAATTCAGGGTTCTCAGAGCACCCTTTACATCAGAGATCCACTTTACACCAGAGGCCACAGTATTCCCCCTTACATCAGAGTCCCCTCTGTACATCAGAGTCCTCTCCGTACATCAGAGTTCTCAGTTTTCCCCCTTAAATCAAGGTTCCAAGAGCATCCCTTATGTCAGAGACCCCAGAGTTCTCCCTTACATCAGAGTCTGCAGAGTCCCCCCTTACAGTGAAAGGGAACTCTGCGAATCCAGATGTTAAAGGGGAACTCTGTGGACTCTGATGTAAAGGGGGACTCTTGTTATTAACTTCATATGCTTAGAATTGTTATTTAATAGCAAAATATATGTATAGTTTATACTATAAAAAAAAAAAATGTATGTGTGCCGCTATAGTGTTCGGGTTTGACTTGAAGAAAAGGTGGCAACTCTAAGTACAGGGGGCAGGAGGGTACAGTACAGGGGGGAGCAGAAAGGCACAGCACAGGGGGGGGGGGGGGGGTAAGTGGGCACAGTACAGGGGGCAGGGGGTACAGTACAGGGGGAGCCGGAGGGCACAGCACAGGGGGAGGGTAAGTGGGCACAGTGCAGGGGGCAGGAGGGCACAGTATGGGGGGGAGCAGGAAGGCACAGCACAGGGGGAAGGGTAAGTGGGCACAGTATAGGGGGCAGGAGGGTACAGTAAAGGAGGGAGCAGGAGCACAGCACAGAGGGAGGGTACATGGGCACAGTACAGGGATCAGGAGGGTACAGTAAAGGAGGGCACAGCTTAGGGGGAGGGTAAGTGGGCACAGTACAGGGGTGAGCAGGAGGGCACAGCACAGGGGGAGGGTAAGTGAGCACAGTACAGGGGGGAACAGCAGGGTACAATATAGGGGGGAGCAGAAGGGTACAGTTCATGGGGGAGCAGGAGGGCACAGCACAGGGGGAGAGGAAGTAGGCACAGGGCAGGAGGGTACAGTAAAGGAGGGAGCAGGAAGACACAGCACAGGTGGGAGGGTACGTGGGCACAGAACAGCGGGTAGGAGGGTCCAGTACAGGGGGAGCAGGGAGGCACAGCACAGGTGGAGGGTAAGTGGGCACAGTACAGGGGGGAGCAGGAAGACACAGCACAGGTGGGAGGGTACGTGGGCACAGTACAGCGGGCAGGAGGGTCCAGTACAGGGGGGAGCAGGAGGGCACAGCACAGGTGGAGGGTAAGTGGGCACAGTACAGGGGGAGCAGGAGGGCACAGCACAGGGAAAAGGTAAGTGGGCACAGTACAGGGGGTGGGAAGGTACAGAACAGGTGGGGGGTAAGTGGGCACAGTACAGAGGGCAGGGTTGTACAGTAAAGAAAGAAGCAAGAGGCCACAGCACAGGGGGAGGGTAAGTGGGCACAGTACAGCGAGCAGAGGGATACTGTACAAGGGGAGCAGGAGGGCACAGCACAGGGGAGGGTAAGTGGGCACAGTACGGGGGGCAGGGGGTACAGTAAAGAAGGGAGCAGGAGGGCACAGCACAAGAGGAGGGTAAGTGGGCACAGTACAGGGTGCAGAGGGGTACAGTACAAGGGGAGCAGGAGGGCACAGCACAGGGGGAGGGTAAGTGGGCACAGTACAGGGGGCTGGAGGGCACAGTACAGGGGGGAACAGGAGGGTACAGTACAGGGGGGAGCAGGAAGGCACAGCACAGGGGGAGGGTAAGTGGTCACAGTACAGGGAGCAGGAGGTACAGTAAAGGAGGGAACAAAAGGGCACAGCACAGGGGCAAGGGGAAGTGCCACAGTACAGGAGGCAGGAGGGTACAGTACAGGGGGGAGCAGGAAGGCACAGCACAGAGGGAGGGTAAGTGGGCACAGTACAGGGGGTACAGTAAAGGAGGGAACAGGAGGGCACAGCACAGGGGGGGGGTAAGTGGGCACAGTATGGGGAGCAGGGGGCACAGGGGCACAGCACAGGGGGAGGGTAAGTGGGCACCGTACAGGGAGCAGGAGAGTACAGTAAAAGAGGGAGCAGGAGGGCACAGCACAGGGGGAGGGAAAGTGGGCACAGTACAGGGGGTACAGTAAAGGAGGGAGCAGGAGTGCACAGCACGGGGGGGGGGGGGGGGGGTAAGTGCGGACAGTACAGGGGCAGGGGGTACAGTAAAAGGGGAGCAGAAGGGCTCAGCACAGGGGGGGGGGGGTAAGTGAGCACAATACAGGGGACAGGGGGTACAGAACAGTGAGAGGGCAAGTCGGCACAGTACAGGGGGCAGGAGGGTACAGAACAGGGGGAGCATGAGGGCACAGCACAGGGGGAGGGTAAGTGGGCACAGTATGGGGAGCAGGGGGCACAGCACAAGGGGAGGGTAAGTGGGCACCGTACAGGGAGCAGGAGAGTACAGTAAAAGAGGGAGCAGGAGGGCACAGCACAGGGGGAGGGAAAGTGGGCACAGTACAGGGGGTACAGTAAAGGAGGGAGCAGGAGTGCACAGCACGGGGGGGGGGGGGGTAAGTGCGGACAGTACAGGGGCAGGGGGTACAGTAAAAGGGGAGCAGAAGGGCTCAGCACAGGGGGGGGGGGTAAGTGGGCACAATACAGGGGGCAGGGGGTACAGAACAGTGAGAGGGCAAGTCGGCACAGTACATGAAGCAGGAGGGTACAGAACAGGGGGAGCAGGAGGGCACAGCACAGGGGGAGAGTAATTGGGCACAGTACAGGGGGGAGCAGGAGGGCAGAAGGAAGGATGAACCTTACATCAGAGTACTCACTGAGAGGTAGGAGGGGCTGCATAGATGGATGGATCAGGCTGCAGGGCTTGCTGGGCTTCATACTTCTCACCCACACATCCCCTTCTCAGAGGCAGGACACTGTCTGGGAGTGTGGACGGGGCAGACACAGGAGGAGTGGACGGGAGGAGGAGGAGTAGAAACAGCTCTCTCTCCTCTCCTGTCTGGCTGTGCAAGCAGCAGGGGGAGGGGGGAAGTGTCAGCGCTGGCTCTGCTGTGTGGCTCTTCCAGGCTGTAATCCAAAGCTGTCGGTGAGCTCCGATCACTCGGTAAACTAGTCCCACTCGCATCCCGCTGTCTCTCCATGTAGCAGTGAGCAGACTCGGGACTGTGCTGATGGCGGGGATCCCAGCAAACTAGGCAGCCGGGAAGCCCCTGTCAGTGTGAGGCCTTAGGTGACCAGGAAACTGGTATAGTTAGAAAGACAGCAAAGGCAGCCCTTTTATTTCCTTTAGGGAAGGTGAACTGCAATTATCTCCTCTATATTTGAAAGTAATTTAATTGAAAACACAACCAACCTGAGCATGTAGGATCATCTGCTTCTGTCACTGGGAAGTCACTTGTTTCTTTGTGTGTGTCACTGTCATTGGATTCTGTGCTAGCATCTGATTTATCTCCTGAAATAATAACAATATTAAAGAAAAAAAAACATGCTCAAATGATCACAAAAAAATATTAAATATTCTTAAAAATGTACCCTTTGCCTTAAATTCCTCCTGAAAAAAAGCAGTCTAATGCTGCGTGCACACGGCCGGAATTTCCGATGGAAACAGTCTGATGGGAGCTTTTCATGGGATTTTCCGACCGTGTTTATGCCAATCGGTCTTTTTCTGTCTGCATTTCCGACGGACTTTAGATTGAGAGCCTGTTCTTAATTTTTCCGATCGTGTGTATGCAATTCCGACACGCAAAATTCTGACGCATGCTCGGAACCATTTTGATGCATGCTCGGAAGCATTAAACTTCCCTTTTTTAGTGCCGTCGAACGTGTTGTATGTCGCTGTGTTATTGACCGTTGGATTTTGATGTGACCGTGTGTAGGCAAGACAGTTTGAGCGGAATTCCGACGGGAAAACCATCAGAGCTTTTTCTGAGGAGAATTCTGATCGTGTGATCGCGGAATAATGGTGTTTGGATGTCTACACAGGGGGTACATTTACAGGCAAATATCGTACATAAGATTACATGTGCATTTAATATATTTTATGATTTTATGGGAAGCTTGTTCACTCTTTGCTTGTTAAGGCAGAGTTCGACCCAAAAGTACGCAGCTCCCACATTTGGCATGTCTTTTTTTTGGGGGGGGGGGGGGGGGGGTCCTAGTTTTGACAGGTATCCAGCTCCCACTTCCGCTGACGCCGCCTAGGTGACTCCTCCTCTCCCCTCCCTCCCTTCAATCTTCTGTGACACGTCACAGGTCCCAGAAGATTGCTCGGCCATTCAGAACAGCGCAGCGCGACTCGCGCATGTGCAATGCGCACCCGGCTGTGAAGCCACAAGCTGTCACAGCGGGGTGCCCACAGTAGTGGTGCCGGTGCAGAGGAGAGGAGGGAGAGGAACGTGGCTGGACCATGGAACAGGTAAGTGTCTGTTTATTAAAAGTGATAATTGTGAAAACAATTAAACTATTGTAAAGGGGAAAAAAAACAACCCTGCCACTGCAAAATAAAGACCGAAAAAAAGCAAAAAAACAACTGAATTTAATCAATTGGTAGTGTCCTACTAGGAAACATGTACTTTACCACTGTAATTCACAAAATTAAAACATAGTTTGCTAACTGATCCTAATCTCTCCCTCGCTAATCAGTGATGTCTCCTGATGCTCTCCCTACAGAAACGTATGCATGCTGATACTACATGGAACAAAAATCGGTCATGCTAGAAAACCAGCATTAGAGCAGCACTTGCAGCCAATGGGCACGAGCGCAAATTTGTGTTTTCTGGCAGGATGGGGGAGAGTCGTCCCCCTATCAGCATACAATAGTACGACAGGGGAGATGCCTGCATCACACATTGTTTGTGTTAATGCAGGGATCTGAAAGTTTATTTTTAATTTTTTTGGTTGAACGAAAGAAAAGACTGAATGTGTGTACCCTGCTCAGCCAGCCATTTTAAAGGGGAGGCTGCTGGGTTATACAGTTCCGCCATTATTGGCTGTTGTGATGTCTGCTGAACGCAAAGGATTCAAAGCCAGTTGTTTTTTGTCACTAATGCCGCGTACACACAACTGGACTTTCCAGCAGACTAGGTCCGACGGTTTTTCCGACTGACTTTTTAGCGGACTTCCGACGGACTTTCTGAACGAACGGACTTGGACACACACAATCACACCAAAGTCCAACGGATTCGAACGTGATGGCGTACAACTGGACTAGAATAAGGAAGTTCATAGCCAGTAGCCAATAGCTGCCCTAGCGTCGGTTTTCATCTGTCGGACTAGCATACAGACGAACAGATTTTTCGACCGTCTGATTTTTCGACAGCAAAGGTCCGGAGAAGCCCACACACGATCGAATTATCCGACGGATTAGTTGCAACAAATTAATTGCTGAGCAAATCTGAATCGCATCCCCCTTGCTAATGCATACATACGTTTGCTAATGGGTGTCCCTCGTTACCATCTCAAACAGTTGGGAGGTATGTTTTAGGCCCCACTCAGGGGCGTACCTAGAGCATTTGGCACCCGGGGCGGATCCTATATCCAGGACCACCCACCTTAAAATGCAAAAACACCCCTCTGTGCCCCCTGCATACCTCTGCATCCTTCAATATCTTTTTGTCACTAATGTGTACCCCCTCTCCACAACTGCACCTCTGGACCCCTTTACATTACACAGCACCCTGCACCTCTTGACCCCTTTACATTACACTGCACCCTGCACCCCTTTACATTACACAGCCCCCCACAGCTCTGGACCCCCTGCATGTTACACAGACCCTTCCACAGTGCAGATCCCCTCTACAGTGCAGACCCCCTCCTACAGTGCAGACCCCCCCAACTACAGTACAGACCCCCCATCTACAGTACAGACCTCCCCTACAGTACATAATCCTCCCCTACAGTAGAATCCTCCCCTACAGTACAGAATCCTCCCCTACAGTACAGACCCCTCCACCCTACAGTGCAGACCCCCCTACAGTACAGACCCCCCCTACAGTACAGACCCCCTACAGTGCAAACCCTCCCTACAGTACAGAATCCTCTCCTACAGTACAGACCCCCCCCCCTAAAGTACAGAATCCTCCTCTAAAGTACAGACCCACCTACAGTACAGACCCCCCTACAGTGCAGACCCCTCCCTACAGTACAGACCCCCCCTTCTACAGTACAGAATCCTCCCCTACAGTACAGACCCCCCCCCATCTACAGTACAGACCCCCCATCTACAGTACAGACCCCCCCATCTACAGTGCAGAATCCTCCCCTACAGTGCAGACCCCCCCCTACAGTACAGACCTGTCCAACCCTACAGTGCAGACCCCCCCTACAGTGCAGACTCCCCTACAGTACAGACCCCCCCCCCTACAGTGCAAACCCTCCCCTACAGTACAGAATCCACCCCTACAGTACAGACCCCCCCCTACAGTACAAACCCCCCACAGTATAGAATCCTCCCCTAAAGTACAGACCCCCCCTACAGTACAGAATCCTCCCCTACATTATAGACCCCCCTACAGTGCAGACCCCCCCTACAGCGCAGACCCCCCCTACAGCGCAGACCCCCCTACAGTGCAGCCCCCCTACAGTACAGAATCCTCCCCTACAGTAGATACCCCCTACAGTACAGACCCCTCCCCCTACAGTGCAGCAGACCCCCCCTACAGTACAGTACCCCCCCTACAGTACAGAATCCTCCCCTACAGTGCAGACCCCCCTACAGTACAGAATCCCCCCTACAGTGCAGACCCCCCTACAGTACAGAGCCCCCTAACAATACAGACCCACCCTAACAGTGCAGAACCCCCCTACAGTGCAGAACCACCCTACAGACCCATAATGTACCTCAGAACACACACAGAGAGCCGAAGGCAGTGACTTTGCAGGGGGGGAGGTGCGAGCCGCACCCGAGTGACACCCGTCTGCACAGTGACCCGGGTGTCTTGCGAAAAAAGTCCCCCGGCGGATAATGCCGCCCCTGTACTGCGCAGGCACATCGCTTGCGCAGTACAAACGACAAAAGTCTCCGAAGATGAACAGCTGATCGTCAGCTCTACACGGCGCCTGCGCACTACATTCTGCTCTGAGTCCAGCTTCAAGCTCCACCATCCAAGTGGACATGGAGTTAGAATATAAATATGCAGAGCGAAGGGAGGCCGTGCCCGAAGCGCGGTAATCGAAGCGAGCCCGCGAGGGGCCCTGTTACAAAGTGGTGTCTTACAACAGTGTTGGAACGTAGGCGCCGTAGACAGCTGACTCACAGGTGTTCAGCTTCGGCTATTTTCGGCAGCTCTGTTGTGCTTCGTACTGTGCAAGCGCAGTGTACAGGGGGGTCATTATCCGCCGGGGGTGACCTTTCTCGGCAGAACATCACCGGCGCAACGATCCCCTTCTCTCCATGGTCGTGGCTCTGATCAGTCTCAGCAGCGACTGTCACAGCCAAGCAGAGTGAAGCTGCCTCCCCCTCCTCCTTTATGTCTACACAGTGCTGTGCATGCAGGAGGAGGGGGAGGCGGCTTCACTCTGCTCGGCTGTGACAGCCGCTGCCGAGACTGATCAGAGCCACGACCACGGACAGAAGGGGACCGTTGCACCGGGTCACTGTGCCGACAGGTGTCACTCGGGTGCGGCTCGCACCTCACCCCCTGCAAAGCCACTGCCTCGGGCTCTCCGTGTGTGTTCTCAGGTACATTATGGGACTCTAGGGGGGGTGGTCTATATTGTTAGGGGGGTCTGTGCACTGCAAAGCCACTGCCCCGGGCTCTCCCTGTGTGCTCTGTCACCGTGCTGTGCCGCTGCCTAACCCACGGCGCTGTCTCCTCTTCAGTCACGGACTTAGTACGCCACTGGCCCCACTTTAATTTCATTATTTACATTCTCTCTTCAGCCTCATTCTTACCTACAGCAACTTAGCAGTACTAAAACTGAACTTCCCCCATACAAAACTCTGCATGGTAGATGAAAATCATGCACAACATCATTTTGTGACTAACATTTACAATAAGGTGATCTTAGAAAGTAGAGGGTGGTTGGACATGCGGTACAATTTGACCACTCTCAGAAATTTGAACCGGCTAGCACTTCACTGGTGTGGAAAGTAAAGAAAAACAATTGCTGCCAAGTAATCTTTTATTGTACAAGACTCTGTCTTTTCTGCAGTAAAAGCTCCTCTTGTTTCCTCCTCAATGTTTTTTTAACCACTTCAGCTTCAGGTTTCACCACTTCCTGACCAGAGCATATTTGGCACTGCGCTACTTCAACTGGTAACGCTGTACCCAAACAAAAATTTACGTCCCTTTTTTCCCCACAAACAGAGCTCTCTTTTGGTGGTATTTGATCACCACTGGGATTTTAATTTTTTGCGATATAAACTAAATAAGACCAAAAATTTTGAAATAAAATTATATTTTCTACTTTTTTTTTCTACGTTTATCCAATAAACAAAATTTTGGGCATAAATTTAGGCCAAAATGTATTCAGATACATGTCTATGGTAAAAAAAAATCCAATAAGCATATAGTTATTGATTTGCGCAAAAGTTACAGCGTCTACAAACTACGGTATATTTACTGGAATTTACGCAGCTTTTACTTTCTGACTGTTTATCTAATTTCTTGAGGTGATAAAATAACAGGGCAGTACTACCCCCCCCCCCAAATTACCCCTTTTTTGGAAAGTAGACACCCCAAGGTATTTTCTGTTGAGACCATTGAATATTATATTTTTAAAAAATGACAAAAGAAAATAAAAATGTATTTTGCACAGAGTCACTAATTGATATACTGCTCAAACATGCCATTTGTATAAGTGGAATTACACCCCAAAATACATTCTGCTTCTGCTGAGTACGGGGATACCACATGTGTGAGACTTTTTGGGAGCCTAGCCAAGTACAGGATCCCGAAAACCAAACACCGCCTTCAGGATTTCTAAGGGCGTAAATCGCTCAATCACTCCTCACTACCTATCACAGTTTCAGAGACCCTGAAATGCCAAAATACCCAACACCCCCCCCCCCCCCCCAAATGACCCCTGTTTGCAAAGTAGACACCCCAAGCTATTTGTTGAGAAGCATGTCGAGTATTTTGCAGATCTCGCTTTTTGTCACAAAGTTTTGAAATTTGAAAAAAATAAAAAATAAATTTTCCTTTTCTTTCTTCATTTTCCAAAAGATTGCGGCAATGAATGAGATCTGCAAAATGCTCACCATGCCTCTTAGCAAATAGTTTAGGGTGTCTACTTTGAAAACAGGGGTCATTTGGGGGGGGGGGGGGGGTTGTGCTATCTGGGCATTTCAGGGCCTTCAAAACTGTGATAGGTAGTGAGGCAGTGAAATGAGCAATTTACACCCTTAGAAAGACTGAAGGCGGTGATTGGTTTTCAGGCTCCTGTACAAGGCTAGATTACCAAAAAGTCTCACACATGTAGTATTCCTATACTCAGGAGAAGCAGCAGAATGTATTTTGTTGTGCAACTTCACATATACCTGTAGCACTAACCCCCGAAGAGCTGCTGGTTTGATTTGGGCTTACCGTTTGACCTTGTGTGCGTCTAGGGGTTTCCCGAGGTAGATGGCCCAAAGAATTGCAGAAGCTGACACTGGATCCACTTTAGGATTTTTATTTGCAAAAGGGGTAGACAAACACAGTCTCTCACTATAGAAACCCAGAGAGTAGCCACTCACAACTGGATTGTCACAGCTACCGGATAGACCTTCTCTCACCAGGCCTAGCAGCCGGTGAAGTGTTAGATAAAGCAAAGTCTCTGCCACAGACTTGGTTGTAGAACACTTGTGAATAAAGTCTCTGACACAGACTTGATTGTAACTGAAGGATGTAGACAAATTTAGAGAGCCCTCATACGGTACCAGTATCTTGCAGCTGGTCCGGCGATACCGTACGAGTGTAGATTCACTTGGTGTCTTTCAACTTAGCTTCCAGGCTCTTGCTGAGGAACCAGCCTTATGCGTGGCCCTCTCACGAAGAGTTCTCCCCTGGTTGCTTTTGTCAGTTACTGGGCCTCTCCACAGATGAGACGGCACCGGACAACCTTGGAATCCACCTTCCAGTTACTTTGCCTCTGGCTAGCCAGCCCCGAAACTCAGAATTGGATGGATCCGCACCCCAGGCCATGAGTGCCCTGGGGTCTGGTCAGGAGGACCAGGACCAAACAGACAGAAAACTCTTCTGGACAGGAACCCAGAAGCACGTGATGTCAGTACCTTAAGTACCCTCTCCCAGTATGCACAGCAAGACGACACTCTCGCTGGTTGGTTCCGAGAGAGATTGGCACTCAATGCGCCCAGCCAAACTGCATTCTCGTACTTGCCAGAAGTGACAGCGACACCTATGGCCAAGCAGAACCCAGTGCAATCCAGCCAGACTGGTACTGAAACTATAATTTGGATAATTTACCCCAAAACCCAACTGCGGTTCCAGAAACATTACATTTACAAAACGCATAGCGCGGGCTCGTCAGGAGCCTGGCGCTACATACCTATGGCATGTTTGAGCAATATATAATTTAAGTGACAACTTTGTGTATCATTATTATTTTTTTTTTTTAAACTTGTGGCAAAACATAAAATATACCATAGACTGAACATGCCTCTCAGAAAATACCTTGGGGTGCCTACTTTACGAAAAGGGGTCATTTGGGGGGGGGTTGGCATTTTTGGGCCACCGAAACTGTCATAGGTAGTGAGGAAGTAAAATTAGCAATGTACGCCCTTAGAAAGCCTAACGGCAGTCATTGGTTTTCGGAGTCCTGTATACGGCTAGACTGCCAAAAAGTCTCTCACTTGTGGTATCCCCATACTCAGAAGAAGCAGCAGCATGTATTTTGGGGTGTAACTCCACATATACCCATGGCATGTGTGAGCAATATATAATTTAAGTGACAACTTTGTGTAAAAAAAAAGGGGTCATTTGGGGGGTGTTTGAACTGTCCTGGCATGTTATGCCCACCATTAGAAACATATGCCACACATCACCCACTCCTCTAACCACTTGAAGACCAAGCCTTTTCTGACATTTTTTGTTTTTATGAAAAAATTATTTTGTTTGCTAGAAATTTACTTTGAACCCCCAAACACTATATATTTTTTTTAAAGCATTAAGCGTTGCAATTTTTTTGTCACAAAGTATTTGCGCAGCGATTTTACAAACACAATTTTTACAGAGGAGAGCTACTGCTAGAATTACTGCCCTCGATCTGACGTTCGTGGTGATACCTCACATGCATGGTGCAATTGCTGTTTACATACGACACGAGACTGATGCTTGTGTTCAACTTTGCGTGCGAGCACTGGGGGACAGGGGTGCTTTAATTAATTCATTCATTAATTATTTAATTCAATTATTTAGTTAGCTTTTTTATTTTATTTTTACACTGTCCCATTAATTTTTAATTTTTTTTTTAAATAATTTTTATTGGTATAACAGGGAATTTAAATATCCCCTATGAGCATCTGACCACACCAAGATCGGTGTGATAAAATGCTATCCCAATTTACAAATGACGCTGGCTGTTTATATCCAGAGAAACCACAGTGATCAAATGCTCAAATGTGCAGTCTATAGGCTAATTAGCCACTAAGATTGCTTTTACATGAAAGCTGACCACCGGCTAAAAAAAAAAAACGATACCAAGATCATGCCTAAACCTGCAGGCATCATTCCGGTATAACCACTCAAAGTTCAGCGACGTACCAGTACGTTGCTGGTCCTTGTTGGGCATATATTGTAATGTTCTTTTTTTTCATGCAGCCTGTGGTTTGAACAAAAAAAGATAACCTAACAGATTCCTCCATTCACATCGATCGATCTGGATGAAGAAATCTCTGCCAGAAAAAAAGTGTGTGGTATGCCCACTATTAGAATATACCGCCCCCGAATCCACCCACTTCTAATGATGGGCATACATGCAATGTTCTTTTTTTTCTTGTTAATTTCAGGAATTTACAAGCCGTTGGGGGAAGCCCTGGCGATTAGGTTGCACGGTGCCACATGTGCCAATTCCTAATTCAAAAAGGTGTCTAAAAAGTGGCACGCTTGTGTAATAATTGTCCACGTACAAGTGGTACCCCTTTTGGAATAAGGGTGGCACCAAGTCCCACACAATCTCGCCGCTGCTCCCTATTTAGTCTGGGCAGTCGGGGGGCTCCAAGCTGCTATATTATCCCTCGTAAATCTAGAAACTACATGTATAGCCTGTTGCCCTGTCACAGAGTTTACACATTGAACCCCCATATCTGGCACGCTTGCTGGGGAGAAACTGCCTGAAAACAAGGCGGCCAGAAAACTTAATCAGCAACTCATCTACGCAGAAATCTTGTTGGGAGTATGCAAGGCTGCAAATTTTTGGTTCAAGTGATTTACGAGGGGCCAAATTTGTGGAGCCGATCATATCCAGGGTCACCCCGAGGATGACAGATTTCCTTGTTGTTGAAGTGCATAAACCGCAATACTTGCTCGTATCTAGTTCTGGCCTTGGCAGCAGAGAACACGGCATATGATGAATTGGGTCAGTGGACCAAAATGAGAGTGGCTATGTCTTTAATGCACTACCATATTAAACAAGTTCTCACATGGATTATATACTGTATATTGAACCAAAAATATGGACAATTAAGTAGGATAGAGGAATTTGGCATCAAAAGAGGGACTATGACCTGTAGTGTACAGGCAAAGGACAAGTAACTAAAATGAGTTCTAAGGTCAAGTTAACCACTTGCCGACCAGCCGCCGCAGTTTTACTGTGGCAGAATGGCATGGCTGGGCAAAACGACATTGTTATATTGCTTCACCCTGTGGCCACTAGGGGCGCGCCCGCTGCTCGCCCCTGGAGCTGATGCGAGTGCTGGGCCGGTGCGATCGCTCTGGACACGGAAACGGAAACTGTCTGTGTAAACACACAGATCCTGGTTCTCTGAGGGGAGAAGAGACAGATCGTGTGTTCATACAAAGTATGGACAGCGATCTGTCATCTCCCCATGACAGTCCCACCCCCCCGTCAGTTAGAACACACAATAGGGAACACATTGAACCCCTTGATCGCCCCTAGTGTTAACCCCTTCCCTGTCAGTGACATTTTTACAGTAATCAGTGCATTTTTATAGCACTGATCGCTGTATAAATGCCAATGCTCCCAAAAACGCGCCAAGTGTCCGCTGTGTCCGTCATAATGTTGCAGTCCCGATAAAAATCGCCGACATTACTAGTAAAAAAATAATAATAATAAATAATAAAAATGCTATAAATCTATTCTCTATTTTGTAGACGCTATAACTTTTGCGCAAACCAATCAATATATGCTTATTGCAATTTTTTTTTACTAAAAATATGTATAAGGATACATATCGGCCTAAACTGAGAAAAAAAATGCTATTTTTTTAAAAAAAAAGGGGGGGGGGGGGATATTTATTATAGCAAAAAGTACAAAATATTGTGTTTTTTTTTTCAAAATTTACGCTCTTTTTTTTTTTTATAGCGCAAAAAATTAAAAAACACAGAGGTGATCCAAAACCACCAAAGGAAAGCTCTATTTGTGGGAACAAAAAAGGACATCAATTTTGTTTTGGTGCAACATCGCACCACCGCGCAATTGTCAGTTAAAGCGACGCAGTGCCGAATCGCAAAAATGGCCTGGTCATTCAGCAGCCAAATCTTCCGGGGCTGAAGTAGTTAAAGACATACAAACATAATGTTGGTTGCTGTGGTTTGTCTGCAGATATCACAGTAGATTTATTGGAGTTGATGTTGGACAGATTAGTTTCCATTACTTAGTTATTTATAGAAGTTTTGTACTTACTTTCCCGAACCTTCACATTGTAAGTGTTCTTCTTGTCATTGAACAATCCAGAGATCTCCACTCTGCAGCAGTATTTTCCTTCATCTTCCTTAGTCACACTAGTGATGGTCAGTGACACGTCCCCTCGCTCAATGTCTCCCAGTATGTGGTATCTATTAGATGTATTCGCAGTCACTTTGCTGCCATCAGTCTTGATGATAAAATTATTACAATAGGTATTAAATACAGATACAGATGTACAGCCACCTCTTCCCCAGCACATGGAGGTTCTTCCATTGCCAGAAACAGAATATGCGCAGTGTAGAGTCAATGTATCACCTTCTACTGTCCAGATTGTTGGTTCTCCTGACACCAATACACCTACAAAGATAAATCAATATATAAATCATTCTGAAACTCCAGTCAGAAAAACAAAAACCTGTTTTCTGCCAATGACAGCAGCCATTGTCTACCTGAGAAACATTTCCCTCCTGTGATCTGCTTCCTGTCCCAGGAATCCCCCCCCCCCCCATACAATATGACTGCTTTACACCAGACTGACAATTACATGTTTCTATGGAGCCTATCTCTGACTACTGACACATCTGAACCTCCTATGTGGAGTCTAAACACCTACATGTAGAGGGAAGAAATCAACAGCAGTCCATTTAGGAAATGTAAATATTGACCAAAGAAGTTAATATATTTTACCAGAGTTCCCCTTTAAGTTACAGCCCTTAACCGCTTCAGCACCGGGCCATTTTACACCCTTCCTTACCAGAGCACTTTTTGCGATTCGGCACTGCGTCGCTTTAACTAAAAATTGTGCGGTCGTGCGACGTTACACCCAAACAAAATTGACGTCCTTTTTTCCCCACAAATAGAGCTTTCTTTTGGTGGTATTTGATCACCTCTGCGGTTTTTATTTTTTGCGCTATAAACAAAAGAAGAGCTACAATTTAAAAAAAAAAATACAATATTTTTTACTTTTTGCTATAATAAATATCCCATTTTTTTTTTTAAAAAAACATACATATAACATACAATACATATTTTTGGTAAAAAAAATCGCAATAAGCGTATATAGATCGGTTTGCGCAAAAGTTATAGCGTTTACAAAATAGGGAATAGATTTATTGCATTTTTTTTTAATTTTTTTACTAGTAATGGCGGCGATCTGCGATTTTTTTTTTTCATGACTGCGACATTGCGGCGGACACTTCGGACACTTTTGACACATTTTTGGGACCATTCACATTTACACAGCGATCGTTGCTATAAAATTGGAGTGATTACTGTGTAAATGTGACTGGCAGGGAAGGGGTTAACACTAGGGGGCGCTGCAGGGGTTAAAATGTTTCCTAAGGTAGTGATTCTAACTGTGGGGGGAGGGGACTGACAAGGGGAGGAGACCGATCGGTGTTCCTCCATACTGGGATCACATGATCGGTCTCCTCTCCGCTGACAGGACGTGGAGCTGTGTGTTTACACACACAGCTCCACGGTCCCGCACGGTCCCGTTGTTTTAACTGGCAATCGCGGGTGCCCGGCGGACATCGCAGCCGCCGGGCACTCCCACCGGGTCCCGAGCGACGCCGTGGCCACCTAGGCGGCCGGGAATAGGAGGACGTCATATGACGCCCACCCAGGATGGGAGATTCACCTTGTGGGCGTCATATGACAGTGGGCGGTAGGGAAGTGGTTAAAGTAGAACTTAATGAAAAACATTTTTTTTCATTTTGGACAGAGTTATGCCTCGTATACACGAGCGGATTTTCCGTCAGAAAAATCTTGGATGGTTTTTCCAACGGAATACCGCTCAAGCTTGGCTTGCATACACACGGTCAGAACGCGGTGACGTACAACACAACGGCGAGCCGAGAAAATTAAGTTCAATGCTTCTGAGCATGCGTCGAATTGTTTCCGAGCATGCGTAGGAATTTTGCACGTTGGAATTGCTACAGACGATCGGAATTTCCGATCGGAACTTTTTCTGACCGAAAAATTGAGAACCTGCTCTCAATCTTTTGCTGGTGGAAATTTAGCCAGCAAAAGTCCAATGGAGCATACACACGGTCGCATTTTCTGACCAAAAGCTCTCATTGGTCTTTTGCTGGCCGAATTTCCGATCGTGTCCATAAGTGTCCAAAGTGAGGGAATCATTATTTGTCACCGGAACTTGTGTCCCCATCGGAAGATTTCCCCACTTTTCCTGTTCTTGTGACGACCCAAAATTTGGGATTTTCTTTTACTTTTGCCCTCAATGAGATAACAATAAACAGGACAATTAGAGAGGGTAAATCTCCCTAATGGGCACACAGAGATCAATGAAAAATTATTTTTTTTGCCTTTAGACTGTAAGATTTTGCTCAGCACTATAATGCATATGCTTATATACAGCTGTCCTCAGACAGTGGCTAACAAGGCATATTGTCAGGTACAGGTGTAACCAGAAATGTGTGGACTGCCACAAAGAAAGCTCATAAGCAGGGGCGAACTGACAACTCATGGGGCAATAGGAGATCCTGGGGCCCCCTGGCTCCGCCCATGTGTTCCCGCCCACACTCAAGCCACACCCACACAATTTCCCATCTACATATTGCACTGCCCACACTACATGCGTTCGTCGCAGAATTTCTCTGCACTATGTTCTAAATAAATGTTTATTATAGAATATAAAGAAAAACAAACTTACAATAAAGAAAGTGCAACAATGGTACATTTCCAAAATTAAGGATTTCATAAATTGACACAATATAATAGGTGCAACAAATGTCTTCTTAGCTGAACAGTTTGATGTGCGGGGGTCATGGGTGTGCTTTACATTTTTAAAATCATTTTTATTTACTTTATATCATTTTCACTGACCACCAATGTAAGGGGCATTCTTCCCACTGCCCACCAATGTAAGGGGCATTCTTCTCTCTGACCACCAATGTAAGGAACATTCTTTCCGCTGACCACCAATGCAAGGAACATTCTTTCCGCTGACCACCAATGCAAGGAACATTCCTCCCACCACTGATCACCAATGTAAGGAACATTCTTTTCACTGACCACCACCAATGCAAGGAACATTCTTTCTATTGACCACCAATGCAAGCAACATTCCACCCACCACTGATCACCAATGTAAGAAACATTCTTTTCACTGACCACCACCAATGTAAGGAACATTCTTTCTGCTGACCACTAATGTAAGGAACATTCTTTCTACTGACCACCAATGTAAGGAACATTCTTTCTGCTGACCACTAATGTAAGGAACATTCTTTCTGCTGACCACTAATGTAAGGAACATTCTTCCCGCTGACCACTAATGTAAGGAACATTCTTCCCGCTGACCACTAATGTAAGGAACATTCTTTCTGCTGACCACCAATGTAAGGAACATTCTTCCTGTTGACCCCCAATGTAAGGAACATTATTCTCACTGATCGTTCTTTAAGCCGAAGTGTACAGATATAAGTGTTAGGTAAAAGCACTCAGTGTATAGATGTCAGTGTAACACATAGGGAATATCACTTATGCCCCATGCACACGGTCAGACATTCCGACCACAAAATCCGTTGGAAAAAAATGTTTTGGCCGAAAATTGTGTTGCATACACACGGTCGCACAAAGTTGTCGGAAAATCCGATTGTTCAGAATGAGGTGACGTACAAAACGTATGAGGGGACTACATAGAGGCCAGTAGCCAATAGCTTTCGTCTCCAAATTTTTTCTAAAACATGCGTGGCACTTTGTGCGTCGAATTCTCCTCACACGATCGGAAAAAGTCTGATCAGATTTTGTTGTCGGAAAATTTTAGATCCAGCTCTCAAAAAGTCCGATAGAGCCCACACACGATCGGATTTTCTGACAACATAATCCGATCTGACTTTTTCCGTCGGAATTTCCGACCGTGTGTATGGGGCATAAGTGTTATTCCCTATATATAACTGACATCTATACACTCAGTGCTTTTCCCTAACACCAGGGGCTTTGCTAGGGGGTGGCTATTGGGGTTATAGCCCCGAATCTCTCACTGCCTGCCACACGTCAGCGCTCTTCCACCCTCACAGCACATTGGAGTGGAGGTCACGTGCTTCCTGTCATCGTGACGCTCCATTTTGCAGCCAGGAGCAGCGAGATGACATCTCACTGCCTGCCCCGTATCACTGCTCTCCTGATCTCACTAAATGGACCAGTGCTGTCAGCCTGCCACCAATGCAGCTTCAATGCTCATTTGGTGGCACTGGCTGGCATTGCAAGTGACAATCCACATCAGTTTGCAAGTGACAACCCACATCTGGTGGCCGGTGACGTGGCAAGTGACAATCTGCAAATGGTGGCAGGAGATGTGGCAATCTGCAAATGGTGCCAGGAGACATGGCAAGTGACAATCTGCAAATGGTGGCAGGTGACGTGGCAAGTGACAATCTGCAAATGGTGGCAAGAGATGTGGCAAGTGAAATCTGCAATTGGTGGCAGGAGACGTGGCAAGTGACAATCTGCAAATGATGGCAGGTAACGTGGCAAGTGACAATCCACATCTCCTGCCAGGTGAAAGTGGCAAGTGACAATCCACATCTAGTGGCAGGTGACGGTGGTAAGTAACACGCTGCATTGCTGCACGTTGCATGCAAAAAGGTTGGTGACCGCTGCTATGGGCTCTAGCCCCAGATCTTTGGCAGACCTAGCAATGTCCTTGCCTAACACTGATATCTGTATACTGAGAGCTATTCCTTATATACAACACTGATATCTGTACACTGAGTGGCACTCAGTGTACAGATATCAGTGTAATAGGGAATACCACCTGGTAGATGGGCACTGGGCAAGAAGGAACTCTCAGTCAGCCTGGCTGGTGACCATAGACACACTAAACTGCTGTGATTACACACTGACGTGCTGCTGCACACAAGGCAGGTCAGGTGGCTATCTCCAACATGACTCCACTCTGTCCTCACTCTGCAGCCTCCAGCTCTCTCACTGGCTTTCCCCCGCGGCATGGATGTATACTGTGGCCCCGCCTCTCTGCTGAATTCCCCAGGAGGAGAGGTGGCCAGAGCGCCTGTCACTGCTATCATCCTCATGGCACAATGATCGCTCTGTAATCCCGGCCAGCACCCGAGTCCTCTCATATAGCCTTATAAACTGCAGGCAGGGATGACATACCTCACTGCCTCCTCGGTGCATAAACTTCCCCTATCCTGTATAATAAGCTGTGGGCACATCCAGGGGCAGACTGAGCCGCTCATGGGGCCCCCCTGATCCTGGGCCCTCGGTCAGTGCCTGAATGGTCAGTCCGCCCCTGCTCATAAGTTTACATAACCTGGCAGAATTTATGATTTCTTGGCCATTTTTCAGAGAATATGAATTATAACACAAAAACTTTTCTTTCACTCATGTTTAGTGTTTGGCTGAAACCATTTATTATCAATCAGCTGTGTTTACTTTTTAAAATCATAATCACAACATAAATGCCCGTGCTATCGGCGAGCCAGAGATGGAACCTGCCAGAGGAGGAAGTTCACCACAGAGAATACCGCAGACCAGATTGTCCCCGGCAGTCTCTATGACCTTCGGAGGACGAGTGGGACGTTATGAGGTCACGTCCGGCCCCGACAGTTGTAAACACTACCGTGTATTCAAGTGGAAAGGCTAAGATTGCTTCTTTTTTAAATCTTTGTCTTTCCAGGCTAGAGGAGAGATGTGGGGTTTTATAGACCCCACATCTCTCTGTAAAGAGGACCTGTCATGCCCTATTCCTATTACAAGGGGTGTTTACATGTTTACAACTCTCAACAAGTCTGGGTTTGTACGGACTTTAGGGGACAATGGCTAACTACCTTTCCCAGAACCACAGGGGTGGTCCCCTGTAAGCATTGACATTCACGGATGCGGATATTTTGAATATCTATATACCTATTTCCTATCTACTTTTTCCATGTACAGTGGGCCAAAAAAGTATTTAGTCAGCCACCAATTGTGCAAGTTCTCCCACTTAAAAAGATGAGAGAGGCCTGTAATTTTCATCATAGGTATACCTCAACTATGAGAGACAAAATGTGGAAACAAATCCAGACATCACATTGTTTGATTTTTGAAAGAATTTATTTGCAAATTATGGTGGAAAATAAGTATTTGGTCACCTACAAACAAGCAAGATTTCTGGCTCTCACAGACCTGTATCTTCTTCTTTAAGAGGCTCCTCTGTCCTCCACTCATTACCTGTATTAATGGCACCTGTTTGAACTTGTTATCAGTGTAGCACTGACCCCCAAATGAGCTTCTAGTTTGAATCGGGCCTGCGCTCTTCTGAGAAACCCCACTAACTTAACTCGATCCCCTTGGCACAGCTGTGGTGCAATGCAATACAATACAGTATAAAACAATGTAAAATACCTGTATAATACCCTCAGGATCCTCTGGCTCCACCTGGTGGTGAAAACAGCATGCCACACAACTGAATACTTAACCAGAGATGGTGGTATGGGTGGCACTGTCTGCAGCACATTATGGCATTGGCGGCATGGGTGGCACTGTCTGCAGTACATTATGGCATTTGCGGTATGGTTGACACTGTCTGCAGCACATTATGGCATTGGCAGCATGGGTGGCACTGTCTGCAGCACATTATGGCATTGGTGGCATGGGTGACATGCGTTATTGACTGTAATGCATGTGCTGCCTGCAAAGACAGTACCACCCATGCTGCCAATGCCATAGTGTATAGATGCTGCTGTAGTAGTAGTAGTAGGTATTGAATCATCAGCCCCTCCCCCCAAGTAAGCACACACCTGTGTTAGCCGGGCCCCAGGAACCACTTGCTCTCTGATCCTGCTGCTGCCTGGACTAGAGTGTCAGCCAGTGTCACAAGCAATTTCAGTCAGTCTGTCAGCTGCTTCCTTCTTTTCTTCTGCTGCTGCCGTTCGCCTCACTGCTTCTTCTCTCAGGCAGTGGAGAACAGAGCAGAGTGCCAAGAGCGGAGGGAAAGGGATTACCAGGCACCAGGGAAGGCAATATGCATGACGCTGGCTGGTACTTGAGCCAGCATGACGGCGGGCACGGAAGAGACATTCTTCCACGCCCGAAATAGAAGAAATAGTCCCTCCCTGCCACCCACAAGAACACTGGTATGGAGTTAGCAAAAATAAAAACAAAACCCTGAAAAAGTTGGCGGGAGGTGAGGGGGGACTGAAGGGGATTTTGTTCGGTCATGGCTGGAGGAATTTTTTTTTTCTGCATGCATTCGTCCTCTGTTCAGGTTGCCCGGGTCCCCCCTGCTGGCCAGGCTCAGTACAACAGGGCCAGTTGTACTGGCCTATCAGCGGCCCTGGACACAGCAAACATGTGGAAGAAGGTGCTCTGGTCAGATGAGACCAAAATTTAACTTGTTGGCCTAAAAGCAAAACGCTATGGCAAAAAACACTGCATATCACCCTGAACACTCCATCCCCACCGCAAAACATGGTGGTGGCAGCATCATGTTGTGGGGATGCTTTTCTTCAGCGAGGACAGGGAAGCTGGTCAGAGTTGATGGGAAGATGGATGGAGCCAAATACAGGGCAATCTTAGAAGAAAACATGTAATGCCGCGTACACACGACCAGACTTTCCGGCAGACTAGGTCCGACGTTTTCTAGACGGACTTTCGGTAGACTTCCGACGGACTTTCCAAACGAATGTACTTGGACACACACAATCACACCAAAGTCCAATGGAATTGAACTTGATGACGTAGGACCGAACTAAAATAAGGAAGTTCATAGTCAGTAGCCAATAGCTGCCCTAGCATCGGTTTTCGTCCTTCGGACTAATACAGACGAGCGGTCTTCTCGATAGGAACTGGGTCCGGCGGAGTTCCGGCGGAAAAATTTTAAAAATGTTCTATTTCTAAAGTCCATCTGATTTTTGAACAGCAAAGGTCCGATGAAGCCCACACGATCGAATTGTCCGGCGGATTCGTTCCATCGGACCTTTGCTGTCGAAAAGTCCAGTTGTGTGTATGCGGCATTAGAGTTGGCAAAAGACTTGAGACTGGGACGAAGGTTCACCTTCCAGCAGGACAACCACCCTAAACATACAGCCAGAGAACCAGACTGAATACACAAGCACAATTTGAATTAATGCTTGCTTACAAAAATCATTCCATTACCACATTTAGTAGAAAATGGAAGACTTGGATATCCCACCCTAGAGCCTCCAACTATTTAAAAGAATGCAAATTCTAACTTACCCCACCGTTTGAAATATTTTGCTCACTTAATTAAGTAATAGGCGGATGTAGAACACTATCTATGTTATCCTTTATTTTCTGATTTTCCTATACTGTTACCCTCCCCTTCCCAATGTTATTCCCTTTCTTATAGTTGTATAGGCTGACTAGCAGCTCAGTGTGGTGACCACCTCCCAGACCTACATTGTGAACCCATTTGGGGTAGGCTGGATTGGGCCATCAAGATTTGAACGAAGCCTATTTTATATGCCTTTACAATGTTTTTTCATTACAATGATATGTACCATTTGCAACAATCTTAATTGTTATGTTCTCTTTTGATAAAATAAAAAAATTATGGTTAAAAAAAAAAAAACATACAGCCAGCGCTACAATGGAATGGTTTAGATCAAAGCATATTCATGAGTTAGAATGGACCAGTCAAAGTCCAGACCTAAATCCAATTGAGAATCTGTTGCAAGACTTGAAAATTGCTGTTCACAGATGCTCTCAATTTAATCTGACAGAGCTTATGCTATTTTGCAAAGAAGAATGGGCAAAAATATCACTCTCTAGATGTGCCAAGCTGGTAGAGACATACCCAAAAAAGACTTTCAGCTGTAATTGCAGTGAAAGGTGGTTCTACAAAGTATTGACTTAGGGGAGCTAAATACAAATGCAAATACTGTACCTAATCACTAATCTACTAAATGTTTTAACATGCACGTCATTTTAAAAGTAATTTTTTATATTTTTAAATCAGCAGTCTTTATTAAAACGGTGCCTGGTGATCCTGCCAAAATCTCCCTTTTCATCTACTTCCTGCTAAAGGTTGACAACACTCTGCCTTCGTCTCCTACCTGTGTTGTCACACACTCTCCCAATGGAGACTACAAGTGTCTGTACTGATGCGCATTCCACTGCTGTGACCACCTTTTCTGAGAAATGCCCAAAAAAAAAATCAATGGAGTATATACATGTAGATATGACGTGTCCGCAAAGAAGTTGCATAAAATCAGCAGCACTGAGATACAACAAATAATGAAAAAAAGGTAACATAAAAATGATATGTGTATAAAATGCATTTGTTAATATGCAGATCTTTAGCAAACAAATTCTCATACAGTTAAAGTTTACATATACTTTAAGAACATTACATCTCTTTTGGAACGCTACAAGGTAATGGCCTCACACTGTTTTCTAAGCTCATGATGCAGGACCATGAGAGATGGGATACGTACCTGGGAGTAATAAGATAAGAGCAAACATCCATTGATAATATGGACCCATCCTGAGTGCTGCCAGAGTGAAGTCTGGGTTATCTAACTCACTATGTTCTAAATGCTAAACGACCACACATGAGGAGGAAGTGACCACAGGAAGAATATAACCATGAAACATATTCCTGTGGTTATAGAAGTGGGTTACTGACATATAGTAAGTTGGAGGAAAGTTGCAGGCACTCTTAAAGTGTACCTAAACCTTGCATTCGTTTTCTTTTTTATAGGCTATTTTTCCTGTATTTTCAACTAGTGCCAGTAGCATACTTCCAGTCCTAAGGTGACAACGCCTACTTACCCTTCTGTATCAGGGCAACAGAAACAAGATAGAACATTATATACAGTAACAGACCCTCTGCTATTGTTCATAACATAGAGGGTGTAGTTCTGTAGTCCCCTGAGATAACTCACAATAATGTAGTTTATTTTGTCAGGATTAACAGATATATTTTCTAATTTACCTAACAGATATAACTAGAGCAGCAGAAGTATGATTGCCCTCATAGGGCCAGGATGCGCTACGTGCAGGGTTCAGGAGTGGGTTACATACAGAGTGCAGAATTCAGGAGTGCATTATGTACAGAGTGCAGGGTTCAGGGGTGCGCTATGTACAGATTGCAGTTCCAGGGGTGTGCTACATATAGATTGCAGGGTTGAGAAAAGTGTTACTTACAGAGTGTAGAGTTCAGGGGTGTGCTGTATACAGAGTCAGGGTTTAGGGGTGCGCTACGCACAGTGGGCACAGGGAGGTTGTTTTCTCTCTCAGATTCTGGAGATTTGTCCCCACTGTGCCCCACCATGCATGCAGAAATCTGTTGGTTTCAGGAGCCACTTAGAGCAAAGCTGTCCCTTGTAAATACAGAAGGTTTCCAAGGGGCAGCATAAGATAAGGGTGGGAGCTGGAGGTGGCGCCACGTTTCAACTGCAAAACTGGGTGCAAGGAACACATAACAAGACCTGGCTGGCCTTATTCAGCCCACTGGCCTTGTGTTTGACATATGTGACCTAGAGGGTTTCAGCAGTCTGTTTTACAGACTGAAAGGGACTAATAGGAGAAGTTTATTATTAGGGTTTACATATCCTTTTTAGCTTTCACTGAGATACAGTACATAGAGGGGTACAGTGACTTGCCTGCTGTAGAAACTACTATTTGCCTGGCTGTCTTCAGCTTTGGTACTGTCCAAGTCACTGAGCCAGAACAAGCATGTAGCTAATGAAGTCAAAGGAAAATGTTATTCCCTGATCTGCATACTTGTTGGGCAAAAGTTGTGGTCACCTGACCAACACACATAGCCAGAGCCGATCGGCCCTATAGGCACACTATGCAAGCTGCTTAGGGCCCCGCCGCTGTGGGGGGCCCCCAAGACCCAGCATCCCCCCTGCACCTCTGGCTTAAGGGGGGGGCTCTCTGAGGACCGTGGTGTAAGGGGGGCTCTCTGGGGACCCTGATGTAAGAAGGGGCTCTCTGAGGACCCTGATGTAAGGAGGGGCTCTCTGGGGACCCTGATGTAAGGGGAGGCTCTCTGGGGACCCTGATGTAGGGGGATACCCTCTGGGGACCCTGATGTAAGTAGGGAGGCTCACTGGGGACACTGATGTAAGGAGGGGCTCTCTGAGGACACTGATGTAAGGGGGGCTCTCTGGGGACCCTGATGTAAGGAGGGGCTTTCTGGGGACCCTGATGTAAGGGGAGGCTCTCTGGGGACTCTGATGTAAGGGGATGCTCTCTGGGAAACCTAATGTAGGGGGAGGCTCTCTGGGGACCCTGATGTAGGGGGAGACTCTCTGAGGGCACTGATTTAAGGGGGGCTCTCTGGGGACCCTGATGTAAGGGGAGGCTCTCTGAGGATCCTGATGTAAGGGGAGGCTCTCTGAGGATCCTGATGTAAGGGGAGGCTCTCTGAGGATCCTGATGTAAGGGGAGGCTCTCTGAGGATCCTGATGTAAGGGGAGGCTCTCTGGGGATCCTGATGTAAGGGGAGGCTCTCTGGGGACCCTAATGTAAGGGGGGGCTCTCTAGGGACCCTGATGTAAGGAGGGGCTCTCGGGGGACCCTAATGTAGGGGAGGCTCTAAGGGGACCCTGATGTAAAGGGGGGGGCTCTCTGGGGACCCTGATGTAAGGGGAGGCTCTCTGGGGACCCTAATGTAGGGGAGGCTCTCTGGGGACCCTAATGTAGGGGAGGCTCTCTAGGGACCCTGATGTAACGGGGGCTCTCTGGGGACCCTAATGTAGGATGAGTCTCTCTGGGGACCCTAATGTAAGGGGGGGGCTCTCTGGGGACCCTAATGTAGGGGGAGGCTCTCTGGGGACACTGATTTAAAGGGGGCTGTCTGGGGACCCTTGTGTAAGGGGGGCTCTCTGGGGACCTTGGTGTAAGGAGGGGCTCTCTGAGGACCCTGATGTAAGGGGGGCTCTCTGAGGACCCTGATGTAAGGGGGGCTCTCTGAGGACCCTGATGTAAGGGGGGCTCTCTGAGGACCCTGATGTAAGGGGGGCTCTCTGGGGACCTCATTCTGTTCTATATTGTTGTACTTATTCTTTGACTGTTTTGTTTAAAGGAGGAAGGATTGTTTTGGGAGCACTGAAGTGTCAGGTGTGACTGTGTGGCAATGGCAAATGGTTTACATAGCTCACGGCTTCACGGGTCAAGTAGAGGGCCCCTTAGCAGAATTTTGCTTAGGGCCCCAGGGAGGTCAGGATCGGCACTGCACATAGCTCTATGGGCTAAAGCTCCCTGAGACCTGAAAACGATTTCAAGGGTTCCTCCTTAGTAAAAGGTTTGAAAAATACTTTATACTCATTGTAAGGCCTAATGTAGACAGGACACTGAGACAACCTCTTCTGAACGATTTTTTTGACATCTTGAAACCGGCTTTTAAAAATGCCCATTTAGCCGCATTTGCATGCCACGTTTAGTCGCGTTTAGTTGCGTTTTGCTGCATTTGCGTCTATGAACGTTTATTTAAGATAACATCATAAGACCCACCCAATGTACAAGACCAGAGTGAGTAGCAGCAGCTGAGAGAGCAGCAGTGTACTTGTATCTACCTCAATTTCTGTGCTTTTACTATGGATCCCATAATGAGCATATGTGAGGAAATTAAAAAAGCCAGATATTAAATTTCATGCAACTATGTTGGATCAAGTTGGGGGTCAAGCTCAATGGTGGGGTCATCTGGTTCAAATATAACAACATATAGGTCAAATTCCAATTATACTTTGGTTAACAGCAATGCTAGTGGTGTATTGGATTGGATCATAGGCTCATTAGGGGTATATAAATGGTCTATGAAGCATTGCAAGCAATTACAAGTTTTTAAAATATATTTTTTTGTGTTTTTTCATCATTTGCTATCATTTTTAAGTTTTGTAATGTAAAAAAAATAGGGCACCTTTAAAAAGCTTCTAAACGAAAATGTGGGTACCGCGTTTAGCCGCATTTGGCATCTGAAACGTCGGAAACTTCAGCATCTGAACTAATTTTTTTGCCTTCAAAGAAAAGCCTCTAAACTCAACCGCCTAAAAATGACATTAAGTCCCATGCACACGAGACGCTGTTAAACGCGCGTTCAGAGGCAGTTGGACACTTTTTTCAACTGCCCCTGAACGCATGCAATGTTATCCTATGTGTCCATGTACACAGTCTAGTTTTTTCCCGTTTTTATGCAGTTGCGTTTAAACTCTATTTTTTTTAGGTGGCTTAGACAATGAGGAATGCCTCCACTTCTTTGCCCCAACCCTTCATCCAATTTCTAATCTAATCAGTGACTCCACAAGTCTGACTAAAGCACAGTAATGTATTTTTTTCACAAAGCAAAACCTGCATACCAATGTCTAGTCAGCCCCAACCCCCCACCATGTTTGTGAAATATCCAACGGACATTCGCTGTGCCATCAACGGATGGGTCCAATATCGATGAGCTCTGACTCTGGACCTCTTACGCAATTTGCAACGACGTTGCTGCCTGATCAAGAGCATTTCTTGACATATATTCAATACGGGATCAATTTCCCCCCCCAAAAAAAACAGAAAGAGAGGCAAATACAAGTGTACAACTGCTCTCTCTGCTGCTGCTGCTCACTCTGAACAAAATGGCAGAAATAGTTAATAATACATGCTTTCTGAGCTTGGGGAGGGTCTATATGATGTTATCTTTGCAAACGCTTATATACGCAAACGCGGCTAAACGCCACTAAACGCGGCATGAAAACGCGGCAAAACACGTGTTTTTAAATGCAGGTTTCTGCTTTTTAAAACATGCGTTCAGCAGAGTTTGTATCTGCGTCTCGTGTGCATGGGGTCTAAACAAACCTGTGTACACATAAGATAACATTGGATGAGTTCAGGGGCAGCTGAAAAAGTATCCAACTGCCTCTGAATGTCCGTTTACCACAGCAGTGTACATGAGGCCTTAGTCATCAGCTGTTTTGGTTCTGTGCTTTGTTTAGACTTCCATTATTTGCTAACACACATTCTATATTTGTACAGCCACATTTTGTTTTTTGTTCATCTTTTTTATCTGTAACTACTTTCCTCATCTTTTCAGACCTGACCTTATAACCTTTCTTTCTCTTAACATAGTTGTGTCCATCCCATGGCCTGTACCTACAATAGAAGCTGGAGACCAGGGGCGACCCGTGCATTGTGGTCGCACTGGACGCCGGACGCATGGATTCCTATGGCGGGGAGGGAGGGGGTGGTACTTTTTGAAGCACCTGATTAGAGCCAGCGGCTCTAATAGGCTTCAAAATAGGGTGTGCTCGGGGTGCAGAGAGTGCGCCCTGATCCCACCTAATTGTGTGACGATAGCAAATTAATTTTCACTATTTTCACCCTAACACTTCTGCCAATCAGAGCCACAATCGGGGGGCCATCTGAGCCACGATCAGGGGGCCATCAGAGCCGTGAGTGGGGGGGCCGTCAGAGCCGCGAGGGGGGTCGGTGGGCATAGTGGCTGGATTTGACGGGCAGAAGTGGCTGCATTTGACGGGCACAGTGAGGCTGCATATAACGGGCACAAGTGGCTGCATTTGACGGACACAGTGAGGCTGCATATGATGGGCACAAGTAGCTGCATTTGATGGGCACAAGTACTGCATATGATGGGCACAATGGCTGCGTTTGATGGGCACAATGGCTGCATATAACGGGAACAAGTGGCTGCATTTGACGGACACAGTGAGGCTGCTTATTATGGGCACAAGTAGCTGCATTTTATGGGCACAAGTGGCTGCATATGATGGGCACAATGGCTGCGTTTGATGGGCACAATGGCTGCATATGATGGGCACAAGTGGCTGCATATGATGGGCACAAGTGGCTGCATATGATGGGCACAAGCAGCTGCATTTTATGGGCACAGTGGCCGCATATACTGGGCACAAGTGGCTGCATTTGATGGGCACAAGTGGCTGCATATGATGGGCACAAGTGGCTGCATTTGAGAGGCACAAGTGGCTGCATTTGACAGGCACAAGTGGCTACATTTGACAGGCACAAGTGGCTGCATTTGATGGGCACAAGTGGCTGCATTTGATGGGCACAAGTGGCTGCATATACTGGGCACAAGTGGCGGCATATACTGGGCACAATGGCTGCATATTATGGGCACAAGTGGCTGCATTTGATGGGCACAAGTGGCTGCATTTGATGGGCACAAGTTGCTGCATATGATGGACACAATTGGCTACATATGATGGGCACAAGTGGTTACATTTGATGGGCACAAGTGGCTGCATATGATGGGCACAAGTGGCTGCATATGATGGGCACAAGTGGCTGCATATGATGGGCACAGTGGCTGCATATGATGGGCACAGTGGCAGTGTTTGATGGACACAGTGAGGCTGCAATTGATGGGCACAGTGAGGCTGCAATTGATGGGGGGGTTCAGTATTTTTCAGTTTCTTTGCGCCCCCCCCAAAAAAAATTTTGAGCACCAGCCACCACTGCTGGAGACAATCCAGTTCAGGTCAACCCAGTTCCCCAAAAAACGTACTTTGCTTACTTTGCAGTAGTTATATAGTTACACATGCATTCTTGTTTGTGAAACTTTAAATAAGTTTGTCCCTACCTCACTCTGTAGTTAGGGGATTCTCTATGTAGTTAGTCCCACCCTTCTTCTTCATGCTTTAGTCTTCATTCACTCACCACATGATCTGCTGGAGCTAGACACACTTTGATTTTTTTTACCTATCTGATGTTCATCTGTTATGATCTGCACAAGTTTTTGAATTAAAAGGCTTTCTACGATCTGCAGCATGTAATTTGGATGAAGTCACTATCTGCTATTTCTACTGAGACTGTAAGTTACAGCTATCTTGCCACAACTGGATCAGTTTTAGAGATCACACTTGCTGTGCTTAGTTTGGAAAGGCAGAACTGTAGTACTTTCTCTGTAGTTTTAACACACTCCCTTTGCTAGGGTGACAAGGGTGCTTGCTTTAGAGATGAGGCACACTACTCCCTTGGGAGCTGCTAGTTAGTTCATTACAGTACATGCTGGTTTAACCCCCCGCTTCTTCCACCCCTGCTGTAGTAAATACACAGACGAATTAGAACAGTTCAAACTTTAGCTTTATTCCAGATTTTGGCAGTACAATCACTAGAATGATGCATAGAATACAAGTTGCCTCTGGACTAAGCTGCATGAGTGTTAGACCCTCTCCTTTAGTGAGCTGGCGCATGCTTCTCTGAAAAGCATGTGGTATACTGAAACGCTAGCAGTACCAGGCCTCACCTGCCTTCTCCTCCTGCCCTTTTCTTCCCAGGCCAGCTCAGGAAAGGTCCAGGAGACCCCAGTTCACTCAGGTTGGTTGGCAGCTACTTCTTTCTTGATGAAACCTTCCAGCTCTGAAGTCTTTGAACCTCCATCACCTTTCGGCGAAGTTCCGTGGTTTTCCAGCTCTGGAATCTCTGAACTTCCAGGCCTTCCAGCCCTGAGCCTTAACGTCACATTTTTCTGCCTTTGTGCATCAACGCTTGTCCTATCTACAACTCCCCAGGGAACATGTGACCCCAGTGTATATGTATGGACCCCGCCCCTGACCAAGCAAATTTACTTCACCAGGACAAAAATGAAAGTACCCAGAGAGCTAAGGGGAAACAGGCAGTGGCAACTAAAGGTTAGTTTAATTAAGACATAACAGGAGGTAGGGCACAGTGGAATGTACCAAGGCACAAAACATATCAATAAACAACAATAAACCAGGCTGTTAGTGGCAGAAACACCAGACTGATAGAGGTAAATAGCACTATACAATTATATACAATAAATGGCAGCAAAAACATATTGAGTCCATAAAAACATAAAGAGAGAGAAGGAACATGCTAAACAGAAAAATAAATGCATAAATCTTTGGAATGGTGGAGTTTGTGATAAGTCTACAGCAGGAGCAGGTAGACCCTTGTGAAGTTCTACTTACAACTTGTAAAGAAAGGAATGTTATCTCGACTAGGCCAGAAGACTGACAAGTTCTCTTTGCCTTTCACTGCTAACTGGGTTCCAGGTATGTTGACTGAGTTGTCAATGGTGTTAGCTTGGACCTCAGTATCAGTGAATTCTTGATTGTCTGAAGAAGATCCAAACTTGCCGCTGTTGGTTGCAGGCTGGTGTGTTGTCTCATCAGGGCTATTACAAAGCAGGTCTAGATTTTCTTGGATGATAGTTTTTTTATGTGTTGTATACAGCTGGTTGTTAAGGAGAAGACCGGGAAGCCAGCCGCCATGTTCTTACCCACTTAAGGACTGAGCCTCTTTTTGAGATTTGTTGTTTACAAGTTAAAAAACTTTTTTTTTGCTAGAAAATTACTTACAATCCCCAAACATTATACATTTTTTTCTAACACTCTAGAGAATAAAACTGCGGTCGTTGTAATACTTTCTGTAATACCGTATTTGTGCAGCGGTCTTACAAGCGCACTTTTAAAAAAAAAAAATATATTTTTTTAATTAAAAAATAAGACAACAGTAAAGTTAGCCCAATTTGTTTTATATTGTGAAAGATAATGTTACGTCGAGTAAATTGATACCAAAAATGTCACGCTTCAAAATTGCGCCTGCTCGTGGAATGGCAACCCACTTTTACCCTTAAAAATCTCCATAGGCGACATTTAAAAAATTCTACAGGTTGCATGTTTTGAGTTACATAGTAGATCTAGGGCTAGAATTATTGCTCTCGCTCTACCGATCGCGGCGATATCTCACATGTGTGGTTTGAACACCGTTTTCATATGCGGGCGCTACTCACATATGCGTTCACTTCTGCATGCGAGCTCGGCAGGTTTTTTTTTTCTTATTTATTTTACCTTTTATTTTTTTATTTTTACACTGTTCTTTTAAAAAAAAATGTGTCACTTTTATGTAAACATCCCTTGTAATAGAAAAAAAACATGAAAGGACATCTTAACCGCTTCCCGACCGCCTAACGCAGATATACTGCGGCAAAATGGCACGGGCAGGCAAAATCACGTACCTGTACGTGATCGTGCATGTGCCTGCCTGTGGGTCGCGCGCGCGCGCCGCCAGCGGCGCGCTCGCGACCCGGTCGGGAGCTCCGTGACCCTGGCCGCGGGACCAGCGGACCCGATCGCTGCTGGTGTCCCGCGATCGGGTTACGGAGCTGAAGAACGGGGAGAGGTTTGTGTAAACAAACCTCTCCCCACGCTTCCTACACTGACTGTCAGTGATCGGCGGTTCCCTGTCATCGGGAACGCCGATCAATGACGTCAGACGTACAGCCACGCCCCCCTACTGTAAAAAAACACACACACGTCACACTGACTCCTCCCCGCCCCCTAGTGGTTAACCCCTTCACTACAACTGTCATTTACATAGGAATCAGTGCTATTTAAATAGCACTGATTTCTGTATAAATGACAAATGTCCCAAAAATGTGTCAAAAATGTCCGATGTGTCCGCCATAATGTCGCAGTCACAATAAAAATCGCTGATCGCCGCCATTACTAGTAAAAAAAAAAATATTAATAAAAATGCTATAAAACTATCCCCTATTTTGTAAACGCTATAACTTTTGCGCAAACCAATTAATAATCGCTAATTGCGATTTTTTTTTTACCAAAAATATGTAGAAGAATACGTATCGGCCGAAACTGAGGAAAAAAAATGTTTTTTATATATATTTTTTGGGGATATTTATTATAGCAAAAAGTAAAAAATATTGCATTTTTTTCAAAATTGTCGCTCTATTTTTGCTTATAGCGCAAAAAATAAAAACCGCAGGGGCGATCAAATACCACCAAAAGAAAGCTCTATTTGTGGGAAAAAAAGGACGCCAATTTTGTTTGGGAGCCACGTCGCATGACCGCGCAATTGTCAGTTAAAGCGACGCAGTGCCGAATCGCAAAAAGGGGCCTGGTCCTTTGGCTGCCAATTGGTCCGGGGCTGAAGTGGTTAAATAATGAGATCTGGGGGTCAAAAATACCTCAGATCTCATATTTACACTAAAATGCAATAGAAAAAAAATTGTCATTTAAAAAAATAAATAAAATAAAATAGCCCTTTAACCACTTGACAACTGGGCACTTAAACCCCCCTCGTGACCAGACCAATTTTCATCTTTCAGTGCTCTCACACTTTAAATGACAATTACTCAGTCATGCAATACTGTACCCAAATACATTTTTTGTCCTTTTTTTCATACATATAGAGCTTTCTTTTGGTGATATTTGATCACCTTTGGGTTTTTTATTTTTTGCGCTATAAATAAAAAAAGACCGACATTTAAAAAAAAAAAAACAACATTTTCTTAGTTTCTGTGATAAAATTTTGCAAATTATTAATTTTTCTTCATAAATTTTGGCCACAATTTATACTGCTACATAACTTTGGTAAAAATAACCCATATTAGTGGATATTATTTGGTCTGTGTGAAAGTTATAGAGTTTACAAGTTGTGGTGCAAATCATAAAAAAATGATCACACCTGATATACTGGTGGTCTATCTCATTTCTTGCGACCCGAACAAGCCAGGAAAGTACAAATACCCCACAAATGACCCATTTTTTGAAAATTCCAAGGTATTTAGTAAGATGAATGGTGAGAAGTTTGATGTTGTAATTTTTCCCCACAATTCTTTGCAAAATTAAGATTTTTTTTTTTTTCCCCCCCCACAAAATTGTCATTGTAATAGGTTATTTCTCTCACATGGCATGTATATACCACAAATGACGCGCCCAAAAAAAATTCTGCTACTCCTTCTAAGTATGGCGATACCACATATGTGGGACTTTTACAGCCTGGCCACATAGAGAGGCAGGGAGCACCATCAGGTGTTCTAGGAGCATAAATGACACATCTAACTTGTTGACTACCTATTACACTTTTGAAGGCCCTGGAGCACCAGGACAATGGAAACGCCCACAAAATGACCCCATTTTGGAAAGCTAACACCCCAACGTATAATCTATGAGGCACAATGAGTCTTTTGAACAGTTCATTTTTTTCCAGATGTTTTTGGAAAACGTTATCCATTTATAAGATATTTCCAACACATAGCATGTACATAGCAAAAATTACACCCCAAAATACATTCTGCTACTCCTCCTGAATATGGCGATACCACGTGAGTGAGACTTGTACACAGCCTGGCCACATACAAGGAACACTGTCAGGTGTTCTAGGGACAGATAGCATGCACATACCAAGAATTACACCCCAAAATACATTGTGCTGAGCAAAGGGTAAAAAAAAATATTACATGTGGCTTTAGTAGCACAGTTGTCCACAGGAGGATAGCAGTGGTCTAGGCAGTAGGCAGAGACTTGGTCAGCAAAAGCAAACGCAATTGTCCAAGGCAACAGGCAGGAACACTGTCCATAGTCAGTACAGGCAGCAGGCAGGGATACTGTCCATATTCACTCCAGGGTCAGTGCAGGCAGAGATTGTCAGCAGTGCCAAAATATTGATCCTGGTAGTAGGCAGGATCATGGTCCATCCATGTGGTGTGGTCAGTTCATTAGACAGGCAGAGGCATGATGGCATAGGTCCTACAGGCAGCAGGCAGAAGTAGGGCCTCGTTCAGGACAGAATGGGGACAGGGGTAGAGGCTTCTCCCACACAAATCTCTTTGAAGCCTCCTAGTCTCCAGACCCTAATCTAGGAATGAGAAAACAAAAAAAATGTTTTCTTCATCCAGAAAAACAATTCTGGAGCCCCTCACATATGTGAGATCCCTGTGTTATGAATCCCGCTAGTCCTGTGGCAGGATACAAGATCAGTCCAAGAGGCAGGCAAAAAGAATAGTCAAACAGTCCAGGGTAAGTTCCAGATCAGGAAGAGGTATGTACAGAATCGGTAGGCAGAAGCGTGGTCGAATAACAAGCCAGGGTCAGTTACAGAGCAAGTAAAGGCATAAGGGGTGTGAAGGTAAATGGCAGGAAGTGAGGGTTATGTTTACCATACTTCACTAATAATTTAGTGTAGTATGTTAACGGCAGAAACAGTCAACTATGCAGAGGCCTGGTTGGGAAGGACAATGGGGACAATAAAAAGTGGTGTCTCTTCTCACTCCTCCTTTGGTGCACACCCGGCATTTTTTCTGCCGTTTTTGGCCTGTTGGTCTGGGAGGGAATTTTTTCGGGAAAGTGGCGTTCGGAGAGTCTGCTAATCACATCAGATTGAATGGTTTCTGGTGGGCTGATTGCGAATACAAGGGCAGTGGTGATTTCCTCAAGGAAGGATTTGGGGCTTTCAGTGGATAAATAATGTAGCTGTTGTATATGGCCAAATTAAACAAATAAATGGAAACTTTTTTATACCACTGGTATGTTCGTCTTGTGGCAAGGTAGGGTTCGAGCATTTGGTCGTTGGAGTGGACACCCCCATGAACATGTTGTATTCGAGGATACATGTTGACTTTTGGATTCGGACATTCCTCCTGGTGATCTCCACGAAGGTATTATTGTGGAAAGGACGTATACGTCCCTTCTGTTCCTCCACTTCACAGACAGAATTTCCTCATTCCGTAAGCTCATTGTCTCCCCTCTTCTTAGCTTCTTGTTGATGAGGCTTTGAGGAAAGCCCTTCCGGTTCTTCCTTACGATGCCACATGCTGGAGTGTTCTTTCTGTGAAGGTTGCGGAACAGGGGCAAACTAGTATAAAAATTGTCCACATACAAATGGTAGCCTTTCTCCAGGAGTGGGTTTATGAGTTCCCGAACGACTTTCCCACTCGGTCCAATGTATTCTGGACAATTAGGGGGATGTAGCTGGTTGTCCTTCCCTTCATATACCATGAAGGCATAGGTATACCCTGTAGCTTGGTCGCACAATTTATACATCTTCACCCCATAGCGGGCCCTTTTGGTGGGAATAAATTTATGCCCAGCCTGCCAGTAAATTTGACAAGGGATTCATCCACGCATATGTGTTGGTCTGGGGCAAACAACTGGGGGAAGATATCAGAAAAATAATTTAGTAGTGGCCGAATTTTACAAAGCTTGTTAAAATGTGGGTCATTTCGGGGAGGGTACTGGATATTGTCGTGTAGGAATCTCATAATCATGATATATCTGGACCTGGGCATTACTGAGGAAAAGATGAGCATGTGGTGGATGGGCTGGGTAGACCAATATGAACGTAAAACATTTTTTTTGGTTAGTCCCATACAGAATGTGAGGCCCAAACATTTTTTTAGCTCCTCCACTGTTAGGGCTCTCTACTCATAGGGAAGGACATAATAGGACGTTGGGTTACTTGCTATAAATTGTTGGGCATATAGGTTGCACTGGGCCACAACTGATGCAAGCATGTCCTTAGTAAAAATAAGGTTGAAAATATCGATTGGTGAAAAATTTTCAGTGTCCACCCGGACTCCTGGCTGGGCAGTGAAAGGGGGAATGATCGCTTCTCCTGAATTAGGAGGAAGCCATAAGAGGTTCTGAAGAGAATAGGGAAGGCTGGCATGGGACCTAACCCCTTGGGACTGAGGTGACACCCCACTGGTACGTGTCCTTTGCTAAGGTACTGCAGTGCTGGTGGATGGCACTGCGGTGCTGGTGGATGGCATTGCGGTGCTGGTGGATGGCACTGCCTCCTCACCCGTATGCCTTTGTCTGGCGGGCGGACTCTCATCCTCCTCTGAGGCTGTCAGTGTTCCACTGCTTGGGACAGGCTCGTAGTCCACGTCAGACTCAGAATCTGAATATGAGGAATCCGAAGCGGAGAGCTCCCCATTGCTCTTATCGGCCGCAAGAATATTGTATGACTCCTCAGGTGAAAATAATCTTTGTGACATTCTTAGTGATCACAAATGGCACAGATATGTGGCACTGATGACACGTGACACTGGCAGATTGCACTGGTGACAGATGGCACTGAACCGTGGCACTGATGACACGTGACACTGATGTGGCAGGTGACACTGACAGGTGACACTGATGTGGCAGGTGACACTGACAAGTGACACTGATGTGGCAGGTGGCACTGATGACAGATGGCACTGATGACAGATGGCACTGATGACACGTGAAACTGGCAGATGGCACTGATGACACGTGACACTGGCAGATGGCACTGATACGTGGCACTGATGACACGTGACACTGGCAGATGGCACTGATACATGGCACTGATGTGGCACTGATGACACGTGGCACTGATACATGGCACTGATGTGGCACTGATGACACGTGGCACTGATGTGCCACTAATGATACGTGGCACTGATGTGGCACTGATGAAACATGGCACTGATGTGGCAGGTGACACTGACAGGTGGCACTGATGTGGCAAATGACACTGACAGGTGGCACTGATTACAGATGGCACTGATGACAGATGGCACTGAGATGGCACTGATGACAGATGGCACTGGTGACAGATGGCACTGACACTAACAGTGGTGAGCACTGTGGCACTGTATGGGCACTGTATGGGCACTGATGTGTGTGTTTTCACTTGTAAAATATATGTTCACAAAATGGCTGGCACTCACGCTGCAGCACAGATCCTCTCTCTCCTCACACAGGTCTCTGTGTGAGGAGAGAGAGCCGGCAATGAGAGATGATCTCATTTGTTTACACTTGAGATCATCTCTGTAAACGGCCAATGTGATTGGCCATTTACAGCGATCTGTGACTGGCTGTGTCCTAAGGGAGGATTCCACTGGGAACACTAATGTAAGGGAGGATTCCGCTGGGAACACTGATGTAAGGGAGAACTCCGCTGAGAACACTGATGTAAGGGAGAACTCCACTGGCAACACTGATGTAAGGGAGATCTCTGCTGGGAACACTGATGTAAGGGAGAACTCCGCTGAGAACCCTGATGTAAGGGGGAACTCCGCTGGCTTAATATGCCACACAGTTTATCCCTGTTTACTCTTTGTTCTTTTGACAAGTGTGCATTAGATAGAGCATGTCAAGCCATAGCTGTTCTCCCTGGGGATATGCTGATCGCTCATCCGTGCTGCTGCTGGAGGGAGCCCAGGTGACCATGAATGAGGGCCCTACAGACTTGGTCAAGGTGAATGACCAAGTCACCAAGTGGCATATCCCCCACACCATCCCATACCCCACTCCATCTCCCCTGGGGACAGGGACCCTCTAGGCCACTCACCTGGGGACATGGACCTCTTCTCCCCTGGGGACAGGGATCCCCCTTCTCCCCTGGAGACAGGGACCCTTCTTCTGCCCTGGAGACAGGGACCGACTTCATGACATGGCTGTACGGCAACCAGAAGTGACATTCATGCACCACCGGAAGTGACAATCCGTGTGTTTTGAATTATCAGGTCGGGTGAGAAGTGACACATACCCTATGTCTGCCATGACAGGGTATTTCTGGCATCTCTTCCATTTGAATGCAATATTATTGTGCCTGTTTGTGAGTATATTTTCATCGGGCTGTGCTTTAATAAATGTTTTTAATTGATTTGATGATATTTGGAGTCTCATTTCTTCTATATATTATCTGCTGGGAAATGTGCACTGACAGGATCTATTTGAATCCTGAGGTGGTTAACTGCTTGTTTGCCAAAACACAAGAGTGTTATGCAATACTTTTTGGTGAGTTTACATCTAACTGGGGAGCGGAGACACATTTGTTCACGCAGTGTGGTGTCAGATCAAGATATCAACTGTTGGCCCATAGATTTTGCTGCATCAAGTTTTTTTTATGGACTTTTTCTTATTTTGCACAATATCAATATATGGTGTGTAATTACATGTGTTTAATTTTATCGCTACTGTTTACCTCTATTCATTCAGATTCAGTACCTTTTTTTATACTACATATAGAATAGAAATAGGGGAGATAAAGAAACCCCACCCACTGGATGGGCAATAATCCAATTAAAGTGAAGAGTCCTTGAATTGTGCAAAGAGTGGGAAGGGGGGAAAAAAAAGAGAAATATGTACCACAAATCAGAACATCAATAAAAAAGTAAACAACAAAAAATAAATAAAATAAAAATAGATGCTAATAGTCTGCAGGAGATCTGCAGCAAATCAAAAACATGCTAATGGTCTACAGAAGATCTGCAGCAAAAAATAAATAAAAAATAAATAAAAAAAATATTATATTGCAAAATATTATAAACACATTATATATCACATATTACATGAATATTGATATATTCATGTAATATGTGATATATAATGTGTTTATAATATTTTGCAATATAATATTTTTTTTATTTATTTTTTATTTATTTTTTGCTGCAGATCTTCTGTAGACCATTAGCATGTTTTTGATTTGCTGCAGATCTCCTGCAGACTATTAGCATCTATTTTTTTTTATTTATTTTTTGTTGTTTACTTTTTTATTGATGTTCTGATTTGCGGTACATATTTCTCTTTTTTTTCCCCCTTCCCACTCTTTGCACAATTCAAGGACTCTTCACTTTAATTGGATTATTGCCCATCCAGTGGGTGGGGTTTCTTTATCAGCTGTCAAATAAAAATGAAAAAAAAAGAATTTTTTTTTGCTGCAGATCTCCTGCAGACTACTATTAGAATCTATTTTTTTTTTGATTGATGTTCTGATTTGCGGTACATATTTCTCTTTTTTTTTCTCCTCCCCAACGTTTGGACAATTCAATGGACTCTTCACTTTAATTGGATTATTGCCCATCTGGTTGGTGGAGTTTCCTTACCTCCCCTTTTTGTGTTCTATATATAGTATATCTCTCATGTTAATTGTGTGCAGTAATCAAGGCAGTGTGCCGAAACGCGTCTTCTTTTGTACTTTAACCACTTGCTTACTGGGCACTTAAACACCCTTCCTGCCCAGACCAATTTTCAGCTTTCGGTGCTCTCACACTTTGAATGACAATTACTCACTCATGCAATACTGTACCCAAATGAATTTTTTGTCCTTTTTTTCCCACAAATAGAGCTTTCTTTTGGTGGTATTTGATCACCTCTGGGTTTTTTATTTTTTGCGCTATAAATGAAATAAGACAGAAAATTTTGAAAAAAAAACAATTTTTCTTTGTTTCTGTGATAAAATTTAGCAAATTATTAATTTTTCTTCATAAATTTTGGCCACAATTTATACTGCTACATATCTTTGGTAAAAATAACCCAAATTAGTGGATATTATTTGGTCTTTGTGAAAGTTACAGACTCTACAAGCTGTGGTGCGAATTATACAAAATTGATCACACCTGATGTACTGAGGGCCTATCTCATTTCTTGTGAACCGACCAAGCCAGGAAAGTACAAATACCCCCCAAATGACCCCTTTTTTGAAAGTAGACATTCCAAGGTATTTAGTAAGAGGCATGGTGAGCTTTTTGATGTTGTCATTTTTTTCCCACAATTCTTTGCAAAATGAATTATTTTTTTATTTTTTATTTTTTTCCACAAAATTGTCATTGTAATAGGTTATTTCTCTTACATGGCATGCGTATACCACAAATGACACCCCAAAATACATTTTGCTACTCCTCCTGAGTATTACAATACCACATGTGTGGGACTTTTTCACAGCCTGGCCACTTAGAGAGGCCCAAAATGCAGGGAGCGCCATCACGTGTTCTAGGAGCATAAATTACACATCTAACTTGTTGACTACCTATTACACTTTTGAAGGCCCTGGAGCACCAGGACAATGACACGTGACACTGACGTGGCACTGATGACACTTGACACTGATGTGGCACTGATGACAGATGGCACTAATACGGGGCACTGGTGACACGTGACACTGATGACAGATGGCACTAATATGTGGCACTGGTGACAGATGGCACTTATACGTGGCACTGATATCATGTGGCACTAATACGTGGCACTGATGAGAGATGGCACTAATATGTGGCACTGATGACAGATGGCACCGATACGTGGCACTGATGACACGTGACACTGATGACAGATGGCACTGATACGTGGCATTGATGACACGTGCCACTGATAACAGATGGCACGTGACACTGACAGGTGGCACTGATGACAGGTGGCACTGATACATGGCACTGATGACAGATGGCACTAATATGTGGCACTGATGACACGTGACACTGATATGGCACTGATGACAGATGGCACTGACGTGGCACTGATGACACGTGGCACTGACGTGGCACTGATGACACGTGGCACTGATGTGGCACTGATGACACGTGGCACTGATGTGGCACTGGTGACACGTGGCACTGACATGGCACTGATGACAGATGGCACTTATACATGGCACTGGGGACAGGTGGCACTGTGGACAGGTGGCACTGTGGACAGGTGGCACTGGGGGCAGATAAGAGTTTGAGAAACACATATACAGGTGGATAATTGTGGAGAGATCATTTATTCACTATGCATATAATGGATTGGCACGATTTTTTTTTTACCATTAATTTATTTTCATAAGGACACTATATGAACAATATCTGCACATTGCACTTTAATATTTATCATACTGTTTGATTTATATAAGAACACATTGTGAAGATTTGCATATTGTACTTTATTCATAATATCGTTTATTTAATGCACTACATATCCCTCAGGGGATAATTTGTATTTAGCACTGCACTTATTCTGATTCTATTTTGTTAATTCACATGTTTAGGAAGTGTGTTTAGTGCTGGCAGCTTTAATTAGATAACATAGCAGCTCACAAGGTTTCACATATCTACGGTTCAAGTACAAAAGGATAACTCCAACTGCCATAGCTGTCTCTCCACCTGCTCAAGGAGGACTGCAGAATTGTGCTTACTAGCAGTAATTTCCCCTATTATTGTGCCTCTAAGGCATGCTTTGAAGGACTCCTATTTCTGTAAAACATCATCATGCTGTTGGTGAACATGGAAGAAGCTATCAATCTGGCGAACAACCCGTTTGTGAGAGGGGAAGAGCTGAAGCCAGAAGGCATTACATTTTCAATGGGCCTTGGGTAGAGAAGTAGGTGGTCAAGTATTTAACCATAATACCAATGGAGAATTGGACGTATTTTGGACGTATAACTAGAAATATGAGACCTGCCTATACAGGGATCTATACGGGAAAGAGATCCGTGCGTCTTATAAAAACATGAGAATTGCAGAGCTTTAGGGTTCCGAAGATGCCAGATATCTGTCCATCCCACCTCTAGTACAAAACGATTAAGGACCATTCCTCTCCCTCAGGGAGGGAAGAGCCAGGGGGGTGCCTATCCAAATGGGGATCAAGGTAGCAATGGAAGTCTCCCATAATTAGGGTAGGGATGTCAGGTTTGTCATCCAGGTACGACAACAGCAGTTGTAGTACTTCCCTAGAAAACGGAGGAGGAATATAAACTGTAAGGAAACGTGGGAAGTGTAGAGTTACCCTTTAAGATTTAATAATATTGTACAAAGATGTTTTTCTGTTTTTCTGTAGAAACTCACTCTAACTCTGTTAATCTCACACTCACACTTTCTCATAACAAGTTTACTCTGTAGAAAGTGTGTTTCTCACGGTCTGGCGTGTTTACCAGAAAATGCTGAGAACCTTGTCAAGGACATATGTTGCGTGGGACATTTTTAGAGTAAATTGTGACGTTAAGTCTGAAGGCAGAAATAATATGAATGCCTTGCAGATCAATATGCTTTGTAAAAAAATGCTTGAATATGATTGGTTGTTCATGGGGCGTTCTCCCTATGCAACCCCCTTTTTGATTATTGTATATGCTCTGTAGAGCCGGAAATAAATGTATTCTTTGATTAACCACACACGGTGTATGGTGTCTGATTACCTGTCCGGACAGAGGGAGAGAGTTTTTTTCCATTGACCGTCAAAGTCCAGCTGAGGGAAAGAGGGGCTGATACAGAGGACCTAACAGATGGTACCAGAAGTGGGGTTCGAACCCACGCATACATATGTCCATTGGAAGGTTCTCAGCATTTTCTGGTAAACACGCCAGACCGTGTTTACCACACAAAGGTAGATGGATTTGGGATGTTAATGGATTCATGGATGAATGCCACAGCAATAGATATAGGATTACTCAATGAAGAACTTAGGAAGGTATTATTTGAACAAGAGATAATTAAACAAAGGCAAGAAAAAATGATGATGGTTCTTACAGGGCTGTGTGACCTAACCGGGAATAAAACCCTATGCTGCACATACATGAACAATCTTACAAAGCCGTCTGAAGAGTTAGAAATCCCAGACTATTATGACATTATTAGAGGTCACAATGAAGAAAGGGCAAAATTGCAGGACCAAATGAGACGTATGGGGGACTCATGGAATCCCTTTTCAGGTATAGGAGGATGGTTCGGTTCTATTTGGGAAAACATTATGAATTTCTTTAAGAAAGCGGGTATGATACTTCTCATGATACTTATTTTAGCTCTGGCCATTTATGTGACAATCAAATTGGTGTTCTGCCTGATAAGTAAAGTAGCAAAATCAAAGAATCCAGTTGATAAGTCTAAAACAACCATGCCCATGTTCTACTCAGGACATAGGTGGTACAGTGAGTGATCTGCAGAGACTTTTTTTTAAGTCTCCTATGATCAAAGGAGGGATTGTAAGGAAACGTGGGAAGTGTAGAGTTACCCTTTAAGATTTAATAATATTGTACAAAGATGTTTTTCTGTTTTTCTGTAGAAACTCACTCTAACTCTGTTTATCTCACACTCACACTTTCTCATAACAAGTTTACTCTGTAGAAAGTGTGTTTCTCACGGTCTGGCGTGTTTACCAGAAAATGCTGAGAACCTTGTCAAGGACATATATTGCGTGGGACATTTTTAGAGTAAATTGTGACGTTGAGTCTGAAGGCAGAAATATTATGAATGTCTTGCAGATCAATATGCTTTGTAACAAAATGCTTGAATATGATTGGTTGTTCATGGGGCGTTCTCCCTATGCAACCCCCTTTTTGATTATTGTATATGCTCTGTAGAGCCGGAAATAAATGTATTCTTTGATCAACCACACCCGGTGTATGGTGTCTGATTACCTGTCCGGACAGAGGGAGAGTGTTTTTTTCCATTGACCCTCAAAGTCCAGCTGAGGGAAAGAGGGGCTGATACAGAGGACCTAACATAAACAAAAGCCAAAATCAAGGTTAGGGTATACAGTTTACAAAATAAAAATATGAAAACATCCAGATGAATCTACTAAGGAGTCAATTTCCTGGTAGACCAGGGTATTGTGTATCAATACTCACTCCATGGGAATATGCGGAGTGAGTGGAATGGTATGCCTTGCCCATACATGGGTAATGTAAACAATGTACCGTGTCCCGTGTGAGGTGAGTTTCCTGGAGGCCAATAATGGCCGTATGAAATTTCCTTAGACAAGAAGAAATCATAGTATGCTTCAAGGGGTCATGTACTCCTCGGACATTCCAGGAGACCCGAGGGGTAGCTGTCAAGGTGGATATCTGAAGAAATCAATGCACTAAAGGTCTATATAAAGGACCAGGTTCCAGAAAAGCAATCCACTGGAAAAAGAACAACTTCCTGGGGCTTCTTAGATGCAGTGCAGCAAAGGAAGTGGTCTGGAAAGTGAATAGCACTGGATTGCATCTTGCAACCAAAACTGAACATCTTCGCGCAACTGCACAACAAGGGTAGATAAGGCAGATGAGTATACCGGAGATGGTAGGAAATCAGCAGATAGTAGTAGCAAAACAAGAATGACTCCCCATCATACCGATATAGTCAACCGTTGAAATAGTAGTTGCGTGCCAACCGGCACAAAGGAGGATGCCTCAGAAACCGTGGCACGCGATAACAGGAAAGTTGTGTGCTAGTGTGAATCGCACCCAAGGGCATAGCACAAAGTGCTGGTGGAGTAAGGTAGACAGCAATAATACTGATATAAACAAAGAAACGGCGCTGGAATAGACGTGTGCAATATTGAACGAGAAAAAGAAAACACAAAAAATGTGCAGCTGCTGATAAGAAAGTGCTATAACCTTCAAAAAATGCTCAAACCAATAAAACAGCGCTGGCAAACAAAAATTGTGACAAAATAATAAATGATCCCACAAAATTGACAAACATCAATAATGTGTGTGAAGTGGTTACATGTCTGACACAAACCAATCCCATAAAAAATAAACTAGCATCAAATAATATGTGTGATAAATTATTACATAAGTGACATGATTGAATAATAACCATAAAATTATTTCATAGATACCAAAATTGAATAAGTGATCAATGTGGTAAGAAAATATATAAAAAATAAAAATATAAAAAAAAAAAAAAATGTGAGTAAGTCCAGTTATTGTCCCAAAAAAACAAGAACCAAAATAAATGTACATATGAGCTCCTTCTTGGAATAGACTCACCGGGCTAGCAGACAGACAGAGCAGCAAAGCAGAGGGCAGATATGCAGACAAACTGTGGTTCGGCAAGTAGGCACAAAAGCAGAGCTGAATAAACAAGCCAGTGGGATGAGAGGATCCAGGGAGCGATGCATGCACACAAGGCACAGTAATGTTCTTGGAGATATTGTACCGATAATAGAAGAGAGCAAATTTTAAAGTGTTGTAGAAGGATTTTTAAAATGCGCGCTCTGCGCTACTTACAGGATGCATAAAAGAAGGCAAACTTCTCAGATACTTCCGCGGTTGCAGCTGGTTTAGCGTGCGCTCCACGGGAACAGCAATAATACTGATGCTGAGCAGTAGAAAAAGGAAATGTCCCTCAGTGTGGAAGAGTTATCTTAGTATTGAGGAAGGGTGCTTCCCATACCGACCTGAAAGGATAGAGCCATGGAAGGTCAGTCTCCTTCAGCATCAGCACGATGATGGCGAAGGTCGGGTTCGTTCTGGTCAAGCCTCTGGGCTGCTTCGGTTGCCGTTTCAAAAAAGTGGGACTGGCCTCTAGCTGTAACTCACAGCCTGGCAGGATAGAGCATGGCATGTTTCATGTCAGTAAACTTGTACTGGATAGTGCCTTTCTCCCTGGTGAGGTAAAGGATAATCTCACGGTCCTTAGAATTCAGAAGTCTAGCTAACAGGGAGCATGGAGGGTTGCCGGAAGGATGGGGCCATGGAGGTGTGCAAAGTGCCCGCTCTAAGACAAATAACGGAGTAAAGGCTTCTTTACCAAAAATTTCTTGTAACCATCACTCCACAAAGGTGGTGGGGTCATGGTCTTCAACCTTCTCAGGCTGCCCCACTATACGTACATTGTTGTGCCAAAGGCGGTTTTCTATATCATCCGCTTTATTGTTGGCATGAATGACTAGTTGGGCAGTCATTCTAGCATCCCTAGTGATGGGGGGCAACTGATCCTCCAGGTCACTAACCTGTCCTTCCACAGCAGTGGTTCTCTCCCTGATCTTTTGGAGATCCTGGCAGAGGGAGACCGTTTCTTTAAGACCACCAAAACGCTCTTTAAGGTCATCCACGGAGGCTGTGCACTTATGCACCGCTTGTAGTATATCACTGAGCATGGATTGCATAGAGTCATCTGATTGCATATTAAATGTATCAGCAGTTGGGGCAGGGGAAGTCTCCAGAGGCACTGTGTCATTCAGCGCTGCCAGCTCCTCAGACCCTGGATCAGAGAGAGAGGCATGTGCATTAGTGAGAGAGGAGCTGCCAGCACCGACAGCTTCTGTGCGTAGTAAAGCATGTCTTCGGGCTGTTCCTTCCCTGGGGGTTTGTTACTTTTTGCGTACTTACCCCCGGGTCTTTCAGCTTCTCCGTGCTGTGGCTGGGGAGAGCGGGCGCCATCTTGGGACTCCAGGGACGCCGCAGTGTCCTCCTTGCTTCTGCGGGTCATTATCGCCTCCTAGAAAGACAGGATCAGGTCCAGGTTCAGCTAGGAATGGGCTGTGAAGAAACAGGGCCAGTATCTGCCAGGGAGAGGAGCGAGGGAAGGATCAATTCAGGATACACAGCGGGAGCTCTGTAAGTTGTGTCCGCTCACATGCCGATGCAGGCCACGCCCCTCACATATTTCCCTATTAATAATGTGGCTCAATAATGCATTGTAAGCCTCCAAATCTTGGTTAAGGAGGCCATATAAGGATATAAGCATGGCTTTACCTTATACCAAAGGAATGTTATTGTTAACTGACCAAGTCCTTGAGGGGTCATATTGCAAAGAGATTTGGCTTGGGGGTTGTCTATTCCTTATACACAAGTCTAAATAACATAGCCCAAACTGGAATAAGTGTTAATAAGTCTCACAGCAAACTATACAAAAAAGGGGGGTAAATCCGCGCTTATTAAAACTCTAGATGACACAAGCAGCTGACAAAAAATATATATACGCAATGGAAAAATAATATATATATATATACTGAAAAAATCAACAAACATAAAGTTCAAATAATATATATATGCTGCAAAAATCAACAAACATAAAGTTCATAAATTTCAAATTCATGCGTGAATAAAGTGTCCATATAAATATCAAAAAAATTAATAAAATAAATATATGATAAGATGTGACTTAATGATGATAATCGTGCAAATTTGACCATGTAGAAACCCGTCACCTCTATTCACCCAAACAAGATGAAGGCTTACCAGATCCCCGGTGACCCCCTTGTTAAGGGGGGTCAAACAATGCAGATTGGATCACGGATCCCGCTGAGGATGTCCAGGTGCCAAGGATTACCGCAAGCTTCCAGGTGTCACAGATGTCTCCTATTCCTTGGATACTCACTTACAGCAGATCTCCAAAATATATCCCCAAAAAGAAAGATAATGCTCCAAATGCTCCGTGTGATATAGTTTAAAAATTGGGGGATTTATTAAAGCTTGTGAATCAAGCAGGTAAAATAAGGCTCCACCGAGCCATAGATGATGAACAAACAATGTAAAAACAACAAAGTGCTAGCAGAAAAAAAACTCCTCTGTGAGTTTTGAAAAGCGATCGCACATGCACAAGAGGTGTGGGCGTAGCTACCCGACGATCATTTCGTCAAAGGTCTGACATCATCAGGGGTACACCCACACCCTTGCGCTGTCTAATTTTATAGTCTCTTGGCAAGGAAAGGAGCCCCGCCATAGGCTAAAAAAGAAGCCCTATTAAAAACCAAAAACCCATGACCTGGAAGAGCTCAATGCCAAAACAGAAGGTCAGGTTAGTAAAACAAGAAGAGCAACCTTGTACCAGTATAGGCCAGGCGGACTAGGTATTAACATATATTTTGTCATCTAGTGGTTGTAAATGATAACTAAAAACTGAGAAATGATTACTAAATATTTAAAGAAGAAAAAACAACAAAGCTTCGCCATCTAGTGGTTAAAAATCAGAACTCCGGTTAAAATAAATAATATATTTTAAGATTGTACCTAAATGTCCATAAATGTGCTTGCTACCCATCGTTGCCAATAGAGTACCCACATTCTATTATCACACTGCATTGACATAGAAGGGAAGCACAAAGTTAAAATAGTCCATCAAAAAACAAAAAATTACTTCTCAAAATACAAAGCATTTTTCAAAAACATCTTGACACTCTGGGCATTACATCTATCAAAAATTACCCATCAGCACTCAAGGGTCAGGTATTGTCATATGGGCAAGGAGGGGGACATCAACTGTTATTGATAAAACAGTTGATGTCCCACTCCACGTTGAGGCCCCCAGGAACATGTGAGCCCAACTTATATATCCAGTTAGTCTCAGCTCGTGAGATGGTACGCTTCCCATTACTACCCTGCCAGTGCGGAACGTACCTCTCTATGGCTAAGAAAGTAGTTCCTCTTGGGTCACGTTTATGTTGAAGGTCATAGTGTTTACTAACATTGTGCTTATCAAAACCCTTGCAGATATTGGTTATGTGTTCACCTAAGCGTATATGTAACATGCGTACTGTATGCCCCACATATTCCAAACCGCAAGGGCACCTGAGGAGATATACAATGCACTTTGTTGAACATGTGATAAATGATCGAATAGGATAAGTGAGCCCAGTACCGCTTGAGGTGAACTCAGTAAATCTCCTCCCACATTGCAAATGTATCCTACAGTCTCTACATTTACCACATGGGTAAAAACCTTTTAGGTCCCCAAAAAACGTTGGTTTCTTCGGGGGGTCAGGGACGTTTGGAGCTATCGTATTTCTCAAATTCGTAGCACCTCTGAATAAAACATTGGGTCTCTCTGACAAAAGAGGACCCAAAACTCGATCATTCCTGATCACTGGCCAGTGCTTTTTTATAATTCTTTTGATGACCCAGTGCTGGCTAGAGAAAGTGGTAATGAAAGCTAAGACATAATCCTCGGAATTTTCAACCTTAGGGGGCTTAGCTGCCAATAGCACCTACCGATCCCTGTTTCCAACTTCAGCTTACCATCGTAACCCTTAGCTAGAAACCTATTCTTTAGAATTAATGCCTCTTTGTGAAAATCTTCTGGAATGGTACAGTTACGTTTCAATTGCAAAAACTGACCCTTAGGTACAGCCGCCAACCAAGATCTCTGGTGGCAGGAATCAAGAGGGATATAACCATTTCGGTCTGTCTTTTTAAAGAACATTGTGGTAAATGTAGAGCCTGTAGGATAAATTTGCAACATGGGAGGAGATTTACTGAGTTCACCTCAAGAGGTACTGGGCTCACTTATCCTATTTGATCATTTATTACATGTGCAACAAAGTGCATTGTATATCTCCTCAGGTGCCCTTGCGGTTTGGAATATGTGGGGCGTACAGTACGCATGTTACATATACGCTTAGGTGAACACATAACCAATATTTGCAAGGGTTTTGATAAGCACAATGTTGGTAAACACTATGACCTTAAACATAAACGTGACCCAAGAGGTACTACTTTCTTAGCCATAGAGAGGTACGTTCCGCACTGGCAGGGTAGTAATGGGAAGCGTACCATCTCACGAGCTGAGACTAACTGGATATATAAGTTGGGCTCACATGTTCCTGGGGTCCTCAATGTGGAGTGGGACATCAACTGTTTTATCAATAATAGTTGATGTCCCCCTCCTTGCCCATATGACAATACCTGACCCTTGAGTGCTGATGGGTAATTTTTGATAAATGTAATGCCCAGAGTGTCAAGATGTTTTTGAAAAATGCTTTGTATTCTAAGAAGTAATTTTTTGTTTTTTGATGGACTATTTTAACTTTGTGCTTCCCTTCTATGTCAATGCAGTGTGATAATAGAATGTGGGTACTCTATTGGCAACGATGGGTAGCAAGCACATTTATGGACATTTAGGTACAATCTTAAAATATATTATTTATTTTAACCGGAGTTCTGATTTTTAACCACTAGATGGCGAAGCTTTGTTGTTTTTTCTTCTTTAAATATTTAGTAATCATTTCTCAGTTTTTAATTATCATTTACAACCTCTAGATGGCGGAATATATGTTAATACCTAGTCCGCCTGGCCTATACTGGTACAAGGTTGCTCTTCCTGTTTTACTAACCTGACCTTCTGTTTTGGCATTGAGCTCTTCCAGGTCATGGGTTTTTGGTTTTTAATAGGGCTTCTTTTTTAGCCTATGGCGGGGCTCCTTTCCTTGCCAAGAGACTATAAAATTAGACAGCGCAAGGGTGTGGGTGTACCCCTGATGATGTCAGACCTTTGACGAAACGATTGTCTGGTAGCTACGCCCACACCGCTTGCGCATGTGCGATCACTTTTCAAAACTCTCACAGAGGAGTTTTTTTTCTGCTAGCAGTTTGTTGTTTTTACATTGTTTGTTTGGTGGAGCCTTATTTTACCAGCTTGATTCACAAGCTTTATTAAATCCCCCAATTTTTAAACTATATCACACGATTTGGAGCATTTTCTTTCTTTTTGGGGATATATTTTGGAGATCTGCTGTCAGTGATTATCCGAGGAATAGGAGACACCTGTGACATCTGAAAGCTTGCGGTAATCCTTGGCACCTGGACATCCTCAGCGGGATCCGTGATCCAATCTGCATTGTTTGACCCCCCTTAACAAGGGGGTCACCGGGGATCTGGTAAGCCTTCATCTTGTTTGGGTGAATAGAGGTGACGGGTTTCTACGTGGTCAAATTTGCACGATTATCATCATCAAGTCACATCTTATCATATATTTATTTTATTCATTTTTTTGATATTTATGTGGACACTTTATTCACGCATGAATTTGGAATTTATGAACTTTATGTTTATTGATTTTTTCAGCATATATATATTATTTGAACTTTATGTTTGTTGATTTTTGTGTGTGTGTGTGTTGTGTGTGTGTGTGTGTGTGTATATATATATATATATATATATGTGTGTGTGTGTGTGTGTGTGTGTGTGTGTGTATGTATGTATGTATGTATGTATGTATATATGTATGTATATATATATATATATTATTTTTCCATTGTAAAATTTTTTTTTTTATCATTTTTTCAGATATATCTTCACGGATTTTGTATCACTGTAATATGTATTATTTGTTATAGTTTGAGCGCTGCACTTTTTTATTTCCTCACAGCAAACTATGCATTATGCATGCGTCTGTCTGGTTTACCTGGCCATGCTGTATAAAAAGCAGATGGGACTATTTTATATTAAGTGTAGCGGGGGTGTATCACTTTTAGAGAGGAGGCGGCTTCAGTCCACAGAAGCAGAGGATAAGACTACCATTCCCACAATCCCCCTGGCTCCCGGGAGGTCGGATGTTTTCACCCCAGAGGCTGATGGGAGAGGTGATGTAAGGAGGGGGAAAGGCCCGCCTCTTCCTCTTCTGACGCGGGGACGAGAGAGAGAGGAGACACCTGTGCGGACCGTCACTGCTGAAGGCCTGAAGCCTGGGCCTTGCAGCAGACTGAGGGAGAACCTTGTACCTTACTGCCAGCCCGAGTGGCGCGGAGACTTTCGCCTGGCCGCCGTTGGTCGGAACGGAGACCGGAACGCAGGGGTTGTGACGAACGAGGCCGGACACAGCCAGTGGAGGTCCCAGAACCTAGGACGGTATCCGGAGTGGTGAGCGAGCAAAAGCTCATCCTATACTGTTGCCTTACACTTTATGCCTATCAGACTGCCAAGGCTATTTACCTCAGAGAGCAGAAGATTGTTTCTTTCTTGTGGAATACAAATACATTGCTTAATTTTATATGTGCACCACCTCTACAGATCTTGTGCCGGTGAAGAATATTGTGTTCATTCAAGGACTGAGCTCCATTGATAGGGATCAGGCCTGGTCCGTTAGGTAGTTACAAGTAGATTGTTGCACCTCAGAGGTGCCTAGCAAACGGTTGCTACACGTGGCTCTCCGTTCCCCCCCCACTGCGGTTCAGTCATATATACCTCTATATTTGTATTACATACTGCAGGGACCTGCTTGTGTGTTGTAAGTAAACTGTTTGATGCATGTTGCTACCTTTTCCACATTACAAGAAGTAAAGACAGTTATTCCAGTTAGCAGTTTGTCTGTGAGTTTGAGTCCATTACGTTTAGAGCATAAGTGATTTCATGTGTGCATATTTATATGTGTATTAACTGTGCCAGAGCGGGTAGAGCAGATTGCCGGGGGGTTGGTGGAGCTGTACTCAGGGACCCAAATCAAACTTGCGGCCCTCTTAAGTGAGGGTATCGCTACACGTGGGGGCTCGTCATCCGGGATTCTGAGACAGCGGGAAAACCCGCCAGAAGGTACCGGCATGGACCCGATAGAAGTGGGACGGTGGTACACAATATGGGGCACCGACCCAGCCGCAGCAGCAGTTATTGAACTACCAAGGATATGGCAGGAAGAGGCAGTGAAGCAGCTCATAATGTCTCTATCCCCATGCCACAAAACACGGATAATGGACATGAGAAATGATGCCGGGTGTACATACGCTCTGATAGAATGGAGAAGTGAGACCCCAGAGCAGTTTCAGAATCAAAGCATACAAGCATTGGATGGCCAGACCTATCAACTGCTACATGCGCTGCCGCGCAAGGGAGACTGTTTTCAAATGAAAACCATGCTGTCCCCGAAGGCGGAAGAGCAGAAGGGCACAGAAAGTCTTGCACCTGTACAGACCACTCTTAGCGCAGAACTGTGTGCTGTCCTAGGGGAGATTGTGACTCAGTGCAGAAGAGATCCCGGGGATTACCCGATGTCGGGATACAGAAAACTCCGGATGTTTTCAGGGAGGAAACCTGTACCCCCGGGGGAAGAGGGATTTGAAGAGTGGCTAGATGGCGCCACGCAGGCTTCTGAAGAATGGGAAGTCCCAGAAGGTAGAAAGAAGCAAAGGATTGTTGAGAGCTTGAAGGGGCCTGCCTTAGAGGCCATACGCAACTTGAAGACAAGCAAGAAAGACTGCACTGCACAGGATTACTTAGACATCCTGGAGAGTGTGTTTGGTGGGACAGAGAAAATCACGGAGCTTACCTATCAACTGGAACACTGTTACCAGAAGACAGGGGAGAAGTTATCGGAGTATATAGGACGTATAGACAAGATCCTGCATAGGATTATCCTGAAGAAGGGGATAGACCCGGGGAAAGTGGACGAAGCCCGTGCTCAGCAGGTGATGAGGGGAGCCCAACCCCTAGACCCTATTGCACTAGTACTACGCACCCGACAGGATGGGAAGAGCCTGGACTACCCCGATCTCATTCGGATGGTCAGGGAGGAAGAGGCCATGCTGGAAGAGAAACGGGAAAAACAAGTGATGGGGCCTACAAAACTTCCAGTGGCAACGGTCAGGTCGGCCTTAACCCCTGAAAGAGAGACAGAAGTAGATGCTTTGAAGTTACAGATGTCACAGATGATGGAGATACTGACATCTCTGGTGGCGAGAGAGGTGCCTAGTCCAAAGAAAGAAGTAAGCAGGAGGGAGCTATTCCCAGTTGTTTCAGCACCAGCATCCCCACCAGATTGGGGAGAGATGATCTGTTTTAACTGTGGGGGAGTTGGCCATATCGCAGCTGTATGTTCCAGTCCCAAGAGGAAGAAAACAGATAGCCGCCAGCCGGCGGGAAACTCCAGAGGGCCCCGGTGAAGGAGTCAACCGGGTGCCCATCACCTTCAGTGAGCTCCAAAAAGAACAGGATGAAAAGAAAGAGGGGAGACCAAACTCCTCGGAGGGAACCCAGGGTTCCTCAATCAAAATACACCCCAGAAAGAGGGGGCAAAACCCCTCCGAAGAGATACAATACTCCAAAGCGAGAACCTTTAGGAAAGAAAAATAACAATATCCCTCAACGGGTTCGTACTCCCACAGTTAGGAGAGAGGAAGTCAATGCATGCCAGGCTCAGGAAAGAATAAAGTCCAAACACAGTTGGAAAGAGAAGAGTCCACAGAAGAAGGTAGCATCAACTCGGCCCTACCCAGAAGAGCTGGTTGGTCCATCTCCTACTGTACCCATCCAGGTGGAAGGAGTATACACACAGGCCCTCCTAGACACTGGAGCACAAGTGACCTTATTGTACAGGGACTTCTATGATAGATACCTGAGTCATTTGCCTATCCAGAAGATAGAGGAGCTGGAAATATGGGGGCTGGGAACTCAGAGTTTCCCTTATGATGGCTACCTGCCCATACAGTTGACCTTTGACCCATCTGTGGCTGGGAAGGCTGAAGTGTTCCCTCGCCCGCCTGGAACCAGCAAGACTTCCCTGATTATAGGGACAAACACAGATCTAGTCCGAAGGCTTCTGACCCCCCTGGTAAAGAGGCAGAATCATTCAGCTCCCAAGATCCATCCCATGCTGAAGGCGGCCTACCAGCGACTGGTCTTAGAGCAGAAGACCCCAAGTGAGGGGATAGGGAAGGTGTGGAGACTTGAAAGAGAAGGAGCGTTGCAACAGCCCGGAGAGGTAACCTGCCTCAGGGCCACTGTGAAACTTACCTGGGAGCAGCCTGGCCCCTTTGTCATGCTGGAATCCGACCCAATGGAGGGTCACTCAGGCCTGGAGGTGATACCGGAGGTAATCCCCATCAAGGCACTGCTGAAGGCACGAGGGAGGGTCCCAGTGAGTGTGAGGAACTCTACGGAGCGGCCCGTGGAGATCCCTGCCAGGATGCTGTTGGGACAGGTGAGTCCTGCTGTCCCAGTTGGCTGGTCAGAAGTGAAAGGGACGGGTGAAGGAGAAGATGTTTGGAAGAAACTCTCCATGGAAAACCCGAACTTACCTGGAGCTTGGAAGGAGAGAGCCAAGGCCCAGCTGACCAGATGGGAGAAGATTTTCTCTAAAGATGAGTTTGATGTGGGGTGTGCGAGGAGTGCCACCCATCGAATCCGTATGGAGGACAAGCCATTCAGAGAGAGAGTCAGGCGGGTTCCACTGGCAGATCTAGAGGATCTGAGGGAACAGCTTGCGGAACTAAAGAAAACTGGAGTGATTCGGGAGTCCAGAAGCCCCTATGCCTCCCCCATAGTGGTGGTCCGGAAGAAGAATGGGTCGTTGAGGCTCTGCATTGACTACAGAACTCTCAACAGGAGGACCATTCCTGATCAGTACACCACGCCAAGGATAGAGGACGCCTTACAGAGTCTGTCTGGAGCCAAGTGGTTCAGCGTGATGGACCTCAAGAGTGGGTACTATCAAATCCCCATGCATCCAGAAGATAGAGAAAAGACCGCCTTCATAACCCCAGTAGGGTTCTTTGAGTTCAACAGGATGCCTCAGGGCCTGTATGGAGCTCCTGCTACCTTTCAACGCCTCATGGAAAAGGACTGTTGGAGACATGAATCTCATAGAAGTCCTTGTGTACCTGGACGATGTCATTGTCTTCGGAAAAACTTTGGAGGAACATGAAGCCAGATTGGAGAAAGTGTTGAGGAGGCTCAGTGAGGAGGGACTCAAACTTTCCCCTGAGAAGTGCCGGTTCTACCAGTCTTCTGTGAACTATCTGGGACACATAGTGTCTGAAAAAGGAGTGGCTACAGACCCTGAGAAGTTGGAGGCAGTGACTTCATGGCCAAGACCCACAACAGTCACTGAACTTCGATCTTTCTTGGGGTTCTGCTCCTACTACCGAAGGTTTGTGGATGGGTTCGCCCGTATTGCAAAACCCCTAAACGAGCTACTCAAGACAGAAGGGGAGGAAGATGGCTTGGGGCCCAGAAGGCCCGGTGAGTCGGTTCAAGACCAGTGGAATTCAAGGTGTGAAGAGGCTTTCAGAACCTTGAAGAGGAGTCTCACCACGGCCCCAGTTTTGGCCTATGCTGACCCCACCAGACCATATGAGCTACATGAGCTACATGAGCTACATGTTGATGCCAGCCATGAGGGCCTAGGTGGAGTACTCTACCAAGAGTATGAAGATCAGTTGCGACCAGTGGCCTATGTGAGCCGGAGCCTGACCCCCTCGGAGAAGAATTATCCCACCCATAAGTTGGAATTCTTGGCCCTCAAATGGGCAGTAGTCGACAAACTAAAAGACTACCTTTATGGGGCCGAATTTACTGTAAAAACAGATAACAACCCCTTGACCTACCTATTCACCACCGCCAAGCTGGATGCAACAGGGCACAGATGGTTGGCGGCGTTATCTGGATTCAACTTTAGCCTCAAGTACAGGCCAGGGGCTGGAAACAGGGATGCAGATGCCCTGTCCCGAAGATCTCATGTCATGGCCGATGATTGGGAAGACTGGACCCAAGTGGCACCAGAAGGAGTGCGAGCCCTTTGCCAGGGGGCTGAACTACAAGCCAGAGGAGGATCCAGAGCTGAAGAGATAGGAGTCACCACAGTGGGAGTCCCCAAACATTACTGTGGGGTAACTCAACTAGAAGAAGAGTGCCTACCGAAGCTGTCCAAGAAGGAGTTAAGGTGTGACCAATTGGAAGACCCCATGGGGAAATTGGTCCTGGAAGCATTGGAAAACAAGAGTCCAGAGGGACTTCGACATCACCCTTCCAAAGAGGCTCGCCTGCTGAGGAAAGAGTTAGATAAATTACAGGTGCATCAGGGAGTGGTCTACCGAAGGGGCCCCTCTGATAGCTCAGAAGACAAGTGGGAGTAGAGAAGACTAGAACTACACCATATCACCCTCAAGGAGATGCCCAGCCTGAGAGGTTCAACCGGACCCTATTGAACATGTTGGGAACTCTAGAGACAGAGAAGAAGCAACATTGGAGCCAACACATATCAGCTCTGGTGCATGCCTACAACTGCACCACAAGTGATGTGACGGGTTTCTCCCCCTACCGGCTTATGTTTGGGAGAGAAGCAAGATTGCCAGTGGATCTGGCCTTCGGCACTTCCCTAGACCATGCCTCTGCCGCCTCCCACAAAGGATATGTGGACCGACTGAGGCGCAGTTTGAAAATAGCTTTCGAAAAAGCTCAGGCGGCCTCTGACCAGAGGGGGGCCCGAAACAAGCGGAACTTTGATTTGAAGGTTCGAGTACAAGACCTACAGCCTGGGGACCGTGTACTGTTACGCAATCTAGGGATCCCTGGAAAGCACAAGCTCGCTGATAGATGGAGATCAGAGCCATATATCATCTGCAGAAAGCTGCCCGGATTGCCTGTGTATAAGTTAAAGCCAGAAGGGAGAGTGGGGCCCTTGAAGGCCTGGCATAGGAATCACTTGCTCCCACTCACTGAAGCAGTCAGAATCCCCCCCAGTGAGGGACTCACCTGAATCTGTTCCCATTCTGGACACCCCTAGACCCAACACTCGGTCCCAGACCTCCCAAACTAGGGATGGACAAGACTCCCAACTGGCTGAAGAAGAGAAGGGAGAATTTGAATGGCTATGGCCTTCTTCCATTTCAGGTAATTCCGCCATAGATCTTCCACTTACTGAGGATGTGGAAGATGGAACATTGAACCCAGAAGCTACAGAGTTCGTCCCATCCAGTGATGTGCTCGAGTGCTGGGAAGATATCCCTGGCCTCTACTCAGAAGAAGAGGAAGTGGATGTGCCAGAACCAGTGATACTGCCAGAGTGTGTTCCTGAAGAAGAACCTGTGGCGCCAGAGCCTGAAGTCCCAAGAGAACAGAGAGCTCGCAGAGTTGTGAGGCCTCCTAAGAAGCTAACCTACCCCCAAATGGGAAAAAGTTCAGAGGACTCTGTTATGACAGCTAGGAGAAGTGCTGAATGCTCCGACCCACCCACTGTTCATTTAGTGGGGGACAACCCTAGCTCACTCTCTGGCACAGTTAGACAGGTCGCCCTCACTGAATCGACCTGTGGACAGGACAGCTCCCCACCCTATGATAATTGGTGGGAGGCTCCTCTGTCTGTCTTATATGAACGCATTGAGTCAAAAAGGGCTTGTAGATTGAACAATGTCTTTGGGGACCAAAGATTCAAAGTGGGGGGAGTGTGTAGCAGGGGTGTATCACTTTTAGAGAGGAGGCGGCTTCAGTCCACGGAAGCAGAGGATAAGACTACCATTCCCACAATCCCCCTGGCTCCCGGGAGGTCGGATGTTTTCACCCCAGAGGCTGATGGGAGAGGTGATGTAAGGAGGGGGAAAGGCCTGCCTCTTCCTCTTCTGACGCGGGGACGAGAGAGAGAGGAGACACCTGTGCGGACCGTCACTGCTGAAGGCCTGAAGCCTGGGCCTTGCAGCAGACTGAGGGAGAACCTTGTACCTTACTGCCAGCCCGAGTGGCGCGGAGACTTTCGCCTGGCCGCCGTTGGTCGGAACGGAGACCGGAACGCAGGGGTTGTGACGAACGAGGCCGGACACAACCAGTGGAGGTCCCAGAACCTAGGACGGTATCCGGAGTGGTGAGCGAGCGAAAGCTCATCCTATACTGTTGCCTTACACTTTATGCCTATCAGACTGCCAAGGCTATTTACCTCAGAGAGCAGAAGATTGTTTCTTTCTTGTGGAATACAAATACATTGCTTAATTTTATATGTGCACCACCTCTACAGATCTTGTGCCGGTGAAGAATATTGTGTTCATTCAAGGACTGAGCTCCATTGATAGGGATCAGGCCTTGTCCGTTAGGTAGTTACAAGTAGATTGTTGCACCTCAGAGGTGCCTAGCAAACGGTCGCTACACGTGGCGCTCCGTTCCCCCCCCCCATTGCGGTTCAGTCATATATTTTTATCCAATTTTTGCATTGTGTGTATGAAGCTTAACTGTTATAACATTAAAAAAAGAACAATCCTCAATAAACAAATACGGTAATTCTCTGAATAATCAGCATTCATTCAATTGTGCTTCCATGCAAATGTGAACATTGCATTGGTGAATTTTATTTTGTATATAGAGTGTTTCTGTGGTGAGTTTACACTTTTCATTGAACAGAGTTTGGATAACACAGGGTTAAACGGAAAGGTGATAAATGAACTGCACATTGTCTGGACAGAATGCTTGGGGAGATAGTGATGTGTTCCTGCTTAGGAGATGTATGTTAGCTTGGGGGGGCTGCAAACTCTGCAGGGCTCCAACACACACTCGCTGCTATTCCAACCCTTCACATATTTCCACATAAACTTCCCTCCTGGCATTAAACTTTGCCAGGTATTGGGCTCAGCTTACCACCCCAAACGGATGTTCCTCCCTCAGCTCACCTCTCTCCCTGCATGTCCTGTGAGCAGAATAGCTGTGCTCCTCCTCTGGGTTCTCTCATCATATGGCACTGAAGATAGAGGAGGGGGGGGGGGATTCAGCGGGACACACAGAGCAAGTATGCAGGAGACTGAGGGGGGGGGGGGATGAGGAGACAGAAAATCAGGAGGGGCCGGCAGGGAGGAGCGCATCACGAGAGGTCTGACTAAACACAATCTCTTAGCAGCAGGGACCTAATCTACCTGTCAGCTAGCTGTGATTGACAGGTAGAACGAAGCGGAAGCTGTCATGGGGCCCCTACTGGCAATGCCTGAATGGTCAGTCCACCCCTGGTGTGCGTCACTTACTATTGCGAGCTGTGTCGGCGGCTGCTGGTGTAGCACCTGCCACACAGCTCACATACTTCAAAGTCTTGCAGGACACGGCTGCTAAAGGGAACTGAGTTCCTCTTGTGGAAAAAGTACAGGAACTCAGTTCCCATGAGTTCCTGCAGGACTTGAGCCCTGTATATACCTCTATATTTGTATTACATACTGCAGGGACCTGCTTGTGTGTTGTAAGTAAACTGTTTGATGCATGTTGCTACCTTTTCCACATTACAAGAAGTAAAGACAGTTATTCCAGTTAGCAGTTTGTCTGTGAGTTTGAGTCCATTACATTTAGAGCATAAGTGATTTCATGTGTGCATATTTATATGTGTATTAACTGTGCCAGAGCGGGTAGAGCAGATTGCCGGGGGGTTGGTGGAGCTGTACTCAGGGACCCAAATCAAACTTGCGGCCCTCTTAAGTGAGGGTATCGCTACATAAGTATTCTTGTTATATTTTCTTTATCTTTATCTGTGACTACTTTTAATAAATGTTATATTTATAAGTATTTGCGTGATGTCTCTTTGCACATTTTGAATAAAAACCCTAAAAGAACTTAAACTATAACATGACATGATACAACAACCCTACAACAACCAACAAGTCCTACAGACTAAATAATAAACACTGAAAGAGAGATTATTTGCAAAATTTTGTAACGGAAACAAAAAAAACTTTTTTTTATTCAAACTTTATTTTTTTCATTTATATAGCAAGAAAATGAAAACAATCGGCTAATCATATTGGTGCAATCAGATTTCTCTATTCAAATCGATTGCCTTAAAATGACCCAGAGTAGGCTATAGGTGGACAGATTGGGGCAGCGAGTTCTAAAGAAAGGGAGAAGCTCTGGAGAAGTCCTGGAGGGTAGCATTTTACCAAACTTTTCTCAGACACCTGCCTAACCATCTGACCTCTGGACCATGTTTCTTCAATAAGAGTGGTCCGAACAGATTAGTCCAGTCAAACCGCCCGATCAGATTGGTCAAATAAAATCGGCAGATGAGATTGGTGAAAATAAATCGGCCCGATCAGATTTATCTGACAAAACATTCCTTGGTTTTATTATAACATTTTATCAAAAAGGTTTATTTGGTGTATGTAAAATACCTGTTTTGTAGATATTAATGAAGCATTACCTCTGAAAGTGTATATTATTCCTGATGCTTCCCTTTCCGCTTATGTTTTAAGGTATAACTACAGGCAAAAAATATTTTTTTTGGTTTGATGTAGTGGAGAGGGAATAGAACATCTGCCATATTTTTAACGCTGTCTGTGTACCTGTCAGGGAGATTCACCCTCTCCATTTGTCATGTTTAACGTCATCACCGAGAGTGAAAGCAAAAGAAAATACCAAGTTTAGGGTTGTCCCCAGAACTTGAATAGCGGGGAAATTGTCATATGGGGACAATAGTTCTGGTGACAACAAGGGATTTCCTAATTTTGGAGGGATTTCCTCTCACTTGCTGTTATGGCTATAGGGCAGGAAATGAAAGGAAATCTCCCCAATGGGACACAGATGGCAAAAAATCCACTTTAACACATTGCAGTTAAGAAATATTTGGTGTTACATAAACTGTACAAAGATTTGCTTCTAATGAGTATAGGAACAACAAGTGTGATAACTAAAAAAAAAAAAAATTTAGGGACACATTTACTGTGTGCCTATGTAGGCGGGGTATAACTGTAATTAGGGGAGGAGCATTCATCTTTTGTGGGTGCGGTTATTCAAGAAAACAATTAAAAATACAGCACGCAATGCATGCTGTGGGGGAAAGTGGGTGTGGCTTAAATTACGCTAAATATTGAGCATGACTTAAATGGGGTGTGATTAAATAGTGTCTGAGTTGACTTACATAGTGTAGAATGTGGTAATGTTAAATAGGAAAATGTACAGTGGAGAATGAGGGAGGATGGAGATGACTGTGTGTGTGCAGGATGGAGATGACAGTGTTAAGGTGTGTGTGTGTCTGTGTGCAGGATGGAGATAATAGTATAAAGGTGACTGTGTGTGTGCAGGATGGAGATGACAGGACAGAGGTGTGTATGTGTGAGCAGGATGAAGATGACAGGATGGAGGTACAGTGGTGTGAAAAAGTGTTTGCCCCCTTCCTCATTTCCTGTTCCTTTGCATGTTTGTCACACTTAAGTGTTTCGGAACATCAAACCAATTTAAACAATAGTCAAGGACAACACAAGTAAACACAAAATGCAATTTGTAAATGAAGGTGTTTATTATTAAAGGTGAAAAAAAATCCAAACCATCATGGCCCTGTGTGAAAAAATGATTGCCCCCCTTGTTAAAACATACTATAACTGTGGTTGTCCACACCTGAGTTCAATTTCTCTAGCCACACCCAGGCCTGATTATTGCCACACCTGTTCACAATCAAGGCATCACTTAAATAGGAGCTGCTTGACACAGTAAGGTCCACCAGAAGATCCTTAAAAGCTACACATCATGCCGAGACCCAAAGAAATTCAGGAACAATTGAGAAAGAAAGTAATTGAGATCTATCAGTCTGGAAAGGGTTATAAAGCCATTTCCAAAGCTTTGGGAATCCAGCGTACCACAGTGAGAGCCATTATCCACAAATGGCGAAGACATGGAACAGTGGTGAACCTTCCCAGGAGTGGCCGGCCGCCCAAAATTACCCCAAGAGCGCAGCGACGACTCATCCAAGAGGTCACAAAAGACCCCACAACAACGTCCAAGGAACTGCAGGCCTCACTTGCCTCAGTTAAGGTCAGCGTTCATGCCTCCACCATCAGGAAAAGACTGGGCAAAAATGGCCTGCATGGCAGAGTTCCAAGGAGAAAACCACTGCTGAGCAAAAAGAACATCAAAGCTCGTCTCAATTTTTCCACAACACATCTTGATGATCCCCAAGACTTTTGGGACAACATTCTGTGGACCGATGAGACAAAAGTGGAACTCTTTGGAAGGTGTGTGTCCAAGTATATCTGGCGTAGAAGGAACACTGCATTTCAGAAAAAGAACATTATACCAACAGTAAAATATAGTGGTGGTAGTGTGATGGTCTGGGGCTGTTTTGCTGCTTCAGGACCTGGAAGACTTGCCGTGATAAAAGGAACTATGAATTCTGCTGTCTACCAAGAGATCCTGAAGGAGAATGTCCGACCATCTGTTCGTGTACTCAAGCTGAAACGAACTTGGGTTCTGCAGCAGGACAATGATCCTAAACACACCAGCAAGTCCACCACCGAATGGCTGAAGAAAAACAAAATGAAGACTTTGGAGTGGCCTAGCCAAAGTCCTGACCTGAATCCTATTGAGATGTTGTGGTATGACCATAAAAAGGCTGTTCATGCTCGAAAACCCTCTAATGTAACTGAATTAGGACAATTCTGCAAAGATGAGTGGGCCAAAATTCCTCCAGGACGCTGTAAAAGCCTCATTGCACGTTATTGCAAACGCTTGGTTGCAGTTGTTGCTGCTAAGGGTGGCCCAACCAGTTATTAGGTTTAGGGGGCAATCACTTTTTCACACAGGGCCATGATGGTTTGGATTTTTTTTCACCTTTAATAATAAACACCTTCATTTACAAATTGCATTTTGTGTTTACTTGTGTTGTCCTTGACTATTGTTTAAATTGGTTTGATGTTCCGAAACACTTAAGTGTGACAAACATGCAAAGGAACAGGAAATGAGGAAGGGGGCAAACACTTTTTCACACCACTGTAGGTGTGTGAGCAGGATGAAGATGACAGGATGGAGGTAGGTGTGTGAGCAGAATGGAGATGACAGGATGAAGATGACAGGATGGAGGTAGGTGTGTGTGAGCAAGATGAAGATGACAGGATAGAGGTAGGTGTGTGTGAGCAGGGTGAAGATGACAGGATGGAGGTAGGTGTGTGTGTGTGCAGGATGGAGATGACGGGATATAGACGGGTGTTTGTGCAGGATGGAGATGACAGAATATAGTTAGGTGTGTGTGTGTAGGATTATACAATTCCTCTATTCTCTTTCAAACACTTTATGCACTTGAACATACCTCCTGAGACCCAGTCTGTGAGGACAGCATGGCAACTAGCTGACTTCTCAGACTCCACATGCAGCTTTAACTCACCAAGAAGATTCTGAGCAAAATTTATTGTAATTTTTTCAAGGCTTGTCAGGTTACAAAGATGTTTTGAGCATTTAATGAAGGTGAACGTGCATCATGGAATAATATGCTTTCTAACATTATGATAGAAGCTTTTTACTCCATGAGGACACAAAATAAAGTATCTAGAGAGCATAGGGAAGTAGGGAATGGTTTACCTAATGCATAAAAAGAACAAGAATCAGTGGAATGTACCAAGGCACAAAACCTAGCAATAAACAACAATAAAGCTGGCTGCATGTATAGATATACATCCATAAATTTTCAAGGTTCTCCTCCATCAGTTTCTGAAGCAGCAAGTTTTGCCATCGATACAGCACTGCAGAAGGAAAGGGAGTAATGCATACATATTTAGAATAACGTTCCTGTAAACTTTCGTCACAATTACGTACAAGGACATTTTAATACTTTTAGCAGTTTTCATAATTAAAGAATAATTATATTCTTATTCATTTTAGCTATACAGATATGCAAACATACATTATAAACTTACAGTGTCCAACCAAAGTTTTTTTTCTTTAGATTTGGACTGAGTTTTTGTTTTTTTCTGCTGTCTTTGGCTTTGTTACCCTCATTTACTGTCCTAGTGGCTACTGTTTAACCAGAAATGAAGTGGGAGAAAATCTTCAACAGTAACCCAAGTAAAAATAAAAATGCTTTTTATAGGAGCCAAGGGGAAGGCTAGAACCCCTATCTGATTTTTATTACTGTCTGTGTCCCTACCTCAGATTTTCCCCTGTTTCCTGTCTTGTGTCAACATTGCATAAAGTGAAGGGAAATATCTCTAACGGTACCCTGGATAGCAGTCGAAACCCAGCAGGCCTTTAGTCCTTCCACCACTATTTTCAAAACTTAAAAGAAAATTTTGACTGACCCCGGTACTCACGAGGAGCATGTCCATTGTATAAGCTTCCCTTGCCCAGTATAAGCTGTTTACTACTTTTAAAGGAGATTTTATTATAAGATGCCTAAGCTGAATAAAGATTTTTAAAGGATCTTACGCTATGAGGAGACCTCTGTTTGTATATTCCATGCTTGCTCATCCTGGATTCTGAGCGCCACCCTAGGAGGCCAACCCATACAGTGGAAGCGTCCGGCGATAATTCGGGATAGGTTCCCCCCTTAAGAGACCCAAAGCACAGTTGACTCTACTTGCCATACAGCAGAGGAGTGCAACCCATCTGGTGAGTGCGGAACCACACAGTGGTGGAATTACAATCACCTTTGGAGCACAAAGCCCCAAGCACGTTGTTTTGCTGCATTTGCACATATTATCACAAGTCACTTTATTATTTAAATCCAGTCACTATTTTTAGCTATTTATGTAACATTAGAGTTATTAATTTAAAGTTTGCCACTTGGTTATGAGTGCTATTTTTGAAATTTACCAGTGTAATTATTGATTAAGCGTATAGCTTTTATTAGATAAAAGTGCGGTGGGGCAAGTGCTATTTAGTTCAAATCAACCACAATAAAAATGAAATATTCCTTTAAATATATATAAATTATGCCTGGGGGGTGTCCTTAGTATGCATGTAAAGTAGTGCATCTTTCCCGTGTTCAGAACAATACCACAGCAAAATGACATTTCTAAAGGAAAATCTCTCTCTTAAAACTGCTTGCGGCTGTAATGAATGGTCGGAACAAGCACGCAACATGGCAGGCCGCAGGAAAAGGGTGGGACGAGAGAGCACCCCCCTCCTGAACCATACCAGGCCACATGCCCGCAACATGGGGAGGGTGTTTTGGGGTCCCCCAAAACACCTTGTCCCCATGTTGATGGGGACAAGGGCCTCATCCCCACGACCCTTGCCCGGTGGTTGGGTGGTTCTGCGGACGGGGGGGCTTATCGGAATCTGGAAGCCCCCCTAACAATGGGAACCCCCAGCCTCCCCTATGTGAATGGGTATCGGGTCCATTGTACCCCTACACATTCACCAAAAAAAGTGCCAAAATGGTAAAAATTACAAGAGACCATTTGGGACAACAACAAAAAAAAAAAACTGTCCCGCGATGTCCATTCATCTTCGATTACAGCATCCGACAGACCGAGAAAAATAACCGAAAAAAGACTGCTGACTGAAGCCTCTTCGCAATGACAGCTGTTATATAGCTGAGGGCGGGGCCACACAGTGACATAACTTGGTGACCCCCGCCTTCCTCTGAAATCATGCGGCGCCAGAGGGGGCGGGTCACCTGTTTACGTCACCAGGTGGCCCCGCGCTTAGCTATATAACACCTGTCATCACAAAGAGGCTTCAGTCAGTGGGAGCCTCCCACGGAGGTGGAGTTGTTGCGTTTTTTCTATCTTGGGTCCGTCGGAAGATGGAATGGACATTGCGGGACAGTTTTTTTTTTTTCTTAATAAAGGACTTGTCCCAAATTGTCTACTGTAATTTTTACCATTTTGACTTTTTTTGGTGAATGGGTAAGGGTACAATGTACCCAATACCCATTCACATAGGGGGGGCTTCCATTAAAGGGGGCTTCCAGATTCCCATAAGCCCCCCGCCCACAGACCCCCACAACCACCGGGCAAGGATTGTGGGGATGAAGTTCTTGTCCCCATCAACATGGGGACAAGGTGTTTTGGAGGGGACCCCAAAACACCCTCCCCATGTTAAGGGGATGTGGCCTGGTATGGTTCAGGAGGGGGGCACTCTCTCGTCCCCCCTTTTCCTACAGCCTGCCAGTTTGCGTACTCGGATAAGGCTATGGTATGGATTTTGGGGCGACCCCCCACGCATTTTTTTTATTTTGGTGTGGGTTTCCCCTTAATATTCATACACAAAGGGTCTGGTAATGGACTGGGGGGAGCCCATGCTGTTATATTCAATGATTTTTTTATCTATATTGCCGGGGTCCGACAATTCATTACAGCCGCAAGCAGTTTTAAATGACTTAAAGAGCATACTAAGGACACCCCCCAGGCATGATATTTAAAGGAATATTTAATTTTTAACGCTTCACTTTAAGCATTATTAAAATCAATGCTCCTGAAAAAACATCCGTTTTTAAAACTTTTTTTTTTTTGCATTGATACATGTCCCCTGGGGCAGGACCCAGGTCCCCAATGCCGTTTTTTTCAATGATTTTTATCTATATTGCTAGGAACTGACAATTTATTACAGCCGAGAGCAGTTTTACATTTTTTTTTTTTACTTTAGAAATGTAATTTTGCTTTAGTATTGTTGTAAACATGGGAAAGATGCGCTAATTTACAGGCAGACTAAGAACACCCCCCAGACACGATTGTTAAAGGAATATTTCATTTTTATTGTTTAACTTTAAGCATTATTAAAATCACTGCTCCTGAAAAAACATCAGTTTTTAAAACTTTTTTTTTTTGCATTGATACTTGTCCCATGGGGCAGGACCCCGGTCCCCATACACTTTTTTGGCAATAACCTGCATATAAGCCTTTAAAATTAGCACTTTTGATTTTTCATGTTTGTGTCCCATAGACTTTAACGGTGTTTGCTTGTTTGTACAAATGTTTTTGCCTGTTCGCATGTTCTGGGTGGTGGTGAGTGGTGAGAAACCAGGGACATGCGGTGAGGTCAGTGGCTGGTGAGGCACTGGCTAGTATCAGAGCCAGATACACAGAGGTTACATACGCCACAATCGTTAGAGTGAGAACAATAATTCTAGCACTAGACCTCCTCTGTAACTCTAAACATGTAATCTGTAAAAAAAATAAAAGCATCGCCTATGGAGATTTTTAACCCCTTCAGATCCGAGCTATAGCCCAATGACAGCTACAGTGCAGATCTGCTATTGACGTCCTCCCCTTTGCATGCTTGCCACGCCTCCCCCTGAAGGGCATGTGCGGTGCGCGCTGTGATCACCCGAGTCAATCCCGACCCCTTACCACGTGATTAGCTGTCAGCCAATGACAGCTAATCACGTGGTGTAAACAGAAGATTGGTAATCGTTTGTTTTCTTCTCACGCTGACAGTGTGAGGAGAAAAAAAAGCCGATCACTGTTTCTGTTGAATTGACATCGGTCCCGAAGAGGAAGAGGCAAAGCCGCCTCATATGTGCCCACCAGTATCGCCTGCCAGTGCCACGAATCAGTGCCCACAGTGCCCACCATTACATAAGGGCCAGCAATCAGTGCCACCTATCAATGCCCACCAGAATAAGGCTTACCTGTAGGTACTGGAAATATCTCCTAAACCTGCACGGTTTGGGAGATATTTACCATATACGCTTGCACCAAAGTCATTGGCGCATACACACTGAAGAAAGGGCACGAGTGTGCCGTTTCTAAAGAGCCCCTGTAAAGGAAGAGGGGTGAAGATGGACGTGGCCACCAGCGGGGACATTGCGGCCTTCGTTTGCAGGTAAGTGCAACATAATGGGCTAGTATATGCTGCATACTAGCCCATTATGCTTTTACTTTGCAGGTGAAAAAAGTTTAGTAAAGGGTATTGTGCTGCTCGCTATTGTCCTTGCTAGAGAGAAAGCTGCACTGCATGCATCTCCCTGCATTTGCTTTCTTCATTCTGTTGATTTGTCCCTTCACTTTCTCTTTTGCTGCTTCTTGAATAGTTCCCCACTAATAGAATCCGGCATGGTAAGTCAGTAATGGGGAAAAGATCAGCTGCAGGGAGACCACAGCCAGTAGTGGTAACTAAGCTTTTGCCTGTTTTGGGCACAACGTCCACAGTTAAAATGTTCTTTAAAATGTTACTAAACCCACAACAGTAAAATCAGTATGTATATGCAATAAAGTATGCTTGTTATACTAACTCTGGAACCTAAGGGGTTAATCCTCTGCATTGTGTAAAAAGGATGTTTGATCCTATCTTCTCTGATCCTCCCCTTCTTCCACTGTCCCCAATCCACCATCTGATAAGACAGAGCCTTTGGAGTCATCCTGCACATGCTCAGTCTGGTGTGTATTGCTAGGGAATTTTTATTTCTTGAGAGGGTGCATGTGATCATAACAGGGCCAATCAGCACTGTCCAGACAGAGGGTCAGGGATTATGCAGCCTCATAGGACAGTCAGAGTACAATGAAAACTCCTCCTACAAGCTTTAACCAGACACTGATAGAAGTCACAAGACTGCTATATACTGCTGATAAGAAAAGGTATTTAACAGTTTATATTTACTGAAATAATTGCATTTCCATGTTCTTTGTACTGTGGGAGACCAGATATAGTGAATGCAGGATCATGGGTTTAGTAACACTTTAATTCTAGAAGTTGTACATTAGGGCTGATTTATAAAAGCTGCAAAAAGGAGATATGGCCCTCCTGCCTATGGCTACAAATCAGGCTTTGCTGAAGAAAGCAAATAATTGGTGTGCGGTAACGCTGCATACAGTACAGTATGGATACATTCACTCCTTACAGAGAGCTGCAATATCTCTGTGCAGCCTCTACTACTGATTTTCAGACAGTGCTGGGAGAACCAACACTGATGTATGCGATGATACTGGTCAATTGAAGCTTGTAGGACTTTGTTGCAATGCCTGCCCTATTGTTACATTGGCTTCAGTTGAGCTTTTATACTTACAGTATACTCTATTCCTGTATCTTGCAGCTCACCTGATAGATGGGGTCTTATCTTTTACCTTACCTATAAAACATAAGAGAATACAGTTAGAGCTGTGCTTTTTTTGGTGCAGTTCATTTTAGGCGCGTTTTACATGCATTTTAGGCTTGTTACCATTGCACTCTATAGAATATGTATTTTGATGAAAGCGCATCAAAGAAGCAACATGCAGAACTGTTTTTTAGTGCACTGCACCTGAAATCCACATAAAATGCACAGGTGTGAATAGGGCCCTAAAGTGTTTTAACCACTTCAATACTGGGCAGGGCCCGTTCATTCTTTCTGCCCAGGACGATTTTCGGCTTTCAGCAATATATAAAATACTTTGAATGACAATTGCGCGGCCATGCAACACTGTACCCATATGACATCTTTATAATTTTTTTAACACAAATAGAGCTTTCTTTTGGTGGTATTTAACCACCAAAGGCTTTTTTATTTTTTGCTAGATAATCCAAACAAAACACCCGACAATTTTAAAGAAAAAATGTGTTTTTCTTTGTTTCTGTTACATGATTTTGCAAATAAATAATATTTCTTCATAAATTTAGGCCAAACTACATTACTTTGGTGAAAATAACCCAAATCAGTGTATATTATTTAGTCTGTAGGACAGTTATAGAGTCCACAAACTATGATATATATATACACAGTTGTGCTCATAAGTTTACATACCCTGGCAGAATTTATGATTTCTTGGACATTTTTCAGAGAATATGAATAACACAAAAACTTTTCTTTCACTCATGGTTAGTGTTTGACTGAAGCCATTTATTATCAATCAACTGTGTATACTCTTTTTAAATCATGACAACAGAAACTACCCAAATGACCCTGATCAAAAATTTACACCCCCCAGTTCTTTATACCGTGTATTGCCCCCTTTAACATCAATGACAGCTTGAAGTCTTTTGTGGTATTTGTGGATGAGGCTCTTTATCTTCTCAGATGGTAAAGCTGCCCATAACTCTTGGCAAAAAGCCTCCAGTTCCTGTAAATTCTTGGGCTGTCTTGCATGAACTGCACGTTTGAGATCTCCCCAGAGTGGCTCAATGATATTGAGGTCAGGAGACTGAGATGGCCACTCCAGAACCTTCACTTTATTCTGCTGTAGCCAATGACAGGTAGACTTGGCCTTGTGTTTTAGATCATTGTCATGTTGGAATGTCCAAGTACGTCCCATGCGCAGCTTCTTGGCTGATTAAGGCAAATGTTCCTCCAATATTTTTTGATAACATACTGTTTTCATCTTGCCATCAATTTTGACCACATTTCCTGTGCCTTTGTAGCTCACACATCCCCAAAACATCAGTGAACCACCTCTGTGTGACTCCTCTCCAAATGTAGCATTTATGGTTGTAGCCAAAAAGCTCAATTTTGGTCTCATCACTCATGACTTTGTGCCAGAAGGTTTGAGGTTGTCTCTGTGCTGCTTGGCATATTGTAAGCGAGATACTTTGTGGCATTTGCGTAGTAATGGCTTTCTTCTGGTGACTCGACCATGCAGCCCATCTTTCTTCAAGTGTCTCCTTATTGTGCATCTTGAAACAGCCACACCACATGTTTTCAGAGTCCTGTAGTTCACCTGAAGTTATTTGTGGGTTTTTCTTTGCATCCCGAAAAATGTTCCTGGTAGTTGTGGCTGAAACATTAGTTGGTCTACTTGACCGTGGTTTGGTTTCAACAGAACCCCTCATTTTCCACTTCTTGATTAGAGTTTGAACACTGCTGATTGGCATTCTCAATTCCTTGGATATCTTTTTTATATCCCTTTCCTGTTTTATACAGTTCAACTACCTTTTCCCGCAGATCCTTTGACAATTCTTTTGCTTTCCCCATGATTCAGAATCCAGAAACATCGGTGCAGCATTGGATGAAAGATGCAAGGGTCTGTCAGGAGTCCAGAAACTCATTGACCTTTTATACACACACACTAATTACAAGCAAACAGATCACAGGTGAGGATGGATATCTTTAATAGCCATTCAAACCCCTTTGTGTCAACTTGTGTGCATATTATCATGCCAAAATCACCAGGGTAGGTAAACTTTTGATCAGGGTCATTTGGGTAGTGTCTGTTGCCATTATGATTTAACCACTTCAGCCCCAGAAGGTTTTACCCCCTTCCTGACCAGAGCACTTTTTACAATTTGTCGCTTTAACTGGTAATTGCGTGGTCATGCAATGCTGTACCCAAATTAAATTTGCATCTATTTTTTCACACAAAAAGAGCTTCTATTTGCGTTTTTATTTTTTGCGCTATATACAAATAAGAGCGACAATTTAAAAAAAAAAAAAACAATATTTTTTACTTTTTGCTATAATAAATATCCCCAAAAATGTTTTTAAAAAACAAATTTCTTCATCAGTTTAGGCCAATATATATTCTTCTACATATTTTTGGTAAAAAAAAAAAAAAAAAAAAATCGCTATGAGCGTATATTGATTGGTTTGCGCAAAAGTTATAGTGTCTACAAACTAGGGGAAAGATTTATGGCATTTTTCATTTTTATCATTATTTTTTTTACTAGTAATGGCAGTGATCTGCGATTTTTAGCGGTATTACGGACAGATCGGACACATTTGACACATTTTTGGGACCACTGACATTTATACAGCGATCAGTGCTATAAAAATGCAATGATTACTGTGTAAATGACACTGGTAGGGAAGGGGTTAACACTAGGGGGCAATCAAGGGGTTAAATGTGTGTTCCCTCAGTGTTATCTAACTGTATGGGGATAGGACTGAGTAGGAGAGGAGACATATCGCTGTTCCTACTTACTAGGAACAAACTACATGTCTCCTCTCCTCTGACAGCCCAGGGATTTGTGTGTTTATTTGTGAGCCCTCTGGCAGTTATTAAAGGAACCCTGTACCCGTACAGGGTTTCACGCAGGGGAGCCATTCTGCCCCTGTAAATACATGCGAGTCGGTCGGGAACCGGTTAAAGAGAGTAAACACAGTTGATTGATAATAAATGGCTTCAGCCAAACACTAACCATGAGTGAAAGAAAAGTTTGTGTTATCATTCATATTCTCTGAAAAATGGGCAAGAAATAATAAATTCTGCCAGGGTATGTAAACTTATGAGCACAACTGTGAAAATATATATATATATATTGGAAGGCCGGGTACCGGCCTGAAGTTATGGGAGGAGCCCGGAGGGTATTTAAGCAGCCCAAAGGCCGCCGGTCTTTGTCGGTTTCCTGTGCGTGATATCTGATATGTCAGACATCTAGGACCGACTCGTTCGAGACAAGCGCTGTTGGTGCCGGTTCGTGAGCTCCGTTTTCGTCTGTCCGTCTCCTCTTGTTGCAGTCCCGCGTTCCGTGTTCGTAAGTCGTGTTGTCCCTTCGTGTCGCACTCGTGTCGCCGAGTCGCAGTTCGTTCAAAGAGTCTGGTTCGGCTGTCGCAGGTAGGGCTTCGGCTCCCATGTTTTACGTTCTCATGCACTGCTTATCATGTCACTAAACTGTGGTCTGCGTAGCTCACGAACCACGCGCTGCTTGTCTCGAAACCTAAACACTTACTCGCACGTTTTTGGTTGTACACGATCGGGAGCCATCTAGCGGCACGCACATTCAGGGCCGCCCGCCACGAAACACTCCGACCGATGCCGCATCCGGCACTCAAGGGTTCCCTTACGCGGTCGTGCTACGCAGTCTTCGAATCGTTCAAACACGACTCACGCACGAGTGCCGTTCGCGCTCACACGCATCGTTCATGTCCTGCCATTATTCGAATCAGTGGCGCCAGCGAGCGTACCAAATCGCTATTCACATTCCGAAGCACTGTTGGCATACTAATTGTACGAATCACTTCGACCGTGTCGAAACATTTCACGTGTTAGCATGACAATCATTTCATCATTTCAAACATGGCTAACGTATCGGGCCATTCGGTCATGCTAAATCATTTCGCATCAGTAAACAGGGCGTTCATGCCATCGCTTCGATCCTGGTCCGGTCGCGTCCATACATGCTCCGATCGGGGCGATCCAGATGCACGACTACCCGGCCTCATTTCGATACATGCGCCAAGGGCGGAATCACATCACTGGTTGCGTACATTCCTGATTCTTGCCCCTGTCATGGTATATCATTTCTGTCACCTTACCACGCCCGGCATGAATGCAGTCACTACCTCGCACTAATTCGTGTCGGCGTGCCCCAGGCCGGCCTCATTTCAATACATGCGCCAAGGGCGGAATCGCATCACTGGTTGCGTACATTCCTGATTCTTGCCCCTGTCATGGTATATCATTTCTGTCACCTTACCACGCCCGGCAGGAATGCAGTCACTTCCCCGCACTAATTCGTGACGGCGTGCCCTAGGCCCGGCCTCATTTCAATACATGCGCCAAGGGCGGAATCGCATCACTGGTTTGCGCACATTCCTGATTCTTGCCCCTGTCATGGTATCTCATTTCTGTCACCTTACCACGCCCGGCATGAATGCAGTCACTACCTCGCACTAATTCGTGTCGGCGTGCCCTAGGCCCGGCCTCATTTCAATACATGCGCCAAGGGCGGAATCGCATCACTGGTTTGCGTACATTCCTGATTCTTGCCCCTGTCATGGTATCTCATTTCTGTCACCTTACCACGCCCGGCATGAATGCAGTCACTACCTCGCACTAATTCGTGTCGGCGTGCCCTAGGCCCGGCCTCATTTCAATACATGCGCCAAGGGCGGAATCGCATCACTGGTTTGCGTACATTCCTGATTCTTGCCCCTGTCATGGTATCGCATTTCTGTCACCTTACCACGCCCGGCATGAATGCAGTCACTACCTCGCACTAATTCGTGTCGGCGTGCCCTAGGCCCGGCCTCATTTCAATACATGCGCCAGGGGCGGAGTCGCAAAAAAAAAAAAAAAAAAAAGAGAGACTTTGACTCTTGTCCTTGTCATGTTATATCATTTCTGTGTCACCTTACCACGCCCCGGCGTTAATTGGTCACCTGCCTGTACGAATTCGCGCCGGCGTGCCCTAGGCCGGCCGCATCTCTACAAAAAAAAAAAAAAAAAAGGGAGCTTGGAGTCGGACCCGGTGGCAGCTGGATGTCACAGTTCGGCCTCAGCAATACCCAGGCAGTTAGCCTCGTGTCACGGTTGCCTCATTCCTGTACGTGCTCCAGAGTCCGGCTCGCAGGCACCCCCATACGGTACGAACAGGCCGGGCCCTGTCACGGGAAGTTCGTTCAGTTAAGGCAACATGTCAAGTCAGTCATTCGTGTTGTCATCTGTCATTTGATCCCACAGCGGTCTCGGCAGTCGACTTAAGTCACTATCGCCTGTTGTTTTCATCTACATTGGGTTCCGTCGCTCTGGACGGCAGCAGTTTAGGCTCTTAAATAGGTACTTTCTCTCACACTCTCTCAGGTCAGTCGGATTCAGTAGGTCCACCTGCACCAGCTTGATCAGGGTTCCAGCAGGTAAAAAAAAAAAAAAAAAAAACGCTGGGGCACGAGGGGCTCCTGCTTTCTCATGGCAGGTACGTAGATCATAGGTGACACATTCAAACTCATTGCTTGTCACCTCTTTATAGGCCCAGCCTGCAGACACGTGACCAGTCTACTAAGTAACGGGTCTTGGCAGCCGCCATGTCATCAGTCGGCAGCGATGACCTCACCACCCCGCTATCTCCGGCATCAGCCTCCGAGGCTGGCAGTGTCCAGTCCCTTAGGGCATGGACAATTCCCAGGCTGTCCGCCGAGCTGAGACGCAGAGGGATACCCTTCTCGGCCGCGGCCAGGAAGGCGGAGCTATTCAGGCTCCTCTTCCCACCACCGGCCGCAGCAAGCCCCAGCAGCCAGCAGGCGTCTCTGGAATCGATTTCAGCCGCCGTCGCTCAGCTACACACCCTCGTGTCTTCCCTGTCTTCCTCAATCGTTGAGGTCCAGGACAGGGTGTCTCGTCTAGAGACTAGCCCGGCTGCCACGGTTCCGGACCCTGCGGTGGTCCCAGCCATCAGTGCACCGGCCGCAGGTAGTGAGCTTGCCACGACTACCGTTCACCCTTCCCACCTGGTGCCACCCAGCGTAAGGAAGGACATTTTAGAGGGCAGAGACGTTAACCTGGCCTCACTCATGATCTCGGTCCATGACTTGGCCGAGAACAAGGCCTACACTTGGGGGGACGTCTCGGTGGTTTTGAAAGCGAAGGATCCGAGGCTCAACAGAAAGCTCACGGTGCCCGAGTTCACGCTCGCTTTCGGCATGTTTAGGGACGTGCTGTGCTCAGCCTCCCCGGCAGACGGGAGGAACTGGACCTCTACCTCCATTTGATCGTAGACCTGGGCCACAAATACGGTGGCTCAGCGTTCTACGACTATCATCGGTCCTTCTCGGCCAAAGCCGCAGCCAGATTCTCACAGTTTCATTTGACAACGGACTGGAGCGTAGTGGACACGGAGTTGTTCTGCCGCCACTTCGCGGGTCTTCGCTCCCCGCTATGTGCTGTCTGTCAGTCAGCGTCCCACACCACGGTCTGGTGTGCCAACATAGCCTCTGTCCATCCGATAGCTAGCACGGCCTCTACCAGCACGAGCCAGGCTCAGCAGGCCCCGGCGCAAGGGCAAAAGGTGGACAAGTTGGGACGTCCGGTGCGGATGGTTGGGGGAGCCGCCATTTGCAACAATTTCAATTACGGCTCCTGCAATTTCAGCCAGTACCGGCTCTTGCACGTTTGCACCCTATGCCAGAGGGCGCACCCCAGGATTCTATGTGAGGTCAAACAGAAGAACCACGGCTAAGCCGGGTCAATGCCCTTTGGCTCGGTGTTTACTTGACCTCACACCCCACTCCGTCACTCGCCAGCTACCTCATCCGGGGTTTCACCGATGGGTTTCATACCGGGCTCATCACCCTGCCCCACTCCACCCACGAATGTCCGAACCTACGCTCAGCAGCAACAGATGAGCCAGCGATTGACGTCCTTCTGCAGACGGAGTTGGATCGGGACTTCTTGATAGGCCCGTTCAGTCAGTCTCCCTTTAACATCTGGAGGGTTAGCCCTATCGGGCTTGTACAGGGAATATTTTTTCAAATAAAACGTCTGGTGTATGATCTGTCAGCGCCTCATTCTTCCGTCGCTCCCAGTCTCAACTCGCTTGTCCCCTCATCAAGTGGAGGGAGCGATATTGTTTCGCGACCAATTTGACCTTCGGGTCTAAGAGTAGCCCTTGGGCAGCCAGGGCAGATCTGGCCATGGGGGAACACTTTCTTGGTAATTGGAACGGTGTGTCCCTGTTCATCCCAGTCGTGTCCACGCAGTCACCTCAGGTGGTGACCGATGCGGCGACATCCACAGGATGCGCCGCCATTTTTGGCCATTTGTGGTTCGCCGCCCCTTGGCCTCCTCAATTACTAGCCACACCAGGCTTCACTACCACGTCATCCCTCTTTGAGCTCTTCCCCATCGTAGCAGCCGCTCACCTATGGGGTCACCATTGGTCTGGACAGACCGTGGCTTTCACGACAGACAATCAAGCCACAGCCAAGATCAGCAGCAAGGGCAGGCCTAAATCCAGGCCCGTCATGTCCTTCCTCCGCAGACTGGTCCAGCTGTCACTACAGCATCAGTTTAATGTTTACTGCTCATTCATTCCAGGGAAGTTTAACTCAGCGCTTATTGTCATTCTCACCTAGCACTGTCACACAGCACGATACGCCAGTACGTGGCCGGGGTGCCGCACTACTTGTCGCTTCAAGACCCCGCGAGGCCTTCGGTGTTCTCCTGCCACGCAGTGAGGGCTCTACTACGGGGAGTGCAGAAACACCAGCCGCCAGTCAGCCCGAGGCGGCTGCCTACCACGGGGGAGATCTTCAAGGGAATGTCTGACATCCTGGATAGGTCCCCTTTCGGTCTCCTCCTCAGCACCGTCCTGCAGGCTGCGATACACATGGCGTTTTATGGGTTTCTACGGCCAGCGAGTTCACTCGCAGCCACCCAGCCGGTCCAGCCTTGCATAGAAGTAGTCTCTGCCGCCACCAGGATCACTACGTCCTTCACTTGGCGACATCCAAAACTCAGCAGCGAGGTTCCGGAGTAGATGTTCACCTGTACAGGACTCACAACAACTGGTGCCCAGTTGCCGTGTTAAACCGCTTGACGGCACTGCTATCCGACCGCCCAGGGTCCAGTCCGCTTCTACCCTTTCCGGGATAACCCCTCAACTCGTCGCAGTTCGTGGAACATGTCCGGGTCCTTCTCGGCGATCTCCAGTTGGACCCCAGCCAGTACTCCGGGCATTCATTCCGGATTGGGGCGGCCACGACGGCCTCAAGACAGGGGGTTCCGGACCATGTGATCAAGGAACTGGGTCGGCGGAAATCGGCCTGCTTCTCTCGCTACATTCCTAACCCACAGTTAGAGGTGGCTCAGGCCTTTGCTCGTCTTACTCAGTGACATTACCTTTAATAAATAATTATCCCCTACCTGAAGGTTTTGCCCCCTTATTTTGGTGTACCATACGGTAGACCAAGGCACACTTTCAGGTCTATTTCATGTTGGTGAGTTTTGTGTTGTTCCTATATGTCATCTTTACTCATGTCGTCCGTAGGGCTCTAGACCATAAATTGGAAGGCCGGGTACCGGCCTGGAGTTATGGGAGGAGCCCGGAGGGTATTTAAGCAGCCCAAAGGCCGCCGGTCTTTGTCGGTTTCCTGTGCGTGATACCCACCCACCCTCCCCTTTTAAAAGCCTCTTCCAAGTATTCTTACCTCAGACTGAATACTCATTCCACATTATTCCATAACTACTTCTTATCATTCTTTATCTAGGGTATGCCCCCTTATTTTGGTGTACCATACGGTAGACCAAGGCACACTTTCAGGTCTATTTCATGTTGGTGAGTTTTGTGTTGTTCCTATATGTCATCTTTACTCATGTCATCCGTAGGGCTCTAGACCATAAATATATATATATATATAAACTGATCAATCCTGATGCACTGACAACCTAATTTCCTGAGGCCTCTAAAATGCCAGGACAGTTCAAATATCCCCCAAATGCAGGGACGTGCAGTCAGGGGAGGCAGGTGAGGCAGGGCCTCACCTGCCATAAACATAAAAAAAAATCGAGCTTCGAGGGTCGTAGCTCGGTGACCTGGGGTCACAGACACCCCAAATTTGGGGGGTATGTAGCCTAAGTCCTACCCCACCACTGGTATTTGGGGTTCCTACGATCTATGGTTCCATAGATATGGGGCTCCTTGCACAGCCTGTCAGAAGCTGAAATACAGCGCGGCCAAGCTGACACACTCTGTTTGCAGCAGACTGAGAGGTTGATCTCACAGTGCCTCTCCTCACTTCTTGTCAGAGGCACTGATCTTAATGAACAGCTTGGAGTCTTGGACCAATGGTAAAGTACCATTAGCCCCAGCTGTCCAATAAAAATGCTGCAGTGGAGGCATGCCCTTTTAGCCCTGCTCTCTTAACTACAAGGAAAAAACGTGTTTATGGGTATAATATTTACCCACAATCCCATGTTTTTCTCACACATTTAAGAGGGAGAAACTGATTCTGTTGAAGGTACTGTTACATTCAAGCTAAATCATATACAGTGGAACCTCGGTTTGCGAGTAACGCGGTTAACGAGCGTTGTATTTCTAAAAATCCTAACTCGGTTTGCAAGTGTTGTCTCGCCAAACGAGCAGGATTGAGGCCAAAAGCAGTGTGCGCTTTTGGCCTGAAGTGGGTGGTGCCGGAGCTGAACAGCGCCGATCGGCGCCTATCAGAAATGCACAGAAAGGGCCGAAACCTCGGGAACGGAGTCTTTCCAAGGTTTGCAGAGGTCAGCTGAAGTGTGCTTGGGCCTTTTTGCCCATTTCCGAGGCTCTCCGGCACCCCCCGCCTCTGGCCGCATGCGGTATTGCATCCCATTGAAGTCAATGCGGAACAAATTATTTTCGTTTCCATTGACTTCAATGGGAAAACTCGCTTTGATATGCGAGTACTTTGGATTACGAGAATACTCCTGGAATGGATTATTCTCGTAATCTGAGGTTCCACTGTATTTATATGCTATATGTTCTAACATAATAATTTATTATTTCTCTATTTACTGTGAAATTACTGATTGGAAGTTACAACTTCAAACTTCAGTAATTTGTCCGTTAAGCCACCTGCTTGAGTACAGATTTTGAAAATATAGTGAATTACCTTAAAAACAATATATAATAATCATTTGTATATTACTTACTTATGGTAATTAACACCTTTGCCACCCAGGCCAATTATGATTTTTTTTTGCTAACAAAATTATGCAGAAACATATATATATATATATATATATATATATATATATATATATATATATATATATATATATATATATATATATGATTGTTTTAGCAGACACCCTAGGGAATAAAATGGTGGTCGTTGCAACTTTTTATGTCACACAGTATTTGTTCAGCAATTTTTTTAAATGCTTTTTTTGGGGAAAAAAACTGTTTCATGAATGAAAAAAAAACACTAATGTTAGCCCGATTTCTTTGTATAATGTGAAAGATGTTACACCGAGTAAATAGATACCTAACATGTCACAATTTAAAATTGCTCACACTTTTGAAATAGCGTCAAACTTCAGTACTTATAAATCTCCATAGGTGACGCTTTAACATTTTTTTACAGATTACATGTTTAGAGTTACAGAGGAGGTCTAGTGCTAGAATTATTGCTCTTGCTCTAACGATCGTGGCATATGTAGCACTAACCCCCGAAGGAGCTGCTGGTTTTATTTGGGCTTACCGTTACCTCGCTTGCTTGCTTCTCCGTCTTGGGGATCCCATGGAAAGTGGCCCAAAGAATGTTGAAACTGACACTGAATCCTCTTTTGGGTTTTTTATTTAGAAAAAAGATGAAGTCTCTTAATAAAGGGTAGAGGGTTAGGGGTGAGTTCAGGCACTTAAATTGCAGGGTGAAGGTATTAGAAGAATCCAGAGGACAAAACTTTCACAAGCTGGATTCAGCAACCCCCGGATAGGCCTCTCTCACTATGCCTAGCAGCCGGTGAGATGCTCAGTAAAGTCTCTGCCACAGACTTGTAAGTTATACTTGAGCGTTACTCAAGTAGGGATTTGGATGAATTTAACCAATTGCCGACCGGCGCACACAGATGTACGTCGACAGAATGGCACGTACAGGCAGGAGGGCGTATATATAAGTCCCTCCTTTCTGCCTGTCCGTGCCATCGGGAGCGCTCCGGGAGCGGCGCGCTCCCGCGCCGGTCGGGACCCCCGTGAGTCCGATCGCGGTCCCCGCGGACTCGATCGCCGCGGGGACATCCGCGATCGTCTCACGGGACGGCTGAACGGGGAGATGCCGAGATAAACAGCATCTCCCCGTTCTGCCTAGCAACTAGTGACGCCGATCTCTGCTCCCTGTGATTGGAGCAGAGATCAGCATTCACTAGCTGACAGCCACGCCCCCCCACAGTAAGAAACACACCCCTAGGCCTACTTAACCCCTACACTGCCCTCTTGTGGTTAACCCCTAAACTGCCAGTGTCATTTTTACAGGAATCAATGCATTTAAATAGCATTAATTGCTGTAAAAATGACAATGGTCCCAAAAATGTGTCAAAAATGTCCGATGTGTCCGCCATAATGTCGCAGTCACAAAAAAATCGCAGATCTCAGCCATTACTAATAAAAAAAAAATTATTAATAAAAATGCTATAAAAAACTATCCCCTATCTTGTAAACGCTATAACTTCTGCGCAAACCGATCAATAATCGCTTATTGCGATTTTTTTTACCAAAAATATGTAGAAGAATACGTATCGGCCTAAACTGAGGAAAAAAAATGTTTTTTTATATATTTTTTGGGGATATATATTATAGCAAAAAGTAAAAAATAATGCATTTTTTTCAAAATTGTCGCTCTATTTTTGTTTATAGCGCAAAAAATAAAAACCGCAGGGGCGATCAAATACCACCAAAAGAAAGCTCTATTTGTGGGAAAAAAAGGACGTCAATTTTGTTTGGGAGCCGCGTCGCACGACCGCGCAATTGTCAGTTAAAGCGACGCAGTGCCGAATCGCAAAAAGGGGCCTGGTCCTTTGGCTGCAAATTGGTCCGGTCTGAAAGTGGTTAAAGAACTGACATACGGTACCAGTTTTTCTCAGCCGATCCGGCGATACCGTATGAGTGTTGATCCAGGTTGCATCCTTCAGCTAAGTCTCCAGGCTCCTTCAGAGAAACCAGCCTTGCGCACAGTCTTCTCCTGAAAGGGTCCTCCTTCAGTTGCTGGGCCTCTCCCTTCAAATGAGACGGCACAGGACCATCCCAGGATCAGTAGGCTCTGACATTCGAGACACAGAATGCATAGTTCCACACCCCTGGCCAGGAGGGTCATGGGGCTGGGTCAGGAGGACCACCAAAACCAAACAGAAAATAATCCCCCGCCAACATGGCGTCGGCACCCCAAATACCACCCCCCAGAATGCACAGCAGGAGAACACTCCCACTGGGCTGGTTCCGAGCAGTAAGTGGCATTCAATGCATCCAGCTAGACTGCGTTTCTACTCTTGCCGGCGGTGACAGCAACACCTGCGGTCAACAAGAACCCAGTGCGACCCAGCTGGACTGGTACTGAAACCAGAAATTTAGACAAATTATCCTGAAACCCAACTGTGGCTTCAGGCAACTTAATTTTTGAAAAACCATAGCGCCTGCTCGTCAGGAGCCAGCGGTACACATATGTAACTCGTGTGTATCTGGCTCTGATACTAGCCAGTGCCTCACCAGCCACTGACCTCAACGCACGTCCCTGCCCAAATTACCCCTTTTTAAGAGTAAACAGTCTTAGGTATTTAGTAAGAGGCATGACAAGTTTTATGAAGTTGTATTTTTTGTAAATAATTTGAGAAAATGAAGAAATTAAAAAAATGTTTCACAATTCTTTTTTTTACATACTGTCATCAGTGCAGTACAGCATAATCATATAACTGGTGTAGTGGTGATAAGGGACGCTGACTGGTCATAGTATGTGGAAAAAAAATATGTATTCATTTTTTTAAATGTAGAAAAAAATGTTTTATAGCGGAAAGCAAAAAAATTTTTTATTCAAAATTGTCAGTCTTTTTTTGTTAAAAAAAAAATGCAAAGGTGATCAAATACCACCCAAAAAAAAAAAAAGCAGCACATAGATACAACAAAAGAATAAAAATAAGGTTAAAATAGTAATTTATGAAAATAAACATGGCGTTTTAGTCAATGGGATAACCATCCAGTTATCCAGTGCTATATCAGCAGCAGGAATTACAGTTGTACTTACATTTGTATACTATTACAGCTGTAAATGGTATTGCTATCATTGTAAGGATGTGTAGTAGGATATGTAACACCATTTTGATACTCTGGGCCTCAGCATTTGGTGGTGGGGTTATCTGAAATCATACAAATAGCACACATACTGTATTATAGGAAGAAATGGACAGATGTAATCTTGGGAGACTATAAGAAAATGAAAGTTTGCTGTTGAATACAATTTACCTTCTCTGGAGTCATGGGAGTCAGACTGGTATAGAAAGAAGTTGGGTTTTTGTCATCGTCGTCATTTTCTAAAAACATGAAGGCAGCAAAACAGTAAATTGTCTACAGCTGCATCTGCAAAGGATTTTATGGCAGCTGTAGTCTAATGAATTGTATAATTTAGATTTGTATAATACACTATAAATTACTTATATATATTTTGTCTGTCTGAATCAGTGTTGCTATGATATTTTAAAGCGGAACTACACTGCATCTGAGCACTACAAACCGAAAATGCTTTTTGATTCATTTTTATTATTCAAAGAAAACGCCCCCCTTCATCTAAGTCTCCATTGTTCATTTTGCTATGAAATCACTCTGAAAAATGGCCATCTTGAGTAAGGGCAAATGATTCATGTAGCATTTACTTCCTGGAATCCATCTGTCCTTAGCTCAGGCTTGCAAGCAGGAGGGTGTGCTTAGCTGAGAAATCCCCTCCTCCTCTCTCTACCTCCCCTCCCGAAGGCTCCTGGGATGTATGACATCATCTGCCTAGGCATAGAAACCAGGAAGTAACAAAAGAAATGTAAAAAAAAGTTTAAAAACAAGTAAATATAATATACTTTCCTATGTATTTACTAATGACAGCAGCATAAGGATTTAAAATAGTCAATGTTGAGAAGGTTAAATTCCGCTTTAAAGCGGAGTTCCGCCAAAAAAATGTTTTAAAGTCGGCAGCTACAAATACTGCAGCTGCTGACTTTTAAAATATGGACACTTACCTGTCCAGAGCTCCTGCAATGTCCTCCCCGGAAGCCGATCTGTCCCTCGGCTTGCAGGTGGAGTTGCCGCCATCTTCAGTAAGGGAATCAGGAATTGAAGCCTTGGCGCGATCCCACTGGTCCCTGCTGTCTTCTGGGATCTATGTGTCTCCCAGAAGACAGCGGGGGGAGGGGCTGGACATGGTGTAGATCACTGCGGTGCCTGCGGCGATCTATGCCCAGAAGTGGGAGCAAATACCTGTATTAGACAGGTATCTCCTCCCCTCTTCCCCCTGAAAGATGCCAAATGTGACACCGGAGTGGAGGAGGAATCCGATCAGCGGAAGTTCCATTTTTGGGTGAAACTCCACTTTAAGGCCCTATTCACACTTCTCCACTACTCCATCTCTGTTATTCTGCCCTCAATTTAAAATCATATGGCGATTGCTACAAAATCGCAAAAGAGGGAATGCTTGTTTCGACTATGTGTGACGTGTGAATGTAGCCTTAGGCCCCTTCAGGGCCGGACTGGCCTACTGGAATACCGGGAAATTTCCCAGTAGGCCGCCTGCCCTGGGGCTGCTTTGATCAGTGGCTGCGCTGTGCGCTACCCTCCTTCCCTCCCTCTCTCCTTCTATTCTTTTGTGTCAAACACAGTGGACATTGTGTGTGACAGAGCTGGGTCTGTGTTCGGCGGCGGCGCTGCGCTGTAACAAGGTCCCACCTCCTAGGTCTTCGTCTCATGTGATAGGTGGAACACTGATTCAATCAGTGTTCCATCTATTCTAGACTATCACACAAAACGGCCTAGGAGGCGGGACCTTGTTACAGCTCCACGCCGCCGCCGATACACAGACCCAGCTCCGTCACACACAGCGGGAGATGCCTGCTGTGTGTGTGTGATCCAGCCTGGCAATGGTGAGTTTGATGGGCAATGAGACTGCATACATGGGCATGGCAAGGCTGCATACAGGGCATGGGCATGGCGAGGCTGCATACGTGGGCATGGCGGGGCTGCATACATGGCATGGGCACGGCGAGGATGCATACATGAGCATGGTGAGGCTGCATATATGGCATGGGCATGGCGAGGCTGCATACATGAGCATGGCAAGGCTGCATACATGGGCACAGTGAGGCTGCATACAGGGCATGGGCATGGTGAGGCTGCATACATGGGCACAGTTAGGCTGCATACAGGGCATGGGCACGGCAAGGCTGCATACATGGGCATGGCAAGGCTGCATACATGGCATGGGCACGGCGAGGCTGCATACATGGGCACGGCGAGGCTCTATACATGGGCATGGTCAGGCTGCATACATGGGCATGGCGAGGCTGCATACATGGGCACAGTGAGGCTGCATTCATGGGCACACTGAGGATGCATACATGGTCAGAAACGCTGCATACATGGGCACAATGAGGCTGCAATGGTGTGCACAGCGAGGCTGAATTCATGGGCACAGTGAGGCTGCATACATGGGCACAGTGAGGCTGCATACATGGGCACAGTGAGGCTGCATACATGGGCACAGTGAGGCTGCATACATGGGCACAGTGAGGCTGCATTCATGAACACAGTGAGGCTTGAATTCATAGACACAGTTAGGCTGCATACATTGGCACAATAAGGCTGCATTCATGGGCACAGTGAGGCTGCAATGATGGGTACATTGAGGCTGCATTCATGGGCACAGTGAGGATGCAATGATGGGCACAGTGAGGATGCAATGATGGGCACAGTGAGGCTGCAATGATGGGCACAGTGAGGGTGTATTCATGGGCTCCGTAAAGCTGCATTTTATGGGCATAGTGAGGCTGCATACGATGAGCACAGTGAGGCTGCATTTGATGGGCAGTGATGAGGCGGCATTGATCTCTTGTATCATGTCTGCAGTCTTTGACCATCTCTTGTATCATGTCTGCAACCTCTGACCATCTCTTGTCTTATATCATGTCTGCAGTCTCTGAGGGGGAGTCTGAAGATGGGGGTCATGGGAGAAGTCAGATGTCTGTGAAGAGGAGACTATAGGATAAAACCAGAGTCAACCAAGCTGGAGCCCACTGACTGAGCCCTGCAAGGTGCACCTAAGAGGAGGTCAGTGACAGCACCACCAGGCCAGTCTGTGGGGGGGGGGGGGTCACTGATGTAAGGGGGGAGTGAAGACAATGTACGGGGGCACTAATATAAAGGTTTCCCTCTTATATCAGTAACCCCCCCTTACTTTGGTGTTTTTACTCTGCGGAAGGTGGTCTCTGGTCAACAGAGTCCGTTGTCTCCCCCCCCCCTTGTTCCCAGAGTTCCTGGGGTCCCCCTTGATGATTGAACACTTTTAGTTTTTATATATATATATATATATATATATATATATATAAGCCCTATATGCTTTCAGATCTGTCTTCTCTATGTATAATATACTCCTCTAAAATGCATGGTTTTCCCTTTCGCGAACAAGAAAATAATGACATTATGCTGTTGGGCTGACATAATAATGCTATGGGGCTGGTATCAAATTTTTTCCAGGGCTGGTTTTTATCCCCAGTCTGGCCCTGGGCCCCTTTCACACAGGCGGACTGATCAGGTCCTCATGTCCATTTTTTAGGCGGACTCGATCGGACCATTAATCGCCCTTTATAGAAATGCGTATGTAAACGGACATGTGTCCGTTTACACCCGCCATCATCTGATCCGCTAAAAACAGACGGATGGGTGATCCATTCCCCATCCTTCTGGTGGATCAGATGACAGTCGGATATAAACAGACAGGTGGTCGTTTACATCCAACCACTCAGAGGAAAGTGGGCTGTGCCCATGTTCGCTCTGCATCAGCTGACCTGTCATCCATCTGCTTAGCGGGCAGATCCCCCACTGAGCAGGTGGATACACTGGTGAAGTCCGCAGGTGTGAAAGAGCCCTAAAGTGTATGTGAAGGCAAAAACTTTTTTCTAGTTTTGGATAGAGAGAAGGATTCAAACTCCTCGTGTTTTTTTACTACTATCAGAGACTCTGTTGGGGAGATTTACCCTAATTTCCTGTCCTGTTGACGTTTTTATCAGACAGATAGTGAAGGAAAATCTGCAATAGGTATACGGGGAGAATATGCCTCTAGCCTTCCCCTACTCTACTTTAAAAAAGCATTTTATTTCTGTCTGTGTCTGTTGGAGTATTACACTCACATGCTGCCTGGTTAAAGTGGTTGTAAACCCATCCAAAAAAAAACCTGCAAGACAAAGGCATTATGAGCTAGTATGCATCACATAGCTCATTATGAAATACTTACCTTAGATCAAAGCTGGTGCAGCGGTCCCCGTACACCAATGTAACTGGCGACATGTGTCCAGAATGTTACTGGGTTTGCGGGCTCTGGCGCTGTGATTGGTCGAAGCCGCAAATATATCACTCCCACGCATGCGCGCGGCAGCCCCCGGTCATGGCACATCAGCTGAAGCAACGGCACAAATCAGCCGCTGCTTCAATGTGCATTTGCCGATTAGACATGGAAACTGTCAAAAAATTTGTTTCGTTTCGTTTCGTCCCGTTTCGTATATAAAAAAAATCGTAATTCGTAATTCATGTACGAAATTCCGTTCAAATTCGTACGAAATACGAATTTCGTACGAATCGTAAAAAAAATTACGAATCGTTAGTAAAGTTACGAATCGTTACGAATCGTTAGCGGCTAATGAATTGTCGATTCTCATAACACAGAGAGAACAATTCGAATCCAACTACAAATATCGAATTTCAATTTCAAGTTACGAATCGTTACGAATCGTTACGAATAGTTACGTATCGTTAGTAAATCCAACTACAAATATCGATAACAGTCATTCATTGATAAAAAAAATTAAAAAAAAGCGTGGGGGTCCCCCCAAATTCAATAACCAGGCCCTTCAAGTCTGGTATTGATATTAAGGGGAACCCCAGCCAAAAAAATAATAAAAAATGGCGTGGGGTCCCCCCCAAATATCCATACCAGACCCTTCAGGTCTGGGATGGATTTTAAGGGGAACCCCGGGCAAAAAAAAAAAATGGCGTAGGGTCCCCCTCAAAATCCATACCAGACCCTTTATCCGAGCACGCAACCTGGCAGGCCGCAGGAAAAGAGGGGGGACGAGAGCGGCCCCCCCTCCCGCCTGAACTGTACCAGGCCACATGCCCTCAACATTGGGAGGATGCTTTGGGGGTCTGAGACCCCCAAAGCACCTTGTCCCCATGTTGATGAGGACAAGGGCCTCTTCCCCACAACCCTGGCCGGTGGTTGTGGGGGTCTGCGGGCGGGGGGCTTATCGGAATCTGGAAGCCCCCTTTAACAAGGGGACCCCCAGATCCCGCCCCCCCCCCCCTGTGTGAAATGGTAAGGGGGTACAAAAGTACCCCTACCATTTCACCAAAAAAGTGTCAAAAATTGTAAAAATGACAGGAGACAGTCTTTGACAATTCCTTTATTAAAATCTTCTTTCTTCTTTCTTCATCCTTCGGTTTCTTCATCTTCTCCTTCCGTCTTCTCCTTCCGTCATCTTCTTCCTTCGATTCGCTTCTTCTTGCTCCGGTCTTCTCGTCCTTCTCGTCCGGCGTCGGCGTCTGTTCTCGCAGACCGCTCCTCGCAATGGGAGGCTCCCGCTCTGTGAGGCTTCGCTCCGTCTGACAGGTCTTTTATAACGAAGGCACCTGGTAACCCCGCCCCCTCTGACGCACGGGGACGTCATGTGGACTTCCCTATGGCTTTCCCCATGACGTCAGAGGGGGGGCGGGGTCACCAGGTGCCCTCCGTTATAAAAGACCTGTCAGCCGGAGTGAAGCCTCACAGAGCGGGAGCCTCCCATTGCGAGGAGCGGCCTGCGAGAAGAGACGACGACGCCGGACGAGAAGGACGAGAAGACCGGAGCAAGAAGAAGCGAATCGAAGGAAGAAGAAGATGGAAGAAGATGACGGAAGGAGAAGATGAAGAAACTGAAGGATGAAGAAAGAAGATGAAAGAAGATTTTAATAAAGGAATTGTCAAAGACCGTCTCCTGTCATTTTTACCATTTTTGTCACCTTTTTTGGTGAAATGGTAGGGGTACTTTTGTACCCCCTTACCATTTCACACAGGGGGGGGCGGGATCTGGGGGTCCCCTTGTTAAAGGGGGCTTCCAGATTCCGATAAGCCCCCGCCCGCAGACCCCCACAACCACCGGGCACGGTTGTGGGGAAGAGGCCCTTGTCCTCATCAACATGGGGACAAGGTGCTTTGGGGTCTTAGACCCCCAAAGCACCCTCCCAATGTTGAGGGCATGTGGCCTGGTACGGTTCAGGTGGGAGGGGGGGCCGCTCTCGTCCCCCCCTCTTTTCCTGCGGCCTGCCAGGTTGCGTGCTCGGATAAGGGTCTGGTATGGATTTTGAGGGGGACCCCACGCCATTTTTTTGGCTGGGGTTCCCCTTAAAATCCATCCCAGACCTCAAGGGTCTGGTATGGATTTTGAGGGGGACCCTACGCCATTTTTTTTTTTTTTTGGCTGGGGTCCCCCTTAATATCCATCCCAGACCTGAAGGGCCTGGTTATTGAATTTGGGGGGACCCCTACGCATTTTTTTTATGAATGACTTCAATGAATGACAGTTCTCTGTATTACGGATCCGACAATTCATTTGCCGGCAATAGCCGCAAGTGATTTTAAATAGTTTTTTTTTCCTGCAAAAATGACACATTGTACAGAGACAGTTCTCTATATTAGATATACTGAATCTCGAATCATTCGAAGCATTCGTTATATCCGCTATTATAATTTCTTTCATATTAGTTGAAATTAGATATTTGTTAGTAGTTGTATTCGAATTGTTCTCTGTATTACGGGAATCGGCAATTAGCCGCGAGTGATTTTAAATGTCTTTTTTTCCTGCAAAAATGACACATTGTACAGAGAGAGTTCTAAGCACGGGAAACATGCGCCCTTCATAGACATACTATAGAGTATATAGTATATAGAAGGGGGTCATGTTTCCTGTGTTTAGAACTCTCTCTGTACAATGTGTCATTTTTTGCAGGAAAAAAAAAGCTCTTTAAAATCACTCGCGGCTAATTGCCGATTCCCGTAATACAGAGAACAATTCGAATACCACAACTAACAAATATCTAATTTCAACTAATATGAAAGAAATTATAATAGCGGATATAACGAATGCTTCGAATGATTCGAGATTCAGTATATCTAATATAGAGGACTGTCTCTGTACAATGTGTCATTTTTGCAGGAAAAAAAAACGATTTAAAATCACTTGCGGCTATTGCCGGCAAATGAATTGTTGGATCCGTAATACAGAGAAAAGTCATTCATTGAAGTCATTGATAAAAAAAATGCGTAGGGGTCCCCCCAAATTCAATAACCAGGCCCTTCAGGTCTGGGATGGATATTAAGGGGGTCCCCAGCCAAAAAAAAAATGGCGTAGGGTCCCCCTCAAAATCCATACCAGACCCTTGAGGTCTGGTATGGATTTTAAGGGGAACCCTAGCCAAAAAAAATGGCGTGGGGTCCCCCTCAAAATCCATACCAGACCCTTATCCGAGCACGCAACCTGGCAGGCCGCAGGAAAGGAGGGGGGGACGAGAGCGCCCCCCCCCCTCCCGCCTGAACCGTACCAGGCCACATGCCCTCAACATTGGGAGGATGCTTTGGGGGTCTGAGACCCCCAAAGCACCTTGTCCCCATGTTGATGAGGACAAGGGCCTTTTCCCCACAACCGTGCCCGGTGGTTGTGGGGGTCTGCGGGCGGGGGGCTTATCGGAATATGGAAGCCCCCTTTAACAAGGGGACCCCCAGATCCCGGCCCCCCCCTGTGTGAAATGGTAAGGGGGTACAAAAGTACCCCTACCATTTCACCAAAAAAGTGGCAAAAATGGTAAAAATGACAGGAGACAGTCTTTGACAATTCCTTTATTAAAATCTTCTTTCTTCTTTCTTCATCCTTCGGTTTCTTCATCTTCTTCCGTCATCTTCTTCCATCTTCTTCTTCCTTCGATTCGCTTCTTCTTGCTCCGGTCTTCTCGTCCTTCTCGTCCGGCATCGGCGTCTCTTCTCGCAGGCCGCTCCTCGCAATGGGAGGCTCCCGCTCTGTGAGGCTTCGTCCGGCTGACAGGTCTTTTATAACAAAGGCACCTGGTGACCCCGCCCCCCTCTGACGTCATGGGGAAAGCCATAGGGAAGTCCACATGACGTCCCTGTGCGTCAGAGGGGGCGGGGTTACCAGGTGCCTTCGTTATAAAAGACCTGTCAGGCGGAGCGAAGCCTCACAGAGCGGGAGCCTCCCACTGCGAGGAGCGGCCTGCGAGAAGAGACGACGACGCCGGACGAGAAGGACGAGAAGACCGGAGCAAGAAGAAGCGAATCGAAGGAAGAAGAAGATGGAAGAAGATGGAAGAAGATGACGGAAGAAGATGAAGAAACCGAAGGATGAAGAAAGAAGAAAGAAGATTTTAATAAAGGAATTGTCAAAGACTGTCTCCTGTCATTTTTACCATTTTTTGCCACTTTTTTGGTGAAATGGTAGGGGTACAAGTACCCCCTTACCATTTCACACAGGGGGAGGGGGCGGGATCTGGGGGTCCCCTTGTTAAAGGGGGCTTCCAGATTCCGATAAGCCCCCCACCCGCAGACCCCCACAACCACCGGCCAGGGTTGTGGGGAAGAGGCCCTTGTCCTCATCAACATGGGGACAAGGTGCTTTGGGGGTCTCAGACCCCCAAAGCATCCTCCCAATGTTGAGGGCATGTGGCCTGGTACGGTTCAGGCGGGAGGGGGGGCCGCTCTCGTCCCCCCCTCTTTTCCTGCGGCCTGCCAGGTTGCGTGCTCGGATAAAGGGTCTGGTATGGATTTTGAGGGGGACCCTACGCCATTTTTTTTTTGGCTGGGGTCCCCCTTAATATCCATACCAGACCTGAAGGGCCTGGTTATTGAATTTGGGGGGACCCCTACGCTTTTTTTTTTTTTTTATATATCAATGAATGACAGTTCTCTGTGTTATGGAGCCGACAATTCATTTGCCGGCAATAGCCGCAAGTGATTTTAAATAGCTTTTTTTTCTGCAAAAATGACACTTTGTCATTCAAATTCATTCGAAGTCATTCGAATTCATTCGTTATATCTGCTATAATAATTTCGTTCGAATTAGTTGAAATTTGATATTGGTAGTTGGATTTGAATAATTTGGAGCTGAAATTCGTAAACGGAATTTTTCCTGCAAAAATGACACTTTGTCATTCGAATTCATTTGAATCCATTCGAATTCATTTGAATTCATTCGAATCATTCGGCGACGAAATTCGTAAACGGAATTTCGTATTCCGTACGGAATTCGTATTAAAAAAAATTCGTACTACGGATTCGTAAATTCGTACGAATTTCGAAAAATTCGTACGAATTGCGAATTCGTACGAAACGAATCGCACATGTCTATTGCCGATGACGTTGACACATGCTGATACAGTGGATATCTCCTAAATGGTGCAGGTTTAGGAAATATCCACAGTACCTACATTTAAGCCTTATTATAGGCTTACCTGTAGTGGAAAGTGGTTTGTAAGGATTTACAACCACTTTAACAAGACTCAGCAGGACAGAAAGTAAAAAATAAATGATTCTAAGGGGTGGATTTACTAAAGGCAAATAGACTGCAAAGTGCAGTTGCTTCAGATCGTAATAAATGAGCAGAAGCGCTGCTGACTTCCATTATCCAATCATGTGCAAGCAAAAAGGCAGTTTTTAAAATTTTCCTTGCACGTGATTGGGTATTTTGGAAAGTGAAGGTTTACACTTGCAGAGTGCAACTGCGCTTTGTGAAGTGCACAGTTTATTTGCCATTAGTAAATTAAAGAGGAAGTAAAGCATTTTTTTTTTTTTTTTAAATAGGAACCTGCAAGGCAAAGGCCTAGCATAGCATACTAGCTCATTATGAATGACTTACCTGAGAACGAAGCCCCGTAGCGGTCTACATCCACGATCTTCTGCATCCAGGGCCGAAGTGACTTCCGGGTCTCGCCGCTCCATCGATGTGATTCGCTCGAGCGGCGATGACGTCACTCACGCGCATGCGCACGAGAGCAGCATATCGCCGTGATCTCGGCATGCGCAGTGCGCCTGCGCGCCGCTGTCTACGGCGCATGCACCGTAGATAGCGGTGCCTTTTCTTTTCTAAATATCTCCTAAACCATGTAGGTTTAGGAGATATTTATTGGACCTACAGGTAAGCCTTAATCTAGGCTTACCTGTAGGTCAAAGTGGTCCCAGAGGGTTTACTTCCACTTTAACCCCTAAGGCCCCATTCAAACCTGGGCATATTGAGATTATGGCAGAATCACTGCAATTATATACGCAATCTCAAAATGCACTAAAATTGCAAAACGCAGGTTAAGGTGTTATTTTCAATGGCACCTAAACTGCATTGTGGTTTTGCCGTGATTGTCATGTGATTTATCATGTGGCAATTGCAGAAAGTCACATTACATGTAGCTTGTCACCCAAAGGGAACTTCTTTTGGGCGTCAAGTTTCAAGCAATGTGATTTGCCGCATGATAAATTGCACCAAACATGCACTGCATTTTAGGTGCCATTAATAATGGCAACTGAACCTACGTTTTGCGATTGTAGTGCGTTTTCAGATCGTGGCCAAAACTCCCAGATGTGAATGGAGCCTTACTGAGCTCCAGATAACAGTAAAAACCTGGCAGGGGTTATAACCCTTCCATACTAAATCCATATTGTGGCTGGACATACACTTTAAAAGCACAACTCCAGCCAAAACATTTTATTTTAGGAAGAGTGAGGGAGGGATAGCTATGCAGTCTATGTTCCTATTGGGAAGATGTCCCCCAATTCCTTTTAGGACAGGAAGTAATGGTGGTATGTAGAGGTTTCAGCCAAATGACCAGGAAAACAGCTAAGTACAAATTGTTATATAGCACTGTCAATTTACACAGCGCTTTACATATACATTGTATATGTACATCAGTCCCTACCCTCAAGGAGCTTACAATCTATGGTGCTGAACACACATTCATATACTAGGGCCAATTTGGACAGAAGCCAATTAACCTACCAGCATGTCTTTGGAGTGTGGGAGGAAACTGGAGTACCCGGAAAAAGCCCACGCAGGCACAGGGAGAACAAACCTGCAAACTCCAGGCAGGTAGTGTCGTGGTTGGGATTTGAGCCAGTGACCCTTTTTTTTTTTTTTTTTTTTTTATAATTCCTTTATTTAAGTAATACAAAGTACAACAAAACGGTATAGACAACATTGTCAGAGTACATGTAACAGGTCAGAGAATGCAAAAAACATTACAAAGTAAGAAACATCATGTGGGCTAATCGAACCACTTCCCTGCGTAAGGCACAAAATAGGATCAAATGAAATATCAGGGCAATGTTACTGCCCGCCGGGTCGAGTGGGTGGATCAGTCATCGTTATTCCTGACTGCTAATAACTAATACCTTCGTTAGACTATACCAGATGATAGCAAGGTTAGTTTAATGTACGTGCAAGTGAAAAATTCTGCAGCCGAGCAACCCAAACATGAGAGTCAAACTAAACTGGGCATGGTGTGTATATTCATTCCTCTTGTCTAGCTCTCATGGATGGGCAACAGTTGCTATGTCTGAAGCATATGGAGGAGGGAGAAGGCAAGCTTGAGAGGAGCAGAGGGGAGAAGAACAAAAGGAAAGGGATTGACAGAAGAAGCAAGAAGGGCGTTAGAGATACGTGCTTGTCCGTGAGGGATAACCAAGAGAACTGCCCTGTTACTGTGGGGTCCTCTGACTGTGGGGGCCGGATCTTTGGGTCGACGCATTATGGCCTGGGCTCATAGCCATTTCCTGTAAGTATGCGTCTGTGTAAATGAAGTAATGCCAGGGTCTCCAGGTCTCACTGAAGGCCTCCTCCTTATCATGTAGGGTAGCAGTGAGGTCCTCCATGTCTCTTAATTCTTTAACTTTGGCGTACCAATGGGACTGCGTTGGTGGGTTCTCCGATCTCCAGCACAGTGGGATGCAGGCCTTTGCCGCGTTGAGTAGCTGAATAGTTAGGGATTTTTTTGTACTTTTTGATAGGTCGTTCCGTGAGATGAAGCAGACAGGCCGCTGGGTTGTCCTCTAGGGAAACATTGGTCAGGTGTCTGATCGTGTCGGTCACCCCCCGCCAGAAGGAGGAAAGCCTAGGGCAGGACCAGAAGATGTGCAGCATTGTGCCTTCCTCAGTACCACACCGCCAGCAGCGGTCCGAGACCTGGGGAAATATGCGATGAAGGATAGCTGGTACCCTGTACCAGTGAGTCGATATCTTGTAACAGGTCTCTTGAACCCTCGTGGCGATGGAGGACTTCTGTGCAAAGTGTAAGATTTTAAGTCTTTGGTCATCGGTAAAGCTGATACCAAGTTCCGCTTCCCATTTACTCAAGGATGGGGGGATAAAGTCCTCTACAGGCTGTATCAGGGACGAGTATATGAATGAGAGACAATGTCGTATGGGTGCCCCCTGATGGCATATGCGTTCCAGTTCTGTAAGTGGCCGCGCTATACCATTTTTCCGTAAACAGCTGCAGAGAAAGTTCCGCAGTTGTAGTCTGCTCCAGAAGTCCAGGGGGGGGGGGTCTGTTGCCCACGTTCCCGCCCGTATGGAAAGTTGACCATCAGGTTCTAAGAAGTCGCATAGTCGGAACTTGGAGCCTGTCGCCAGGCGTTGTAAGTTTGGATTCTGTATGCCCGGGATAAATTCCGGGTTGCCAAGCACTGGCACCATTGGCGAAGGCGCAGGGGACAAAGAGGAGTACTTGAAGGCTTCCCTAGTAACTGCCAGAGTGCTGCCCAGCGTTGGGTAGGCCTGTAGATCCCTGGGCATGGGGGATACGGTCCAAGACCGGCTGCTGAGAGTGTCACCTGAGTCTTCCCCTTCCATGGCCACCCAATGCTTTGCCTCTGCATGACAATGCCAGTCAACCACCCTAGTGAGATGGACTGCCCTGTAGTATGCCTTCATATCTGGGAGGCCAAGCCCACCTCTGTGTTTCGCCATGTGAAGGATCTGTAGTTTGATGCGTGGCTTATTGTATGACCAGATAAATGATCGAAACATGGCATTGATGCGTTTAAAGAAGGTGGGGGGTAGTCTGATAGGTAGTGCTTGCATCAGGTACAAGCAGCCAAACCATGTCAGAGTAAGTGCGTGCCAATGTAAAAGGTCAGTCTTGAGGCGTTCAAGCAATGGTAGAAAGTTTGCACCATAAAGGTCTGCTGTGTCAGGGGTGGCCAGTGACCCTTTTTACTGCTAGGTGAGAGTGCTAACCACTACACCACTGTGCTGCCCCAATTGATAACGCAACCTACCTAAGAATGTAGGATCATCTGCTTCTGTCACTGGGAAGTCACTTGTTTCTTTGTGCGTGTCTCTGTCATTGGATTCTGTGCTAGCATCTGATTTATCTCCTGAAATAACAATATAAAAAAAAGCATGCTCAAATGATCACAAAAAAATAGTCAGTATTCTTAAAAATGTACCCTTTGTCTTAAATTCCTCCTTGAAAAAAAAGCAGTCTTACGGTGTTTGGATGTCTACACAGGGGGTGTTTTTACAGGCAAATATCATACATAAAATCATAAAATATATTCAATGCGCATGTAATCTTATGGGAAGCTTGTTTACTCTTTGCTTGTTAAAGCGGAGTTCCACCCAAAAGTGGAACCCCAGCTTTAGGGAGTCCTAACCCCCTGACATGCCACATTTGGCTTTTTTGGGGGGGAGGGGGGGTGTGTGTGGGTACCCAGTCTTGACAGGTACTCAGCACCCACTTCCGCCGAAGCCGCCTAGGCGACTCCTCTCCCCTCCCTCCCTTCAATCTTCTGTGACACATCACAGGTCCCAGAAGATTGCTTGGTCATTCAAAACAGTGCAGCGCGACTGACGCATGTGCAAAGCGCACCTGGCTGTGAAGCCACAAGCTGCCCACTTGATATTTATCGGATGATTGGAGGTTAAATTGGCAAAGCAATGGAATGGTAAAGGGCTTGATCAAACTAGTGCAGTGGCTGGTGGTTTTCTGCACTGGAAGTCTGCCAGTCACAGCTAGAACACATAAAAAATAATTGTTTTCTATGTGTTGCGATCACAGCCTGAAGGTGCGGTGCACTCATGCTGCATTCTAGCACAACTCACTGGATGGTACCACATGCCACCGATGATTGTGCTGCTGTGTGGTGACATAAATGAAGTGTCACATTGTGCACTTCAAATAAAGTTGCCAAAAAAAGAAAAAAGGGAACTGTGTGATGCTGCAGGTCCCTGCAGGCCAAAGCAAAGTTTAACTCGCCTTTCCTGGAAAGGTCTCTGTCCCTCCCTGGCGCTGGAATCTTTTGTGGGATTCCAGTCTATGGCCATTGATTGAACCAATTTGAACCAATTTGATAGCAATAACCTCAGTCGGTTTGATTGGACCAATTTGATTGGACCTTTTTAATTGCACAAATCTTATTGAACCGATTTGATTGCACCAATCTGATTGGACTACTTTGATTGGGCCAATTTAATTGCACCAATCTGATTGGACATATTTATTTGTACCAATTTGATTACACCGATTTGATTAGACAGATTTAATTGGACAGATTTAAATGGACTGATTTGATTACACCAATCTGATTAAATCAATTTTGATTTTACTGATTTTATTGGACCAATTTCATTGCACAGATTTGATTGGACTGATTTGTTTAAGCCAATCTGATTGTACCGATTTGATTGCACCAATCTGATTGGACCAGTTGGAGTGCACCAATCATATTAGATTGATTTGATTGGACCAATTTGATTACATAATCTTATTGGAACGATTTGATTGCACCGATCTGATTGGCTAGATTTGACCATGCTGACCACCCCCACAAAATCATGCCCTATTTTGAATATGCCCTGAAACAAACGGTCACAGACATTCCAGAATTAAGACAAAATGCCTTGGGCACCATGAGCATAGGAATTGTAGGTCTCTCTCTCTCTCACCCCCCTCTGCCACCCCCTCTCTCTCTCTCTCTCTCTTACCCCCCTCTCTCACTTCCCCTCTCTTTCTCTCTCCCTCTTTGTTTCACCTCCCTCTCTCACACCTCTTCCACCCCATCCTCTCACACCCCTCTCTCTTCTCCCCTCTCTTGCATGCAGGCAGGAGGAACCAAGTAGATACTGACTAACAGGTGACAGCAAGCAAGAGTTAGTGATCCCACCCCCCCCCCCCCCCCGAGCACTGCCACTCAACCCATCCCCCCGCCCCACCATTGCCACTGATCCCATCCTCCTAATGAAGGACTACAGGTCCCAGCATGAACCCCTGGGTCTGGATCTAAGGGGTTACATCCTTAGATCTCAGGGGTTCCTGCTGGGACTTGTAGTCTTTCAATTTTAGAGGGATTCACATCCTTAGATCTGACAAGTTCATGTAGGAACTTGTAGTCCTTCACTTTTGGGGGATGTGACGCCCCCAAAAAGGAAAGACTACAGGTTCCAGCATGAGCCCCTCAGAGCTCAGGATGTGACACCCCCCCCCCCCCATGGAGGGGGTAGGAATCTGGTCAGTGTAATCGTCAGTATAGGTATCAGGTAGGTTAATGTAGTGGTCAGATAGGTTGGTGTAGGAATCAGGTCAGTGTAATGGTCAGTATAAGAATCAGGTAGGTTAGTGTAGTGGTCAGGTAGGTTGGTGTAGGAATCAGGCAGGTCAGTGTAGGGATCAGGTTGGTCAGTGTAGTGGACAGTGTAGGGATCAGGTAGGTCAGTGTAGTGGTAAGTGTAGGGGTCAGTGTAATGATCAGGTAGGTTAGTGTAGTGGTCAGTGTAGGAATCAGCTAGGTCAGTGTAGTGGGCAGTGTAGGAATCGGGTAGGTCAGTGTAGTGGGCAATGTAGTGGTCAGTGTAGGAATCAAATAGGTCAGTGTAGGGTCAGTGCAGGAATCAGGTAGGTCAGTGTAGGAATCAGGTAGGTCAATGTAGTGGTCAGTGTAGGAATCAGGTAGGTCAGTGTAGTGGTCAGTGTAGGAATCAGGTAGGTCAGTGTAAGGGTCGGTGTGGACAGGTAGGTCAGTATAGGAATCATGTAGGTCAGTGTAGTGGACAAGCAGGTCAGTGTAGGAATCATGTAGGTCAGTGTAGTGGACAAGCAGGTCAGTGTAGGAATCAGGTAGGTCAGTGTAGTGGAGAGGTAAGTCAGTGTAGTGGCCAGGTAGATTAGTGTAGTGGTCAGTATAGGAATCAGGTAGGTCAGTGTAAGGGTCAGTGCAGTGGACAGGTAGGTCAGTATAGGAATCATGTAGGTCAGTATAGTGGAGAGGTAAGCCAGTGTAGTGGTCAGTGTAGGAATCAGGTAGGTTAGTGTAGTAGTCAGGTAGGTTTGTGTAGTGGTCAATGTGTAGGAATCAGGTAGGTCAGTGTAGAAATCAAGTAGATCAGTGTAAAGCCACATACACACGGTCGGAAAATCCGACCACCAAATCCATTGGATTTGGTCCGACGGATTTAGTCCGACACTGGTGTTGCATACACACGGTCGGACAAAGTTGTCGGAAAATCCGATCATTCTGAACGTGGTGACGTTTGTTGCCTACGACGGGACTACGTAGAGGCTAGTAGCCAATAGCTTTGGTCTTGTAATGTGATCTGAGCATGCGTGGCACTTTGTCCGTCGGAATTTGCTACACACGATCAGAATTGGTAGGATCGGACTTTGTTGTCAGAATATTTATAGAGCAGGAGATAGAACTTTGTCCGTCGGACAATCCGATGGAAACTGTCCGATGGTGCCTACACACGGTCGGAATTTCCGACAACATTGTCCGATAGGACAGAATCCATCGGAAAATCCGACCGTGTGTATGGGGCTTAAGAATCGGGTAGGTCAGTGTAGTGGTCATTGTAGGAATCCGGTAGGCCAGTGCAATGGTCAGTATAGGAATCAGGTAGGTTAGTGTAGTGGTCAGGTAGGTCAGTGTAGTGGTCAGTGCAGGAATCGGGTAGGTCAGTATAAGGGTCGGTGTGGTAGACAGGTAGCTTAGTGTAGTGAACAGGTAGGTCAGTGTAGTGGTAAGTGTAGGGGTCAGTGTAATGATCAGGTTGGTCAGTGTAGTGCACAGGTAGGTTGGTGTAGGAATCGGGTAGGACAGTGTAGTGGAGAGGTACCGTATTTTTCGCTCCATAAGACGCACCTGACCATAAGACGCACCTAAAAAAATATTCTGAACCAAATGGTGTACTAAAATATTTACCAGTGCCCATGAAATGCAGCCTGACCATTGCACATAAATTCAGCCTCTCTTTGCCCACCACTGCAGCCTCTGTGCCCACCAATTGCAGCCTCTGCCCACCAATTGCAGCTTCTGTGCCCACCAATTGCAGCCTCTGTGCCCACCAATTGCAGCCTCTGTGCCCACCAATTGCAGCCTCTGTGCCCACCAAATGCAGCCTCTGTGCCCACCAAATGCAGCCTCTGTGCCCATTGCAGCCTCTCTGCCCACCAATTGCAGCCCCTCTGCAATTGGTGAAGAATTAAAAAAAAAAAAAAAGCTTTTGGGGATATTTATTATAGCAAAAAGTAAAAAATATAGTTTATTTTTCAAAAATTTATGTTTATAGTGCAAAAAAAAAAAAACCCAGAGGTGATCAACTACCACCAAAAGAAAGCTCAATTTGTGGGGAAAGGGGGCTGAAGCGGTTAAGGGAAGTGTGGTAATATTCAGGGAGTCACCCAGAATGGGTGAGGAATTCCCGGGAATAGCCTTAATCAGGAGAGGACTGACTTGCAGTTCTCTCTGCATTAATAGAGAGATATTCGGGAAATTTGGAGACCCTGAAGTGATATTCGGGTGGGAAAGAGTCTCCACCCTTGACTACAGGGATTCCAGCACACACAGAGCTAAGAGCCTCCAGGAAGCAGCTTTTAAAGCGGGGTTCCACCCTAAAGTGGAACTTCCGCTCATCGGAACCCTCCCCCCCTCTGGTGTCACATTTGGCACCTTTCAGGGGTAGGGGGGTGCAGATAGGTATTTGCACCCACTTCCGGGCATATACTCCCACGGGAGTCTATACCTCTTCCTGTCCCACCGCACTGTCTGCTGGGACACACACGGATCCCAGAGACAGCGCGGAGCATTTCTATTGCATTGTGCGACTCGTGCATGCGCAGTAGGGAACCGGAAAGTGAAGCAAGGCTTAATTTCCTAATTCCCATACCGAAGATGGCGGCGGCAGCATCCGAGGGACGGTTCGGCCTCGGGTGCCGACATCGCTGGACCCTGTGACAGGTGAGTGTGCTTATTTTAAAAGTCAGCAGTTGCAGTATTTGTAGCTGCTGACTTTTAAAAGTCTGCAACCAGGGTCTGCACCCAGGGGGGGTCTGTACTAAGGGGTGGTCTGCACTGGGGGGTGTCTGTACTGCTGGGGGGTCTGCAATGAGCCGTGGTGTCTATACTGAGGGGGGTCTGCAATGCTGGGGGTGTCTGTAATGCTGGGGGGTCTGCACTGAGCTGGGGGTGTCTGCACCGAGGTGGGGGTGTCTGTACTGATGGAGGGGTCTGCACTGAAGGGGGAGGTTTATACTGAGGGAGGGGGTCTATATTGATGGAGGGTGGTCTGTACTTAGTGGGGGGGTCTGTACTGAGTGAGGGGGATCTATACTGCGGGAGGGCAGTCTGTAGTTAGTGGACAGGGGTCTGTACTGAGGGGGGACTATAGTTGGTGGGGGGGTGACACCATTTTTTTTTCGCACCGGGTGACACCAACCCTAGTGACGCACTGGAGAGAGGGAGAGTTAGTGAGAGAGAGAGGGGGGTGTGAGATAGAGGGAGGGAGGATGGATGGGTGATAGAGGGAGGATGGATGGGTGATAGAGGGAGGAGGGGTGAGAGATAGACAGGCAGGAGGTGTGAGACACAGAGGGGGGTGAGGGGGAGTGAGAGAGAAAGGGAGATGGTGAGAGAGGGAAGAGAGGGGTGAGAGGGAGGATATAGGGGTGATCGAGAGAGGGAGGAAGGGTAAGAGACAGAAAGGAGGTGTGAGACACAGTGGGTGGGAGGGGGAGTGAGAGAGAAAAGGAGGGGTGAGAGAGTGGGAGGGGGGATGTGAGAGACAAAAGGGGGGTGAGAGGGAGGGGGGTGTGAGACAAAAGGGGGGGGGTGAGAGAGGAGAGGTGAGTGAGAGGGGGGGGAGACGAGGGGTGTAAGAGATAAGAGGTGAGAGAGGGACAGAAGGGGAGGAGGGGTGAGAGAGAGAGGGAGGAGTAAGAGAGAGGGGTGGGTACATCGGGGGGGTGGGAGGGTGAGAGAGAGAGAGAGGGGTGTGAGAAAAAGGGGGGATAGAAGGGGTGAGAGAGGGGAGTGAGGGGGATGGGAGGGATGAGAGAAGGGGGGATGGGAGGGGTGAGAGAGAGGGGGATGGGGAGTTGAGTGGGTGGGGGATGTTTTGCAACTTTCAGATGACTGTAAAGTACCCATCTGCAGGATTCTCTGATCACTATATAAGCCTGCTGAAAGAGTCAGTGTCCAGTCATGTCACCCAGTCAGAGACTCCTCTTACCTTCCCACTCCCGCTCCACATCAATTTTTCTGCCCCTGTTTAACAGGGACATGTAATTACAATTTTTAATCCAATATTTCACAGCAGGGCCCGTTCTTGCGCCCCAACAAGAGTATCTGCGAGGGGTTACAATGTTGTGGCACCAATGCCAAGGCCCAATTTTTCTGCCCCTGTTTAACAACAGGGGCATGTCATTTTAATTTTTGATCTAATATTTCACACCGTTCCTGCGTTTCAACAAGAGTATCTGTGAGGGGGATACAGTGTTCTGGTACCACCACCACCAAAGGCCCAATTTATTTGGCCTTGTTTAACAGGGGCATATAATTACAATTCTTAATATAATATTTCACAGCAGGGCCCGTTCCTGTGCCCACCAAGAGTTCTGGTACCTCCAACACCTAAGGCCCAATTTCTGCAGCGTATATAGGGCAGGCCATATAGTATATATACTGCTGTTCAGAGTATATAGGGCCTGGGGGACCCCCACACCATTCTTTTAAACATTTGGGTGCGGGGTTCCCCTTAAAACCATACCAGACCTGAAGGGCCTGGTATGAATTTTGGGGGCGACATCCACACCATTTAATTTTTTTGTATTGTTATCTATATTGCCGAGATCCGACAATACATTACAGCCGCAAGCAGTTTTAAATTAAATTTTTTCCTTTAGAAATGTAATTTTGCTGTGGCACTGTTATAAACATGGGGAAGATGCGCTACTTTACAGCCATACTAAGGACACCCCCCAGGCACGATATTTAAAGGAATATTTAATTTTTATTGTTTCACTTTAAGCATTACAGTATTAAAATCACTTCTCCCGAAAAAACGGCCGATTCTAAAACTTTTTTTTTTTTTGCATTGATACATGTCCACTGGGGCAGGACCCGGGTCCCCAAACACTTTTTATGGCAATAACTTGCATATAAGCCTTTAAAATTAGCACTTTTGTTTTTTCACGTTCGAGTCCCATAGACTTTAACGGTGTTTGTGTGTTTGAACAATTTTTTTTGCCTGTTCATATGTTCTGCTGCAAACGGAACCGGGGGGTGTTCGGCTCATCCCCAGTGGCCAGCTTTAAGGAGAACTCCTTCAGTGTGGACTGCTTCCCAGTGTCCGCAATAGGGATGTGAAGTCTCCTTATACAGTGATGCAATGGTTCAACATACATGGACATTGTCCTCCTGCAGTATTAATTAAAAATCAGACAAAACCGATATTACAATTTCTGCATTATTTATATTCGTACCCACAGAACTATATTTCAGAACTGACAACCTGTACATATCAATACAAGTAAATTCAGTGCACTAAAAGCTGCGTGTGTAATTACTCCCAGTCTGGGTACCCTGGTGGAGGCCCCGTCTACATTTTGATCCTGCCAGAAATTCAGTGAACTGACAACTTCCTTTGCTCACTACATCTACTGCACCATTTTTAGTTGTAACGATTCCCAGATCGCTATGTGGACTACAGAACACCCCCCCCCTATATTATAAAGAGGAGGAGGAGAGGGAAGGCTCTCTGTAGTTCTAAAACACTTCCTGTCTGACGGTGACAATCCTGCTGCTTTATAAATACAGTACAGTGAGTAAGCATTGTCAGCCTATATAGGAAGTGTGTCACTGGCAGAATCACCAAGTGTAAATAACGAGGAAAAAAAGTATACAAAAAAAGAAAACTAATGTAGTCACCATAAAAATGTTGTGCTTGGTTTTAAATAAATTTTAAAGAATTGATTCTAAGCTCTTGTTCATGAGTGTATTCAGTGGCGGAATTATAGGGGTCGCTGCGATCGCCATGGCGACCGGGCCCCTTGCTGCAGGGGGCCCTGGGGGCCCCCTGTACTCTTCGCTAGGAGGGGCGGCTGAGAGGAGCTCCCCGATCGCCGATTCTAAACGGTAATCGGCGCTGTGCAGGGAGCTCCTCACATTAGGCTAAAGTGAAAGCACAGTGTGTGCTGTCCTCTTTGTCTCCCCCTACAGTGCAGTACCCGGCAGGAAGAGACAAGGTAAGAGGACTGCCGTTTTTTTGTTTTGTTTTTTATATATAAGACTATCTACTGTATGTGTGTGCATCATACATGTGTGTGTGTGCATGATGTATGTGTGTGTCTGTGCATGCATGTCTGTGCAATGCATGATGTATGTACAGTGGTGTGAAAAAGTGTTTGTCCCCTTCCTCATTTCCTGTTCCTTTGCATGTTTGTCACACTTAAGTGTTTCGGAACATCAAACCAATTTAAACAATAGTCAAGGACAACAATAAATGAAGGTGTTTATTATTAAAGGTGAAAAAAAATCCAAACCATCATGGCCCTGTGTGAAAAAGTGATTGCCCCCCTTGTTAAAACATACTATAACGGTGGTTGTCCACACCTGAGTTCAATTTCTCTAGCCACACCCAGGCCTGATTATTGACACACCTGTTCACAATCAAGGCATCACTTAAATAGGAGCTGCTTGACACAGTAAGGTCCACCAGAAGATCCTTAAAAGCTACACATCATGCCGAGACCCAAAGAAATTCAGGAACAATTGAGAAAGAAAGTAATTGAGATCTATCAGTCTGGAAAGGGTTATAAAGCCATTTCCAAAGCTTTGGGAATCCAGCGAACCACAGTGAGAGCCATTATCCACAAATGGCGAAGACATGGAACAGTGGTGAACCTTCCCAGGAGTGGCCGGCCGCCCAAAATTACCCCAAGAGCGCAGCGACGACTCATCCAAGAGGTCACAAAAGACCCCACAACAACGTCCAAGGAACTGCTGGCCTCACTTGCCTCAGTTAAGGTCAGCGTTCATGCCTCCACCATCAGGAAAAGACTGGGCAAAAATGGCCTGCATGGCAGAGTTCCAAGGAGAAAACCACTGCTGAGCAAAAAGAACATCAAAGCTCGTCTCAATTTCTCCACAACACATCTTGATGATCCCCAAGACTTTTGGGACAACATTCTGTGGACCGATGAGACAAAAGTGGAACTCTTTGGAAGGTGTGTGTCCAAGTATATCTGGCGTAGAAGGAACACTGCATTTCAGAAAAAGAACATTATACCAACAGTAAAATATGGTGGTGGTAGTGTGATGGTCTGGGGCTGTTTTGCTGCTTCAGGACCTGGAAGACTTGCCGTGATAAAAGGAACTATGAATTCTGCTGTCTACCAAGAGATCCTGAAGGAGAATGTCCGACCATCTGTTCGTGTACTCAAGCTGAAACGAACTTGGGTTCTGCAGCAGGACAATGATCCTAAACACACCAGCAAGTCCACCACCGAATGGCTGAAGAAAAACAAAATGAAGACTTTGGAGTGGCCTAGCCAAAGTCCTGACCTGAATCCTATTGAGATGTTGTGGTATGACCTTAAAAAGGCCGTTCATGCTCGAAAACCCTCTAATGTAACTGAATTAGGACAATTCTGCAAAGATGAGTGGGCCAAAATTCCTCCAGGACGCTGTAAAAGCCTCATTGCACGTTATCGCAAACGCTTGGTTGCAGTTGTTGCTGCTAAGGGTGGCCCAACCAGTTATTAGGTTTAGGGGGCAATCACTTTTTCACACAGGGCCATGATGGTTTGGATTTTTTTTCACCTTTAATAATAAACACCTTCATTTACAAATTGCATTTTATGTTTACTTGTGTTGTCCTTGACTATTGTTTAAATTGGTTTGATGTTCCGAAACACTTAAGTGTGACAAACATGCAAAGGAACAGGAAATGAGGAAGGGGGCAAACACTTTTTCACACCACTGTATGTGTGTGTGTGTGCATGATGCATGTGTGTGTGTTCATGATGCATGTGTGTGTTCATTATGCATGTGTGTGTGTGTGCGCGCGCGCGCATGTATGTCTGTGTGTGTGTGCATGATGTATGTGTGTGTCTGTGCATGCATGTGTTTGCAATGCATGATGCATGTATGTGTGTGTGTGCATGATGCATGTGTGTTTGTGCGCACGCATGTATGTCTGTGTGTGTGCATGATGCATGTATGTCTGTGTGTGTGCATGCACGTGTGTGTGTGCGTGCATATATGTATGTGTGTGTGCATGTATGTATGTGAATGTGCATGTGTTTATCAGTGGCGGTGAGTCCAAAAGGGCGCACAGGTGCCACCCCATCTCTCCAGCCACTCCCTCTATGACAAATGGATAGATTCATTCATAGCATGATTCTATCCATGGCCCCTGCTGCCACCCCCATATATAGGTGTCCGGTCCCTTTTGGGGCGCTGGGCGCCTGAATTACAGTGGCAGGGGGTGTTTTTGAAGCACCTGATTAGAACCATAGGCTCTAATAGGCTTCATAATAGGTGAACTGCGAGCGCCATGCTTGACGCTCACAGTCCACCCAGGTGTGTTAGAAACACTGAACCGCATATCCACCAATCAGGTGTGCGGGTCTGTTACCCGTCACCTGATTGGCTGAAACGATAGGTGTCCAATAGCTGCACCTATCAGGAGGCGAGGACAGGAGATGAGGATGGCAGGAGACGCAAGGAGGACCCCACTCGTGGCCGTCACCCACTGCCCCACCAAGACAGGGTAAGTGCCGGGCAGACAGCAAGCAGGCAGGGGGGATTCACAGTGGGAGCATTTGATGGCACACTGCCAGCATTTAATGGGCACAGTGGCAGCATTTTATTGGCACAGTGGTGGCATTTGATAGCACAGTGGAGGCATTTAATGGCACAGTGGCAGAGCTTGATGGGCACAGTGGCGGCATTTGATAGCACAGTGGCAGCATTTGATAGCACAGTGGCGGCATTTGATAGCACAGTGGCGGCATTTGATGGGCACAGTGGCAGCATTTGATGGGCACAGTGGCAATTTTTTTTTTTCAGAATCTTTCAGTTTGCTTGCGCCCCCTAAAAATTTTGAGCAGTTGGTTTTTATGTGCGTGCATATACTGTATATATGTATGTGTGTGTGTGTGTGTGTATATATATATATATATATATATATATATATATATATATAAAATCAGGGCTGGACAAATTTGCTTTGAATCTAGGAGCCAGTTAAAAAAGTTAGGAGACAGTTTTTTTTTGTTGCGTAGTATGTATTGTCAGCGCCGGGGGTAAGGCCAGTAATTTTCGCCCCCTAACCCGCAACGGAGCACCCAGTCAATAACGCCAATGTAACGCTGTTACATCAGGGTTCTGGGCTGGCCAAAAAGAGAGTAAGACTGGGTTTACACTGCAGCACGAGCGGGGGGTTTGTCAAGCCCTGTATATATAGTATATGTGTGCGTATTATGTGTGTGTTTATATATGTGTGTTTACATGTATGTATGCACATTTTATGTAAAATGCTGTTCCTCCGAAAAGCGATCCATGCTCAGATCGCTTTTCAGACGCATTTGACAGCCAGTAGAGAGGCAATATGTTGCCTACTGACCACCTGTTTTAACCCCTTAAATGCATCATTACTAGGCTGCAACTGCATGCAATGCACACAGTTGCAGAGGGGTTGCAGTGCAGCCCCTTTCACCTAGGGGTATACTTCAAGGGTGCCCTGACTGGAAAAAGATTGTGAAACACCGACAGAGGAACCCATCTCTCCATTTTCCTCCTACAGCCACTGAATGCCTGTGGGTGGGAGAGGAGGAGAAGCGGGGGGAAATGGAGAAATCGGTTCCTTTATATGCAGCCACCCACTTGTGACCGGGCCCTGGTGTTCTGCCATCGGGCTCGGAGAAAAGAGCTTTGTCCGGAGGTCGGGGGGGGGGGCCCTCCATGGTTTCTTGCATCGGGGCCCTGAGATTTCTAGTTACGCCACTGAGTGTATTGTATACATTGTATGTTAGGCCAAGTACAAGTTTTAGCCTGGGTTCACACTTGTGCGATGTAGACACCGCATGTGAGTCGCCCAGGAATTGCACCGCATTCCTGTGCACATCACATGCAATGTCGGTGTGGTACGATTTCAGCCATACATTTTGTATGGCTAAAATCACATTGCATCCGCACCAAAATGATTCAGGCCCCCTTTCTTCCCCCGCTCCTGAATCACATTGCATTTTGCAATCTGTTTTGGGGTGTTGTTAAGATAACATTGACACCCGCAGCAGATCGCATGGACGCCATTGCAATGTGGTGCCGGAAACATGCAGGATTTGCTGCGTTTCCTGCATCGCATACGTGTAAATCAGGGCTCAAGTAACTGAAATAAGTTCGTAGGACAAGTTAAAGCGGACCTTTAGTCATTTTTTCAACTTTCCATCTATTAAATCTTCTGCCCTTGTTGTTTTAACTTTGGATAGTAAACCATTTTTTTTTCTGCCAGTAAATACCTTATACAGCCCACTTCTTGTTTCTTGTCTGGTAAAAAGCCTAGGCTTATGACATCATGCACAGCTCTCTCTCTCTCACTCTTGTGAGAGTTTGCCAGGAATGGAGGTGGGATGAGTCATAAAAAGGTCAATGAGAGCTGCAGAGCTGGAGGTGTGTCTTTGTAAATCCAGGAAGTGAACAGGCATCAGCTTCAGCTGCCCACAGTTAAAATGGTTGCAGCCAGACTCAGTGGAGGGAGACTCAAACCTCACTTCCGCCCATAGCTCTTAAAAGGAAGAAAAAATGTTTTTAATATATTTTTTTTTTTTTTTATTGCATTTTAGTGTAAATATGAGATCTGAGGTCTCAGGTCCTGTCATGCTTTTTTTTTCTAATACAAGGGATTTTTACATTCCTTGTAATAGGAATAAAAGTGACTCCAAAAAAAACTGTCAAAATAAAAAAGTAAAATATTTTTTTTTTTTTTTAAAGTGCCCCCTTCCGCCAAGCTTGCACGCAGAAGCGAACACATACGTAAGTAGCACCCGCATATGAAAACGATAAAAATCACACATGTGGAGTATCTCCGCGAACGTTAGAGCAAGAGCAATCATTCTAGCCCTAGAACTCCTCTGTACCTCAAAACTGGTAACCTGTAGACATTTTTAAACTTCGCCTATGGAGATTTTCTAAGGGTAAAAGTTTGTCGCCATTCCACGAGCGGGCGTAATTTTGAAGCATGACATGTTGGGTATCAATTTACTCGGCGTAACAATATCTTTCACATAATAAAAAAAATTGGGCTAACGTTACACTTTTTTTTTAATTAAAAAATAAAAAACAGTATTTTTTCCCAAAAAAGTGCACTTGTAAGACCGCTGCGCAAATACGGTGTAACAGAAAGTATTGCAACAACCGCCATTTTATTTTCTAGGGTGTTAGAAAAAAATAAACATAATGTTTGGGGGTTCTAAGTAATTTTCTAGCAAAAAAAAAAAAAATTATTTTAAAGAGGCTCGGGCTGAAGTGGTTAAAGACACACAAACATATGTTGGTTGCTCTGGTTTGTCTGCAGATATAAGAGCAGATTTATTGGAGTTGATGTTGGACAGATTCGTTTCCATTACTTAGTTATATATAGAAGCTTTGTACTTACTTTCCCGAACCTTCACATTGTAAGTGTTCTTCTGGTCATTGAACCATCCAGAGATCTCCAATCTGCAGCAGTATATTCCTTCATCTTTCTTAGTCACATTAGTGATGGTCAGTGACACTTCCCCTCCCTCAATGTCTCCCAGTATTTGGTATCTATTAGATGTCTTCTCAGTCACTTTGCTGCCATCAGTCTTGATGATAAAATTATTACAATAGGTATTAAATACAGATGTACAGCCACCTCTTCCCCAGCACATGGAGGATCTTCCATTGCCAGTAATAGAATATGTGCAGTGCAGAGTCAATGTATCACCTTCTACTGTCCAGGTTGTTGGTTCTCCTGACACCAATACACCTACAAAGATAAATCAATATATAAATCATTCTGTAACTCCAGTCAGAAAAACAAAAATCTGTTTTCTGCCAATGACAGCAGCCATTGTCTACCTGAGAAACATTTCCCACCTGTGATCTGCTTCCTGTCCCAGGAATCCCCCCCATACAATATGACTGCTTTACACCAGACTGACAATTACATGTTGTTTCTATGGAGCCTATCTCTGTCTACTGTACTGACACATCTAAACTTCATTGAACCTCATGAGTGGTGTCTAAACATCTAGATGTAGAGGGAAGAAATCAACAGCAGTCCAGCAATCTGAAGGCAGCTTAGACAGTCAAGAATAGTCAATGTTTCTGGGCCCATCGCAGCAAAACCACAACGGATTTAGGTGCCATTGAAAATGAATGCCACCCAAACACGCATGCTGCATTTTGCCAGCATTGCACTACAATTTGGAATCACAAGCAGATCTGCAGCGATTCCACCCGCAATCCCGATTCACTAAATGTGAATGGGGCCTCATATATGTAGGGGGCAGGGCCGATCCTAGGCAGGGTTCGTGGGGTGCCGCAGAGGTGGGGGCGCCGAAGCTCCAGAGTGCTGCTCCACTCCCTCCTCCTCATCTGTGTCCAGAGGCGGAGGTGGAGCGCATGTAGTTGGTGCTGCGGTTCCCCATCCCGCCAGCAACTGACAAGAGCGCATACCGCTCCCGCTGTCCCCGGAATCCTTGCTGAGTACCGCTGTGTACTTCTGTGGAGCCTAGTACCGGAACACGTTTTGGTACTAGACTCCACTAATCCGGTGGAGCAGTCTCCTGTCTGCTCCGCTGCCTCTGCGTGTGTCGGTTCTTCTCTTCTGGGTTGGCCGGAGCTGCTGCCAATCATCCCCAGTGCACTCCCAGAAATGCTTTTCCAGTGCCGCCCTCCTAGTAACCAGAGATACCACACCCCTCTGCAATGTTCACGGTGCTTCTGCTCCCAGCGCGCCCGAGCTACAGGGATCTATTGGACAGGTACTGATCTATGGGGACACCTGATGGGGGACACCTGCTGTGGGGGGGCTCTGATGGGGGACACCTGCTGTGGGGGGGGGGCTCTGATGGGGACACCTGCTGTGGGGGGCTCTGATGGGGGACATCTGCTGTGGGGGGGGGCTCTGATGGTGGACACCTGCTGTGGGGGGGCTCTGATGGCGGACCCCTGCTGTGGGGGGGCTCTGATGGGGAACACCTGCTGTGGGGGGGCTCTGATGGGGAACACCTGCTGTGGGGGGGGCTCTGATGGGGACACCTGCTGTGGGGGGGCTATGATGGGGGACACCTGCTGTGGGGGGGGGCTTTGATGGGGGACACCTGCTGTGGATGGGCTCTGATGGGGGACACCTGCTGTGGATGGGCTCTGATGGGGGACACCTGCTGTGGGGGGGCTCTGATGGGGGACACTTGCTGTGGGGGGGCTCTGATGGGGGACACCTGCTGTGGGGGGGGCTCTGGTGGGGGACACCTGCTGTGGGGGGGGCTCTGGTGGGGGACACCTGCTGTGGGGGGGGGCTCTGATGGGGACACCTGCTGTGGGGGGGGGGGGGGCTCTGATGGGGGACACCTGCTGTGGGGGGAGGGCTCTGATGGGGGACACTTGCTGTGGGGGGGCTCTGATGGGGGACACTTGCTGTGGGGGGGGGGTTTTGATGGGGGACACTTGATGTGGGGAGGGGCTCTGATGGGGGACACTTGCTGTGGGGGGGGGGGCTCTGTCTGATGGGGGACACTTGCTGTGGGGGGGGGGGCTCTGTCTGATGGGGGACACTTGCTGTGGGGGGGGGGGGCTCTGATGGGGGACACCTGCTGTGGCGGGGGGGGGCTCTGATGGGGAACACCTTCTGTGGGGGGGGGCTCTGATGGGGACACCTGCTGTGGGGGGGGGGCTCTAATGGGGACACCTGCTGTGGGGTGGGCTCTGATGGGGACACCTGCTGTGGGGGGGGGCTCTGATGGGGACACCTGCTGGGTGGGCTCTGATGGGGAACACCTGCTGTGGGGGGGGGGGCTCTGATGGGGAACACCTTCTGTGGGGGGGGGGCTCTGTTGGGGACAGACTCTAATGGGGGGACACCTGCTGTGGGGGCTCTGATGGGGGACACCTGCTGTGGATGGGGGCTCTGATGGGGGACACCTGCTGTGGGGGGGCTCTGATGGGCACTTTGATATAAGCTGCGCATGCCGCAGGTCACGCTCTCCCCAGAATATCCCTCATTCTCAACTTTAAAAGTTGGGAGGTATGCAGGAGTGGATCAGGGCAGAAGAGACTGTGCCACCGGGAAGAGGGCTCTCTGTGTTTACTGCCCACCCCCCTCCCTCCTCCTGTCAGAGGAGGAGAGCGAAGCAGCCAGAGAACGGATCGCCCGTGTCTGAGTGGAGAGAGAGCAGCTGCGGGCTCTTAGACCCCACCCTCCCTCTCCTCCTCACACTGCTGTACTTGCCAGGTCAGCTGCCCGCTATGTTTCTTCTTCATATTGGCCAGGGAAGAAATACAATAAAAAGGAGCAGAGAAGAGGATTGTGGGACATGTAGTCCCATGGACTGGCGGCCCCATTGTGACCCGGAAACTGCAACCCACACAGCATGCTAAGCTGAATAAGAGGGGGGAGAGAGAGCTCCAGGATGCCGGGAAAGTACACCCAGGACTCCAGGGAGAGGAAGTGCTGAGGGGACATCATCAGAAAGAGAACCCCGCTGCCCTGTGCCACCAGAGGGAAAGCCGCACAGACTGGCGTCATCCCTGGTGAAGAAAGGAAGGGAGTCATTGCCAGAATAGAGATCTGAGCACTACCCTGCGGAGTCGCCACGGGCAACCCAGAGTGAGCTGACTCCTGATCAGAAAAACTGATGTTGCTGTATTGCCGGGTCTGGTCGGCCATTATCTACTTCCATCCTTAGGAACTGCAGTCTCTGACCATCTCCTGTACTATGTCTGCAGTCTCTGACCATTTCTTGTACTATGTCTGCAGTCTCTGACCATCTCCTGTACTATGTCTGCAGTCTCTGACCATTTCCTGTACTATGTCTGCAGTCTCTGACCATCTCCTGTACTATGTCTGCAGTCTCTGACCATTTCCTGTACTATGTCTGCAGTCTCTGACCATTTCCTGTACTATGTCTGCAGTCTCTGACCATCTCCTGTACTATGTCTGCAGTCTCTGACCATCTCCTGTACTATGTCTGCAGTCTCTGACCTTCTTCTCCTGTACTATGTCTGCAGTCTGACCATCTCTTGTACTATGTCTGCAGTCTCTGACCTTCTCCTGTACTATGTCTGCAGTCTCTGACCTTCTCCTGTACTATGTCTGCAGTCTCTGACCTTCTCCTGTACTATGTCTGCAGTCTCTGACCTTCTCCTGTACTATGTCTGCAGTGTCTGACTTTCCCTTGTACCATGTGTGCAGTCTCTGACCATCTCTTGTAGTATGTCTGGGGGCTCTTTCTAACAGAGTCTCTAACAGAAGCCCTCTCTGTGTGCATTAGAGAGAACCCCCTCCAGGTCCCATTAGTGTACTCATTTTCTTTATTGCTAAAAGATCATGGGAGGATCCCAGGGTAATGAAGACTTCTTAGGGGAGCATCTCTGTGTTTGAGTCGTAGCCATAGAAACATTTGTAAAGTGGGGGGAGTTAGTAAGATGACCATGCCCACGTGGGGGCGCCAGAAGTATTTCCGCACCCGGGCATCTGTTACCCTAGGATCAGCCCTGGTAGGGGGTCACACTTTACTAAAGTGTGCGCTATCAGTGTAAATTTAGTTTTTCCCCAGAACTATAACAGAGTTCTGGGGGTTAATTGTACAGGGTTTACTTTGGCATCAATCTGGCTGGGCGGTACTGGAGTTCTGCCTGGTCATAGGTGCAGTGAGGCACCTGTGACAGGCTGAGAACCGAGCCTGGTTGGACGTGTTAGGTACCAATCTTTCCCGGAGCCAATCAGTGGGCGCGTCTGGCCCCGCTGTGTAGTCTGAGAAGGGGTATTAAAGGTTCTGGAGTCACGTGTTCAGGGTTCAACTGCTGCTTTTATTCCTGGTTCTGGTCCGGGGCAGCCCGCGAGGGGTCCCGGGCCCAGGAGTGTCTGCCGTCCCTGCGAGCATGGTCGCCATGACCAGCCCCAGAGGCCCTCATGTTCTGGGGTGGGGATCCGTCCGTTCCCGAGCCTCGGAACTGGCTAGTTCGAGGCCCAGTAACTGAAGGAGGATTCAAAGGCGTCTTGGTGTGCTCTCGGTATTGGAGGGACACGGCAACTTGTACAAGTGACCAGGGGAGGACTCTTCAGGGGAGGGCCAACAAGCTGGCTGCTCAGTAAGAGCCTGGGAGCTGAGTTGTATGGACACTAAAGAATCCACACTTCCCGCAGTATCGCTAAGAAGGTCGAGAGATCCAGGTACTGTGAGAAAGGTTCCTACTTATCTTCAGTTACAATCTAGTCTATGGCAGAGACTTGGCAAAGTTTCCGGATAACATGTTGGCTGCTAGATCGCTGGCTAGAGGTTTATCCAGCAGTGAAGCGCCCAGCTGCGAGTGGCTACTCTCTGGGCTGAGACATTCAGTGGATGTCAGCAGTTCAAAGTGCCTGAGTTTTATCACCCGTGCCCTCTATTCCCACCTGAGACTGTGCTATTGTTGGATGTTTACCCTTGCAAAATAAAAACCTTGAAAAGGACTTTTATGTGTCAGCATCTGAAGTCACTGGGTACAAACCCTGGGAACCCCTAGACAACAACCGACAAGCCAGGAGGAGGTAACTGGTAAGCCCAGAAAAGTCAAGGTCTCCCCTAGGGGTTATGGCCACTACATATATATACATTTAAAAAGTGTTTGATACAACATAACAATATTGACCAAATATCTTAGTAAGTTTTACAATACTTCCCCTTTAAGTTACAAACTTTAAAGTGGAGCTATAGGCAAAACTTTTTTTTTTTTCATGTTGGATAGAGCAAGGGAGGGTTATAACCCCTGGCAGATTTTTTTTGCCATCTGTGTCCCATTGCAGAAATTTCCCTTCACTTCCTGTCCCAGAAACAAACAGGAAGTGAGAGGAAACCAGTGCACATTTTGGGAATTCCTTGGGGACCCCCAGGTCAGCAGAACCCCCATTGGAAGCCCCCATTGGAAGATTTCCCTTCTATTACTTTTCTGGGGACAACCCAAAATTTGGGATTTTCTTTTACTTTCACTTTCAATGATATTTAGGAAAAAGAGAGAGGGTAAATCTTCTTAACGAAGGCACATACCAAAATACAAACTGACAGGTGTTTTGGTGTCTATCCAAAACTTTAAAAAAACTTTTAGTTATACTTTTAAGATACTTTTTTTCATTTTGGATGGATTAAGGGTTATAACCGCCGTCATTTTTAACCAGTTGCCGCCTGCCCACCGTCAAATGACAGAGGGACGGTGCGGCTCTCGTTCTGGCTGGACGTCATATGAGCGAATGGGCACCCAGCGATCATGGCCGTGCAGTTTTGCTAGGACACGGCACGACATCGCTCTCTGTAAAGAGACGCTCACGCGGCTCTTTAACCATGTGATCAGCTGTGTCCAATCATCAGTGCTGGCTTTCAGTGCCGATCATCAGTGCTGCCCAACAGTGCCGCCTATCCATGCTGCCTATCAGTGCCCATCAGTGCTGCCTATCAGTGCTCATTAGTGCCACATCAGTGCCACCTATCAGTGCAGCATATTAGTGCCTCCTCAGTGCCACCTAATCAGTGCCCAAAAGTGCCAGCTCATCAGTGCCAATAAGTGTTACTTCATCAGTGCCTGTCAGTGCAGCCTCATCAGTGCACATCAGTGAAGAAGAAAAATTACTTATTTACAAAATTTACTTACAGAAACTAAGAAAAACTATTATTTTTTTTCAAAATTTACAGTCTTTATTTTTGTAAAAAATGAAAAACCCAGCAGTGATTAAATATCACCAAAAGAAAGCTATATTTGTGTGAAGAAAATGATAAAAATTTCACATGGTTACAGTGTTACATACACAATTGTCATTCAAAGTGCGTCAGCGCTGAAAACTGAAAAATGGCTTGGGCAGGAATGGGGTGAAAGTGCCCTGTTTTAAAGTGGTTCTTTGTCCCATTGGGAAATTTTCCTTCACTTCTGTCCCATAGTCAAATCAGGAAGTGAGAGAAAATCCCTGGTTGTCACCAAAACTGTCCCCATTAGATGATTTCCCCATGCTTCCTGTTTTAGTGACAACTCAAAATTTGGGATTTTTTTTGACTCTCACACAAATACGAAAATACACATAGGTACAAGCATATGTAAATGGTGACTGCACCACGCATGTGAGCTAACACAGAGAATGTCAGGTTGAGGGCAATAATTCTAGCCCCAGACCTCTTGTTGTAAAGCGTTGCCTATGGATAATTGAATGTACCGTGACAGTACACAAATTACAATCAAATACACGCAAAGAATTAAAGTGACAGTACTATATAACACGTGATAGGCAATATTCCAATGCATAAAAGAATGTCCACACAAAACATATATAAATGAGTGCTCATTAGAGTTGCCACCTCATCCCTTTAAACCCGAACACCTATGAATTACACAGGTTCTGAGGCTAATTAAATGCAGATAAGGCACCAAGTGAGTTTAATTACCACCTTAATCTGCCACAGAACCTGTGTAATTAATATGTGTTCAGGTTTAAAGGGATGAGGTGGCAACCATAGTGCTCATATGTAGGGATGGGCCCGGTGTTCGATTCGAACCCATGTTAGAATCGAGCACCGGGCGTTAGCTCGCTCGGCGAGCCCAGAACTATTGGGGCCGCTCGCATCAAATTTGTGTGATGCGAGCGGCCCCGCAATGCATTGCGCTAGTCGCAGTGCAATGCTGGCTGATGATTGGCCAAGCATGCACTGTGACCCCGCATGCTTGGCCAATCACAGCGCCGGCAGCGAGGAGAGCCATAATTGGCTACAGGCAGGATGCCTGTAGCCAATTATAGCTCAGGGGCTTTAGTACACGCCCCACGGTATAAGAGGCGGCGGCCTCGCATATTATGTTTCAGTCACAGTGTCAGCGTGTCAGTGTGTTGCTGACTGCTGACAAGATATGCTCTATTTCTGGGGATTTGTGTGTGCGTGCTGTTAGAACAGCATTGCAGTATCACATCTGGGGGGGTGTCTATAGCTGGCCTGTGAAGGGGGGCAGGTTTCCTGTGCTTAGAACTTTCCCTGCAAAAAAGTGTCATTTTTGCAGGAAAAAAGCTATTTAAAAGCACTCGCGGCTAATGAATTGATGGCTCCTGTAACACAGAGAACTGTCATTCATTAATAAAAAACAAAAAAAAAAAGTGTGGGGGTCCCCTCAAATTCAATAACCAGGCCCTTCAGGTCTGGGATGGATATTAAGGGGAACCCCAGCCAAAAAAAAAAAATGGCGTAGGGTCCCCCTCAAAATCCATACCAGACCCTTGAGGTCTGGGATGGATTTTAAGGGGAACACTAGCCAAAAAAAATGGCGTGAGGTCCCCCTCAAAATCCATACCAGACCCTTATACGAGCACGCAACCTGGCAGGCCGCAGGAAAAGAGGGGGGACGAGAGCGCCCCCCCCCTCCCGCCTGAACCGTACCAGGCCACATGCCCTCAACATTGGGAGGATGCTTTGGGGGTCTAAGACCCCCAAAGCACCTTGTCCCCATGTTAATGAGGACAAGGGCCTCTTCCCCACAACCCTGGCCATTGGTTGTGGGGGTCTGCGGGCGGGGGGCTTATCGGAATCTGGAAGCCCCCTTTAACAAGGGGACCCCCAGATCCCAGCCCCCCCTGTGTGAAATGGTAAGGGGGTACAAAAGTACCCCTACCATTTCACCAAAAAAGTGTTAAAAATGACAGGAGACGGTCTTTGACAATTCCTTTATTAAAATCTTCTTTCTTCTTTCTTCATCCTTCAGTTTCTTCATCTTCTCCTTCCGTCATCTTCTTCCATCTTCTTCTTCCTCCGATCCGCTTCTTCTTACGCTGGTCTTCTCGTCCTTCTCGTCCGGCATCTTCTTCCGTCGGCGTCGGTGTCGGTGTCTCTTCTTTGGGCGCTCCGCGCAATGGGAGGCTCCCCTCCGTCTGACAGGTCTTTTATAATGGAGGGCACCTGGTGACCCCGCCCCCTCTGACGCACGGGGACGTCATGGGGAATTCCCTATGGCTTTCCCCATGACGTCAGAGGGGGGCGGGGTCACCAGGTGCGAAGCGGATCGGAGGAAGAAGAAGATGGAAGAAGATGGAAGAAGATGACGGAAGGAGAAGATGAAGAAACCGAAGGATGAAGAAAGAAGAAAGAAGAAAGAAGAAAGATTTTAATAAAGGAATTGTCAAAGGCCGTCTCCTGTCATTTTAAAAAAAATTTTGGTGAAATGGTAGGGGTACTTTTGTACCCCCTTACCATTTCACACAGGGGGGGGCCGGGATCTGGGGGTCCCCTTGTTAAAGGGGGCTTCCATATTCCGATAAGCCCCCCGCCCGCAGACCCCCACAACCAATGGCCAGGGTTGTGGGGAAGAGGCCCTTGTCCTCATCAACATGGGGACAAGGTGCTTTGGGGGGGACCCCAAAGCATCCTCCCAATGTTGAGGGCATGTGGCCTGGTACGGTTCAGGCGGGAGGGGGGGCGCTCTCGTCCCCCCTCTTTTCCTGCGGCCTGCCAGGTTGCGTGCTCGGATAAGGGGCTGGTATGGATTTTGAGGGGGGGGACCCCACGCCATTTTTTTGGGCTAGGGTTCCCCTTAAAATCCATCCCAGACCTCAAGGGTCTGGTATGGATTTTGAGGGGGACCCTACGCAATTTTTTTTGTGGCTGGGGTTCCCCTTAATATCCATCCCAGACCTGAAGGGCCTGGTTATTGAATTTGGGGGGACCCCCACGCTTTTTTTTTTTTTTTTTATCAATGACTTTTTTTTTATGAATGACTTTCAGTTTCAATGAATGACTGTTCTCTGTATTACGGAAGCCGTCAATACACATTAGCCGCGAGTGATTTTAAATAGCTTTTTTACTTGCAAAAATGACACTTTTTGCAGAGACAGTTCTAAACACGGGAAACATGCGCCCCTTTACAGGCATACTATAGACACCCCCCAGGTACGAAATTTAAAGGAATATTACACTTTTATTGTTTCAATTTAAGCATTATTAAAATCACTGCTCCTGAAAAAACGGCCGTTTTTAAAAAAAAAAAATTTGCATTGATACATGTCCCCTGGGGCAGGACCCAGGTCCCCAAACACTTTTTATGACATTAACATGCATATTAGCCTTTAAAATTAGCACTTTTGATTTCGAACGTTCGCATCCATTATAACTAATTGGGTTCTAAAGCTCGCACGGACTTTAGGTCCGTTCGCGGGTTCTGGTGCGAGCCGAACGGGGGGGTGTTCGGCTCATCCCTACTCATATGTCCACCATTCCTTACTGGAAGGTGATGCTCTGTGATCAGTACTGTCACTGTCTTGAAATGTTACATCCAAGTACAATCCTACAATACCAGTGCTAAAGTACAATAAATATCATACATATGACTGCAAATATATATAAAAATGGTGATATAGTAAAAACAACCTGCCATTTACCTGATATTATTGTCCACTATGTAAACCACAGCCCATGCAATGGTGTTTGTGCTGCATAATTTATCACTTGCCTACTGGGGAAGTGATACCAGAATTCTAGTGCTGTAAAGTTCTCGATCATGCACATAAAAGTGAATCCATGATTAGATAACAGTGCTCACCAGTCTTCACACTCCTGTGCACCACTTATAATATGAAGTAAAGATGTGCCCTCACCTTAATCATATGACCGATAGGTACAAATAGGATCAGTAGTCAGCTGAACCTACCATCTTCTACGCCTGCTACGGAGACTCATCCCCTTCATTCCGGAAGAGGAAAAAGCAATAGTAGTAGGAACAATCATCAACTCTCGACTCGACTATGCAAACTCCCTCTACATAGGACTACCTAAATTCCAGATTGCACACCTACAAGTCGTCCAAAACACGACATCAAGACTAGTCGCAGGAAAATCCATCTCCCCTCCCTGAGGATCCTACAAAGGAAAGTAAAGGATCGGATCACATTCAAGACCCTCTGCCTGACCCACAAATGCACACAAAGAGATGCTCCTCAATACTTATGCGAAAAAATAAAACACCCAATCGCAACCTCCGATCAACCAACCAAAACCTCCTCCTCATTCCCAAGTCCCGGTACAAATCAAGGGGAGAATGAAGATTTGCAGTCCAAGGACCACGGCTATGAAACGCTCTACCAACGAACATCCGATTGGAAGTAAACCATCGGGCCTTTTGGAAAAAACTCAAGACCCACCTCTTTTAAGAAGGAATCAATGCTGTTCGGATCAAGCGCCTTGAGGCGATTCAGTTCGGAGTTGCAGCTCTATACAAGTCATTTATTCATTCATTTATACAATTGGTCAAAAGAGCATTCCCCCACTTTTGGGGTTAACCGCTTAAGTACCAGCCACAGCAGTTATATTGCGGCAATCTGGCTTGATCCCGCAAATTGCCGTAGGTGTACATCGGCTCGTACATGGCGATTTGTGGGGGCCGGCCACCCGTGATCGTTGCCCGCAGTGACAGAACAGGGATCTCCCTGTGTAAACAAGGCAAATCTCCGTTCTGATAGGGGAGATCACACAGATCCTGTCTTTCTGCTATGCAGGAATTCGGATCTGTGTGAGTCCCCCATACAGTTAGAACACACCAGTATTGCCAACCTACCAGATTTTAATTTACTGACATGACACCCAAAATTTACTGACACAGCCACGTGTTTACTGGCATTTCCAAAAGTTCCAAAATTGCAGTTTTAAGTGCAAATTTCAGTATTTAGGCTACAAACAAGTACAATATGCAATTAGCAATATGATTTAAGGTAGATATTTGGGGCGAAAAATATATTTCTTATTTTATTTTCGATATAGTAAGTAAATAGCTCAGGCACAGGACTCAGAAGGTCAAGATATTAGAATGGGTAACACACACACAGAAAATTGACTCTCACAATGACTGACAGCAGTGTGCAGCAGCACAAATGATGACACCTCACTAACACAACATGTCCCTTCCTGAGTCACAGTGAAAGTCTCTCTCCTTGCCCGGTGGCCCCACCAGTCCAGGCAGCACTGACAGTCCCGCTCCCGGCTTGCCTTGTTCCCATCCCGCAGATAGGCACACGAGGCCCTGAATGTTCCTCTCATGCCCATACACACGATCGGACTATCCCGCGGGATTTTTCTCCTCAAAAGTCTGGCGGACTTAGTTTGAAGTTTTGACTCAAAATTGCCCGCTGGACTCAGCAGTCCAGAGGACAATCCGGCCGTCTGTGTGCGGGACTTTTAAAATGAACGGACTTGCCTCACACATGGAGTAAAGTCCGTTCATTTAGAACGTGACTCCAGGTAGACGGGACTAGCGAAGGAAGTAAATCCCGCCCTGTCATCTGGTATGGATTTAAAGGGGAATTCCTACGCCGAAAAAACGGCGTGGGGATCCCCCCCAAATCCATATCGGACCCTTATCCGAGCATGCAGCCCGGCTGGTCAGGAAAGGGGGTGGGGACGAGCGAGCGACACTGGAACACACAGTGAGGGAACACATTTAACCCCTTGATCGCCCCTGATGTTAACACCTTCCCTGCCAGCGTCATTAGTACAATAACAGTGCATATTTTTAGCACTGATTACTGTAATAATGTCACTGGCTCCCAAAAAGTGTCAAAAATGTCAGTTAGGTGTCCGATCTGTCTGCCACAATGTCGTAAGCCTGCTAAAAATCACTGATTGCCACCATTACTAGTAAAAAGATTAATAAATAATAAAAATGCCATACATCTATGCCCTATTTTGTAGACGCTATAACTTTTGTGCAAACCAATCAATATACACTTATTGCGATTTTTATTTTTACCAAAAATATGTAGAAGAATACATAAATATAAACTGTAGGGAAAATTTAGTTTTTTCCTTTTTGGGGGGATTTTTTTTATAGCAAAAAGTTAAAAATATTTTTTTTTGCTTTCAAACTTGTCGCTCTTTTTTTGTTTATAGCACAAAAAATAAAAACTGCAGAGGTGATCAAATACCACCAAAAGAAAGCTATTTGTGGAGAAATTTGGGTACAGCGCCGCACAACCGCGCAATTGTCAGTTAAAGCGACGCAGTGCCATATTGCAAAAAAGGGCCTGGTCATTAAGGGGGAAAATCTTTTGGGACAAAAGTGGTTAATCTGGTCAGAACACCTCCGGATCTCTCAACGTGTGCATCCACTCAATGGTATTCCGGTGGGTTAAAACTTCGCTCCACAGCTGCTAGTGATCTGCAGGATGAGCCCAGAGCCACAGAGGAGCTACTATGGTGTAGTACTTAAACCTTCATTCATTTATTAAAAATTACACTCACATTTTGACAAGTTAAAATCACTTTGTATATGCATCCACAGCCTGAACTGATTCAGGACTCAAGCAATCTGTTCGTGGAGCCGAACATTATGACTGTGTATCTGGGCCCAAAACCTGTTAGAAATTCTGTATATAGCCCTATAGGACAGATGGACAGACAGTACACAATCCACATGGGCTTTTCTGCTTAACTGCAGACAGGAAACAGGAACTGTTTATTTATACAGACAAAAGACATAGAGTTTACCATAGAGCAGCTACAAAGTTATAAACACTGCCATCTACTGGCTGACGAGTTGTTGCACAAAAGTACCTAATTTCTTGAGGCCCTAAAATGCCAGGAGAGTACGATTACCACCCAAATGACCCCTTTTTGGAAAGAAGACCGTGCAAGGTATTTAGTAAGGAGCATGGCAAGTTTTTTGAAGTTATATTTTTTTGTCAAAATGTTTTGGAAAATTAAGAAATTATAAAAATTTTTTTTTTTTTTTTTTACAGACTGTCGTCAGTGCAGCACAGTGTCATCATAACTAGTGTGGCAGTGATCAGGGACACCGACTGGTAATAGTATGTAAAAAAAAAAAGAAAAAGAAAACAATCATTATATATATATATATATATATATATATATATATATATATATATATATATATATATATATATATATATATATATATATATATAACTTTTTTTTTTTTTTTTCATGTTAAAAACAGTTTTTTTTTTACATGCTGTGACCAGAGCAGTACAGCGTTATCATAATGACACTGTACTACTCTGGGGAGGTGATCAGGATTTTTTTTTACACACTGATTGCTTATAACAGTAATAAGCAATAATTTTTTATGATTGACATCCATTCATTCTGTACTATTGTGAAACTGTGATTGGTCACAGCTATCGCATGGTACAGATGCACTGTGATCGGCCCTGTCTGTACCATGTCCGTACCATGTGATCACTGACCATTCACAGAAATCAACACAGTAGTACACAATGAATGTCTGTGAATGGAAGCCATGTGTACAATTGCCATTGTGATCTGCTATGATTGGTCACAGTGATCACATGGTACCAGAAGCAGCATCAGATGGTACCAGCAGCATGTTCTGGTGGACAAAGCGGGTGACAGATTGTGCCAGAGCGTGGCCCATGGGGAGTGCGAGATACGATCCTGGGGGACATCATGTGATGTCCACCCAGGATGGAATCGCTCCCTCTCGGCTGTCATTTGTCTATAGGCCAGTGCGGTAAGCACCCCTGTCAGTGGTCAATTGTTTGTTTTCATCCCTCTAACTGCTACATCTGTAGGACAGCTTGTTCTTTTAAAGAAAAAAAAATATTTACTGGCAGGATCACCAGGTGAAAAAAGAAAAAAAAAAATGGGTAAAGACGAATGCAATATAGGAAATGTTTGCTTTTGGATTAGTATAACTTTAATGCCCCGTACACACAATCGAAAATTCCGCCAGCAAAAGTCCGATGTGAGCTTTTGGTCGTGAGGGGGGGGGGGGGTAGTATCTGGAGACCTTCCTATTGTTAAATGGGGCTGCAGATTCTGATAAGCCCCCACCCACAGACCCCCCCCCCCAATCACTGGGCTAGGGTTGAGGGAACCCATCTGATTGGCCAGTTTGAGTGAACCAATCTGGTTAATTTGATTGTACCAATCTGGTTGGATTGCTTTGATTGTACCAATTTGATTACACCAATCTGATTTGATTGAAACAATCTGATTTGTTTATTTGACTGGACCAATCAGATTTGCCCAATTTGATTGGACCAATCTTTAAACAGGATTGCTGATGGGAACAGGAGCTGCCCTGGGAAAGGCAATAAAGCGCTGAGGGCAGTAGAGACAGACTGATGGGGTTTGCTACTAATTTCAAGTCAAGTTGCATAAAAAGGTAGTTATGACCAATTTCCCAATCCCTTTGCTCATAAGGGGTCATAAGCAGATTCTACTCTTATTTAAAATAGGCCAATACAATTGGTCCAATCAGATTGGTCTAATCAAAACGGCCAATCAAATTGGTCCAATCAAATCAACTAATCAGATTGATCCAATATGATTAGTACAATCAGATCAGTCCAACCAATTTTGTAGAGATATTGGTTCAATCAAATTGGTCAAATTATATTGGTGCAATCAAATTTCTATATTCAGATTGTTGCCATTATATTGGTGAAATCAAATCCGTGCAATCAGGTTGGTCCAATTATATTTGCGCAATCAAATCGGTCCAATCAAATTGGTGTGATTAGATTGTAGAGAAATTGGTCCAATCAGATTATTCTGAGATTGGTGCAATCAGATCCAATTATACAGAATTTATATAGCATACAGTTTGTGCAGTGCTTTACAGTATAAAGGGAGACAGATTACAATACAATACAATGCACGAGGTTAAGAGGGCCCTGCTCATAAGAGCTTACAATCTATTAGGGATGGAAAAGTGGTACCAAAGGTAATAACTGTGGGAGATAGAGGAATTAAAAGATTCAATTGTTAGGTGGAGACATGATAGGCTTCCCTAAAGAGATGAGTTTTCAGGACCGCCTAAAGGCGGACAGGGTAGAAGGAAGCCGGATAGATTGGGGTAGAGAGTTCCAGAGGATGGGGGAGGCTCTGGAGAAGTCCTGGAAATGAGCATGGGAGGAGGTGACAATGGAGCTAAAGAGCAGGGGGTCTTGAGAGGAGAGGATAGGACGGTTTGAGTGATATTTGGAGACAAGATTGGAGATATTTGGAGTCAAACCAAGATCAAATTAGACCAATCAGATTGGACCAGTAAAATCGGCCAATCAAATTGGTCAACTTAAATCAACCAATCAGATTGATCCAATTTGATTAGTACAATCAGATTGTAGAGAGATTGGTGCAATCAGATTGGTCCAATCAAACTGCCTGTCCCTTGTACAGTGAGACACTCGCAAGCAGCTCACTGTACAAATTCGGCAGTGCCGAATATGACTGGACTCCCACCCATGTGTGGGAGTGACATCATCCCCACCTGGCCAATAAAGGCAGCCGGCTATTAAAACCCAGAACCCGGCCGCCCAAACTTGTCAGCAGCTGGACGGGGAGCTCAGACGCTGCATCGCTGGAGTCGAGGTGAGCATAGTTCCGCTTTAAACTTCTGCCTTAAAGTTTATGTAAACCCAAACACTATATCTCCTATACGCTTTAACATGCTAATGTAATTTAGAAAGTAATGTATAAAAATGTATTTTCTGTCTTTCCAAATCTGCAGCTTTAATTAAAATAATTCCTGGTGATCCTGTCAAAAGTCCTTTGTTTAGCTACTTCCTGTTAAAGGGTGACAATGCTCTTCCTTTGCTCCCAGTTGTTGTGCTCCTTTGTTGTCATGAGAGATTGAATACGTACCTGGGAGTAATAAGATGAGAGCCAACATCCATTGAGAATATGGAGCCATCCTGAGTGCTGCCAGTGTGAAGTCTGGGTTATCTAACGTAGTATGTTATACAGACTAGTCCACACATGCAGAGGAAGTGACCACAGGAAGAATATGAACAAAAAACATATTCATGTGGTCAGAGATGTGGGTCTTAAATTAGATTTCTGAATTTCCTGTACTGCAGCTTTTGGGTACCGAAAGACGCATCACTAATAAAGTGTATCTGAACTTCCAAAGAATAAAATATGTTGCAGTTTATTAGTTCTTAGATATGGCATAGCTCCCAACTGTCCCTGATTTCGAGGGACTGTCCCTGATTTGGAACAAAGTCCCTCTGTCCCTTTTTCCTCCTGATTTGTCCCCCATTTTGGTCTGATCTATATAGTTGTATATAAAATGCACTATTTATCTTTCAAAATAGTGTTCCCCAGTGCTAAACCTTTCATCCCATTTCTAAATTTCTGCATTTATAAATGTCAAAAGCCAGTATAAAGGAATAGTAGTGGTAAAAAAAAAGCACTTGTGGGTTTAACTAATAATTTTTTTGTACAATTCTCCTTAACATGGGCATGGCAGGGGGTGTGTCCTTGGCCTACATACTTTTGCTAATAGGTGTCTCTCGTTCCCATCTCAAAAAGTTGGGAGGTATGGATATGGTGACTGCATTCGTTTTTTTTTTTCTTTACTTTCAAAGATTTGTATTGATTTTCAAAATAGTAACATTGTACAGTGATGCAAAGACATACATAGTATAAAGATAATAACCATAGAGACTTAAGTCGAAGATATGGCTTGATTAACAGGTCTGTGGCCAGTAGGAATGAGCCGAACACCCCCGGGTTCGGTTCGCACCAAAACCTGCAAACGGACCGAAAGTTTGCGCGAACGTTAGAACCCTATTAGTTACAATGGACGCGAACGTTCGAAATCTAAAGTGCTAATTATAATGGCCAATATGCATGTTATTGTCATAAAACAGGTTTGGGGACCTGGGTCCTGACCCAGGGGACATGTATCAATGCAAAAAGAAGTTTTAAAAACTGAAGTTTTTTTCTGGAGCAGTCATTTTAATGATGCATAAAGTGAAAAAAAAAAAGTGAAATATTCCTTTAAATATGGTACCTGGGGGGTGTCTAAAGTATGCCTGTGAAGTGGCATGTGTTTCCCGTGTTTAGAACTGTCCCTGCAAAAAATGACATTTGTAAAGGAAAAAAAAGAAGCCATTTAAAACTGCTTGTGGCTTTAATGTCATGTCTTGTCCTGGCAATATGGATGAAAATCTTTTAGAAAAATGGCATGGCTACCCCATCAGCCCCCCACCCCAGCCCATTACCAGCCCCTTTGGGTCTTGTATGGATATTAAGGGGAACCCCGCACCCAAAATAATACTATATACCTACAACCCTATATACTCTGAACAGCAGTATACAGGCGGTGCAAACAAGACAGGGACTGTAGGTTTGTTCTTAAGTAGAATCTGTTTGTAATTTTGAACAGGTAAATTTGCCCCTGTAATGTTTGTTTTGCTGTCTGTGCACCTGTTCAGAACATTTCACCTCACTTTCTGTCCCAATGACAAATGTTTTTGGAAAAGTGTGTTTTTTTTATTGAAACAAGGATTGGTCATAAAGCATCAGTAGAGAGGAGATACCTTTTTCCCAAATTAAATCTAACAGGATAGATTTTTCCCTCCTATGGAGTAGATTTCTTCTCACTTCCTGTTTTCTCCTTCCGTTTGCAAGTAGGAGTCGTTTCTAAGTTGGATGTTTGAAAGTAGGGGCCTGCCGTATATACTGCAGAAATTTGCCCCATTAGATGTTGGTGTTGCCACAACACTGTAAGCCCTCACAGCTACTCTTGGTGGGCGCTGGAAGGCCCTGCTGTGAACTATTATATCAGGAATTGTAATTACATTCCTTTGTTGAACAGTGTTAGGAAAAATTGGGCCTTTGGTGGTGGTGGTGGTGCTGGTGCTGGTGCTACAACACTGTAAGCCCTCACAGTTACACTTGGTGGGCACAGGAATGGGCCCTGCTGTGAATTATTAGATCAAGATTTGTAATTACACGCCTAACAGGGGATGAAAAATTGGGCCTTTGGTGGTGGTGGTGGACGGTGTTGCCACAACACTGTAAGCCCTCACAGTTACTCTTGGTGGGCACAGGAATGGGCCCTGCTGTGAATTATTAGATCAAGATTTGTAATTAAACGCCCCTGTTAAACAGGGGCTGAAAAATTGGGCCTTAGGCACTGGTGCTGGTGCCACAACACTGCAACCCTCACAGATACTGTACTTGGAGCATAGCAATGAGACCTGTTGCAAAGCATTGCATAAAAAATTGGAATTACACGCCCCTGTTAAACAGGGGCTGAAAAATTGTGCCTTAGTCACTGGTGCTGGGGCCACAACACTGCAACCCCTCACAGATACTGTACTTGGAGCACAGCAATGAGACCTGTTGCAAAGCATTGCATAAAAAATTGTAATTACACGCCCCTGTTAAACAGGGGCTGAAAAATTGGGCCTTAGGCACTGGTGTTGGTGCCACAACACTGCAACCCCTCACAGATACTGTACTTGGAGCACAGCAATGAGACCTGTTGCAAAGCATTGCATAAAAAATTGTAATTACAAGCCCCTGTTAAACAGGGGCTGAAAAATTGGGCCTTAGCCACTGGTGGTGGCACCCAGAAAGAAAAATATTCTTCCAAGCTATCATCAGGATCATTGGGGAGGAAGAGGATAGTCAGTCAACATAACAGGACAGTTACTCAGCATTAGCATAGGCAGTCTTGAAGGGATGTGACATTTCAAAATAAATTATTCTGTTATATCAGCTTCAGGTGCCTGGTAGCTGGTGGTGATCCAAAACTGATTTATCTTTATGAAGGTCAGTCGATCAACCGAGTCGGTGGACAGGCGCACCCTGTGATCGGTGACAGCCTCCAGCAGCACTGAATGTGCATTCCGAAAGAACGCTAGATGCAGGACAGGCCCGTAGCTCAATTGCATACTGTGCAAGCTCTGGCCAGTGATCCATCCTCAAGACCCCGTAAGCCAGAGGATTTTCGGTGGGAAAGGTGTCCAAGTCTGACTAAAAAATTGTCTGAACGCATCGGTCAGACGCTGGCGATGTTTGCTGGAACCGATCATACCTTGGGCTGCCTTCTGCTACTGACCGAAGCCTCAGCAACTCGTCGTCCAGGACCAGGAGTTTGTAACCTCCCAGTCTCTGGGAACGCGTTGCACAGACCTTTCTGCAAGGTCTCCCGGAGATGTCTCATCCTCTGCTCCCTCTGCGACGGCAAGATAAGGTCCGCAACCTTACCCTTGTACCGTGGATCAAGGAGAGTGGCCAGCCAGTAATGGTCCCTCTCCTTGATCCAAAGAATACGAGGATCCTTCCGCAGGCTTTGCACGATCAGGGAGGCCATGCAACGTAGGTTAGCTGAGGCATTCGGTCCGGAGTCTTCTGGGTCACTGAGGTCGACATGATCCGCAGCCACCTCCTCCCAGCCACGTACAAGTCCCCCGGTTTCTTGGGACTGTAAATCATCCCTAAAAGACTGCTGCTGCTAATGCTGAGTGCCAGGCTCCACCTCCATGCTGACACAATCCTCCTCATCCTCATCCTCATCCTCTTCCCGTGTGATGGGTGGGAGAGAAGGAACACTGTCTGGATAAAGGGGGCCTTCAGAGGCAAGGAAGTCCTCCTCTTCCTGCCTCTGTTCTGCCTCAAGTGCCCTGTCCATTATTCCACGCAGAGTATGCTCCAACAGGTGGACAAGAGGTACAGTGTCACTGATGCATGCACTGTCACTGCTCACCATCCTCGTGGCCTCCTCAAATGGTGACAGGACAGTGCATGAATCCCTGATCATGCTCCACTGGCGTGGTGAAAAAAATCTGAGCTCCCCTGACCCTGTCCTGGTGCCGTAGTCGCACAGGTACTCATTAATGGCCCTCTGCTGCGTGTGCAGTCGCTGCAGCATGGCAACGTTGAGTTCCACCTGGTGGGCATGTCACATATTTAGGCGGTTCTTGGGCAGGTTCAACTACTTTTGCAGCTCAGCCAGCCGAGCACTGGCATTATATGATCGGTGGAAATGCACACAGACTTTCCTGGCCTGCCTCAGGACATCCTCTAAGCCTGGGTACCTGCCCAAAAACCGCTGCACCACCAGGTTAAGGATGTGAGCCATACAGGGCACATGGGTCAGTTGTCCCTGTCGCAGGGCAGAGAGGAGGTTGGTGCCATTGTCACAAACCACCATTCCTGGCTTAAGCTGGCGTGGTGTCAACCACCTCTCGGCCTGCCCCTGCAGAGCTGACAGAACCTCTGCCCCAGTGTGGCTCCTGTCCCCCAACACACACCAGCGCAAGCACGGCATGGCATCTTTTTGCCTGCGTAATTGCGTAGCCCCTTGGTGGCCTACGGAGCACCGCTGGTTCCGAGGACAGAGCACTTGAAGAGGCCATGGAGGAAGAAGAAGAGGAGGGGATGGAGGAGAGAGGTGTGTCACAACCAGTAGTAGAATTTTGGAGGCGTGGTGGCGGAACAACCTCCAACACTACTGCACCTTGTCCTGCATCCTTCCCAGCTGCCAAAAGAGTGACCCAATGGGCCGTGAAAGATAGGTAACGTCCCTGTCCATGCCTGCTGGACCATGAGTCAGCGGTAATATGCACCTTACCGCTGACCGCCCTGTCCAGCGAGGCCAAGACATTGCCTTCCACATGCCGGTAGAGAGCCGGAATCACCTTCCGTGAGAAAAAGTGGCTTTTGGGAACCTGCCACTGAGGAACCGCACATTGAACAAACTCATGGAAGGGGGCTGAGTCTACCAACTGAAAAGGCAGCCATTAAAGTGCTAGCAATTTAGCCAAGCTAGCATTCAACCGCTGGGCATGTGGATGGCTGGGAGTGTACTTCTTTCGACGGTCCAGCAGCTGGGGCAGGGAAACTTGCCTGGTACAATCGGACGTCGGTGTACTGCTAGCAGAGTGCCCGCAAGTACTTGGCTGTGACACACCTAATTCTACACCTTCATTCCTCTCAGTGCAGCTTTCAGAGAGGACTGAAGGTTTAGTGGGGTTGGAGATCCCAGCTGATGAGCAGCAAGGAGAGGTCCGCTTTGTTCTTTGGTGTGGGTCTTTAAGGTGCGCTTGCCAACGAGCTGCATGGCAGGTCAACATATGTCTGGTCATACTTGTGGTGCCCAAGCGGCTTATGTTTTGGCCACGCGAGATACGCTTGAGACATATGTTGCAAATAGCAGCGGTGCGATCTGATGCACTCGTCTCAAAAAAGGCCCACACCAAAGAACTTTTGTAATAACGTGCAGAGGCAGCGCCCTGCACAGGCGGAGCTCTGCGGTGTGATTCAGTTGGTGTGCTGGCCTCAAACTGGCCCCCGGAGGGCATCCTGCCTCGTTGGAGATGTGCCGCCTCCTCCTCCTCCTCCTCCTCCTCTGTCTGTTCAGGCACCCACGTGGAGTCAGTGACCTCATGATCCCCTCCCTCTTCACCACTGGAGCAAACCTGGCAGTAAGCTCCAGCTGGTGGAACATGACTGCCAGATTGCTGTCCTTGAGCATCCCCTCTCTCTGCGCTCAAGCTACTGCCTTCCTCTAGCTGGGTATCATCACGGAGCCTTCAAAACGCTGGGCATCCTTCTGGAGCATGTACCCAATACTGTGCTCAAACAGTTCGGGGGACTCCTCAGGAGGACACGGTGGGTCTAGGGAAGGGGTGCCTGATGACATTGAGTACGCATTGGCAGCTGCTTTGCCAGCACCCTGAGCCTGGGTGAGAGAGGATGAGGAGGATGAGGAGGGCTTGGTCATCCACTCTACCAAGCCTTCGGCATGATGCGGCTCAACATGTCCAGCTGCCGAAAATAAGGACAGGCGTGTCCCATGGCCACGTGCTGATGACGATGCACCGCGTCCACGACCAGCACTGTTGTCTCTAGACACAGAGCCTGCTTGCCCTGTTTTCTTGGCTCGTGACTGTCTGCCTCTCCTTGTTGGTCTTCCAGACATTGTAATGGCCTGCAGGGAGATGGGGAAAAAAAGCTATTGGGTAGTGTATATTGTGCTGGAGTCACACAGCACACACACTAACTCCTGCAGATGGCTGTCTTAGATGACAACAGGGCAGATGGGCAGATACAGGGTTAGGTGGTTTAGTGTGCTGTGCTACACTCACATACACTAACTCCTGCAGATGGCTGTCTTAGATGACAACAGGGCAGAAGGGCAGATACAGGGTGAGGTGGTTTAGTGTGCTGTGCTACACTCATACAGCACACACACACTAACTCCTGCAGATGGCTGGATTGGTAGAGAACAGCACTTTCCCCACACGCAAATGCCTGAGAAGAACACACTATCCCTGCCCATTTTTCCTCTATCCCTACACTTTCCCCACACGCAAAGGCTGAGAAGAATACACTATCCCTGCCTATTTTTCCTCTTTCCCTACACTTTCCCCACACAGAAATTATTCACATATAGTGTGTACAGTACACTGTCTTTCCCTCAACGCCGGAACACACTATACGAGGCCGCCGGCGCGGCGGCCTTATATAGTGTGGGGCGTGTACTAAACCCCCTGAGCTATAATTGGCCACAGGCATCCTGCCTGTGGCCAATTTTTGCTCTCCTCGCCGCTGGCTCTATGATTGGCCAAGCATGCGGAGTCACAGTGCATGCTCGGCCAATCATCAGCCAGCAATGCACTGCAACTGGCGCAGTGCATTGTGGACCATTCGCATCACACGAATTTGATGCGAACGGCCCTCAGAATTCTGCCCTCGACGAGCGGACGAACGACCGATGTTCGATTCGAACATGGGTTCGAATCGAACACGGGCACATCCCTAGTGGCCAGTGTATTAAATGGGCTGGTAAGTAAAATGTAGTAAGGGTTTAGAGATAGGATAATTCAATGTTGAACCTCAGTTCCACCCACCCACTGCTCCCCCAAGGGGATCTAGCTGTGCAAGAGGGGAGCAGGTGGGGTCCTCCCTCCCGTTTTTTTTTTTAAGTGTTTTTTTTCTTTGTTTCTTACTGGTGATTGTGCTATTAAAGTGGAGGTCCGCCCAAAAAAATATATTTAAACCAGCAGATACACATACTGCAGCTGCTGGCTTTTAACAATATAACACTTACCTGTCCTGGAGTCCAGCGATGTTGGCACCGCAGCTGATGTTTCCATCAGCTGTCGGGTGCTGCCGCCACCATTGCAGTGTAGCCGGCAGTGTAGCCTTTCAGCTTCACGCTGGGAACTCCTCCTGCGCATGCGCGAGGCCCCCTCCTCTCTCCTACTGCCTCAGCGACAGGGGAAGGAGGAGGGAGTCCCTGCCGTGACGTCAATAGCCACGGCTGAGGCTCCTGGAAGTGGAAAAGGATACCCCCCTCCCCCCTGAAAGGTGCCAATTGTGGCAACGGAGATGAGCAGAAGTTCCACTTTTGGGTGGAACTCCGCTTTAATCTACTTTCAGTCCTACGGTTACATAGTTAGTCAGTGTGACATATGTGAGAAAGTAGCACATGCACCTTTATGAATGTTGTCCGTTATTAACCGCATGTTTTGCCAGGCCAGAAAACACTGCTTGTTGCAATCGGGGGCTATTAACAATGAAGGACATTGCAATCATGATGCACGTTTTTTTCATGTTTCTTGAACACCCACATAAGTGTACAGTTTTGCATGCATTTACAAAATGCTATGGTGCTATTGGGGTTTACATATCCTTTATGCCCCGTACACACGGTCGGTCGGACATTCCGACCACAAAATCCGTCTGATTTTTTCGATGGATTTTGTCCGAAACTTGTGTTGCGCACACACACGGTCACACCAAGTTGTTGGAAAATCCGATTGTTCCAAACAAGGTGACGTAAAAAAACGTACGACGGGAATACGTAGAGACCAGTAGCCAATAGCTTTCGTCTCCAAATTTTTTCTGAGCATGCGTGGCACTTTGTGCGTCGGAATTCTCTACACACGATCAGAAAAAGTCTGATCGGATTTTGTTGTCGGAAAATTTTAGATCCAGCTCTCAAATTTTTTCGACGGAAAAAGCCTGCTAGAGCCCACACATGATCGGATTTTCTGACAACATAATCCGATCTGACTTTTTCCATCAGAATATTCGACCGTGTGTACGGGCATTAGGCTCCGTTCACATCTGCGTGTTCTGGGAATGCGCACAGAAATGAGCAAAAAATGCGCATCATGCTTGCTATGCCATTAACTGTTAATGACACCCCCAAATGCGGGAAGCAATTGGATTTTGCTACACGCAAAAAACACACAATAAACGCAGCAAATCGTGTGGTAAAAAAACATGCTAACTGGAATGCAGCAAAAAGCTCCACAAGCTATTTTGCCACGTTTGTTGCAATCGCTAGGTGTGAATGGGGCATGAGTCACTGAGCCAGAACAAGCATGTAGCTAATGAAGTCAAAGGAAAATGTTATTCCCTGATCTGCATACTTGTTGGAGGTCAGTGAATCAGTAAGTACTAAAGCCTTTGGATAACCAATAAAGCCATTCAACATGTATATTCAAAAGAAGTGAGATTATATAGTGTTTTTGCATGGACACACTTAATGGCCAATAATGATGGGCTCAGGCGTGTTTGGATCATAGTCCCAACCCACCTGAGCAATCCTGCCAAGAAGCCATCACTGCACACCACTAATCATAGGCAGCGTGTATATGTGCAGCTGCAGGCCAGGAAATGCCTTACTGCCTATGATTGGCGGTATGCAGTGAGGGCTTTCTGGCAGGATTGGTCAGGTGGGTTGGGACTATGATCTAAACACGCCTGAGCCCATCATTATTGGCCAATAGTATGATCATCACTCCTAGTGCTTTGGGAAAAAGCTGATTCCAAGGGTTCCTCCTCCTCAGTAAAACATTTGGTAGAGGCTTCATTATTCTCTAATGCTTGTTAGTCATCAGCAACTCTGGTTCTGCGTTTTGTTTAGAAGACTTCCTGAATTTGCTAACACACATTCTATATTTGTACGGCCACATTTTGTTCTTTGTAGCAACACATTCACACCCCTCTTCTATGATATAACCACATTAACCCTGACTAACTTTGACCCACAGTTTTTCTCTTTAGCACATTTCTTTTATCTGTAACTACTCTTTCCATCTTTTGAGACCCGACCTTCTAACCATTCTTTCCCCTGACATAGCTGTGCCCGTCCCATGGCTTGTACCTACCATAGAACCTGGAGACCACTAACCAGTCACAAAGACAATAAATACCAAAATAAGGTTCAGTCTAACATATTGCACATTGATTCAACAGTTAAATAAAGTGCAAAGTGAAAGCAGAACCCTGGCTCTACATTCAATCTTGCACAGTTTTATATGCTCCTCTCCTGTACCACAATTGCTTACTCTGATGTCATTGCACACTGGGCATTAGAAACAGCAGCAAGTCAGATACAGTCTGTCTCATTTCCTGGCTAGAGGTCATCTAGCTCTTTCCTCCCCAGATTGACTGTCCCTGGCCTGCCCCTTCCATATACTAGTATTAAAAGAGAAGTTTTTGATTTTTTTTTTTTTTAAATCATACTTACAGGTGGATGCAGCATCGATCCAATACTGCATGTGTCCCCCGCTGGCTCTGAGGCTGAGAACTGAGCGATCAATCACAGCTGATCACTCAGTTCTCCCCTCCACTCTGAGCAGAGAGCTGTGACTGTCAGTCATCGCTGTCTGCTCTCCCTCTTGGTGCTCACTGGAGCGCTGGGCTGTGAAGGGGGCAGGAGTGGCTGGGTCAGGCTATTAGCAGATCATTGAGAGGCTGAGCCGGGTGCCGGTCCAGGGATTGTGGTGGATCCCGACCATATGGTCACGATATTTCTCCAGCCTGGACTGGCTCTATGACGTCAGCTGACAGCAGGCTTGAGGCCGCCGTCAGCTAAAAACAGGGCACAGGAGTGCAGAATGAACTGCACTCCTGTGATTCACATGTGAAGGACATCCAAACAAGCTTTGGCTGTACTTCTCCTTTAAGTTATTTCATCAGTGGAGGCTAACATCACATGTGGCCATTACCTAGGGTAGTCTCCATGCAAAATGCAGTCTGCCCAATCCTACGGACTAACACTCAGCCAGGAGGAGGAGGAGTACTGAGGCAGAGTGCTGTGATGTTTTCAGGAAGTTATGTACAGCACCCTGCTAGCCCCTTCCACCAGCCATGATTAGAGAAGAACAGAGACACATGGATAACATCACTGGGTCTAAAATAAGCCATGTAATAAAAATGCAATGGTTTTATTTAAAATTTGTGTAGCGTGTTGATGGCTGGTGAGGGAAGATCCAGGGAAGGTAAAATATGAGCCGATTAAATGTTGCATTTAAAAAAAGTGGTTTATAGGGGAGCCCCATCCTTACAGAATTGGGTGGTACCTAACATCATTAATCCTCCCAAAAAAACTCAGTTTTGTCATGATTTAAAGGGTTTTTATCCCTGCCGCAAGTGTGAGGTGTGTAAACTCAATCAGTTTTGCGGTAGGAAAATTACTTCCTTCAGTTCTAATCAAACATCTATGGTCTATAACATTAAAACATTCATAACATAATACTAACAATTATACGCAATACTAACAATTTTGTGTGTTTAATAATTTGTTTGTGTGGTTACCAATAACCATACGTGTAATGCCGCGTACACACGGTCGGAATTTCCGATGGAAACAGTCCGATGAGAGCTTTTCAACGGATTTTCCGACCATGTGAATGCCCATCGGTCTTTTTCTGTCGGAATTTCCGACGGACTTTGGATTGAAAACCTGTTCTCAATTTTTCCGACGGAAAACCTTTCTATCGGATTTTCCGATCGTGTGTATGCAATTCCAACACGCAAAATTCCGACACATGCTCAGAAACAATTCGATGCATGCTCGGAAGCATTAAACTTCCCTTTTATAGTGCTGTCGAACATGTTTTATGCCGCTGTGTTACAGACCGTCGGAATTTGGTGTGACCGTGTGTAGGCAAGACAGTTTGAGCGAAATTCCGACGGGAAAACCATCAGAGCTTTTTCCGATGAGAATTCCGACCGTGTGTACGCGGCATAAGAAGACACATGGGTCTAAAGTAAGTGATGTAATGAAAATGTGATGGTTTTATTTAAAAATTGTGTAGTATGTTGATGGGTATGGAGTGAGGGGAGGATCCAAGGAAGGTAAAATATGAGCCGATTAAACGTTGAATTTAAAAAAAGTGTCACAAGAAGATGTCTTCTGAAATTTAGCTGTATGTTGTGGCCTATATAATCATTTCACAAATCCAGACTAGATGATGAGCCATGCAAAAGAGTGTTGTAAAATGTTTTCGCAATAAAAAAAATTTCAAATGAGAATATGTGACAGAAGATAAATTTGAAAACAAGTTTAATCTTATTGTAGGTGTTAATTCATAATCACAAATACAAAATTGTATTAAAAAAGTAAGCAACAATATGTACATCATTAGACATTGCTGGTGCAACCCTTAAACTGGAATGTAGGCAAGATTAAGTACCATAGAGCCAGGCTAAGAGGGTGAAACATTGGTCTGGCAGTGCCCAGTGCTATCAGGTGAGAACTCCCATATTTCTTATTGACTATACGGTGAAATCATCTATTATATGTCTTTAAATTGCACAGGCTGTTGTAAACTGAATGAAAGAAACAGCAAATTACTTTGTTATAAATGTGACATTGCTACATCACTTCAGAAATGTAACAAACATAAGCTAGTTCAATATCTATTCGCCTATTAGAGAACCAGAAATATTAAGCTGACAGACGTCGAAGAGACATAACAGGTGACATCTTATATAATACGGAATAATAAACCACCAACAGTCCCCTAAGACATTAGTATACCTACATGAGTCAAGCAATGTACAATGCTCCACGTATGAAGGTCTCCAATGCACATATCTTGATATCTATAAGAATAACCACTATCTCTGACTCCTCAATCCATCCATGTATACCAAAGTTCAAAGAATATTTTTTCATAGGACCCTCTATCCTTATAGGTAATTGTTCATAGGAGATAAGCTGGGTGCAGCAGTCCAGTCCCTGATAGAGGATGGTGTATCTGAATCCCATCTCAGGAGAATCATCCTGCACGCTGCAAATAAAGATTTGGCAACTGCAAGGTTAGTGTAAGTAGCAATATCAGCTGCATCCAGGTACCCCAAGACATAAGAAAGGGTAATATTAGAGAGACGTGTACCAAAGACTTGATTTATGATGATGAGAACATCACCCAAATACAACACCATATTGGGACATCTTAATACTGTAAGTGTGTTAGGTCACTCACCCTGATATGAACCACATTTAGTGCGGAATGTGGTGTCTCACTTCCCTATTCCGTACAAAAAACTCAGGGGTAAGAATGAAAGTGTAGAATAAAAAACTGGGTCAACCTACGGAATAGAGCTACAGACTTGAGATAAAGCTTGCAATACTCCCTCCCGCTCTTCCCCAAACTGATGAAAATGTGTCTCAAATCAAATTAAAATTCCAATTTTTGCTTACAATGTAGATGAAACTTGGCAAATAATGAATGTAGTAGATATACATAGAGAGAGGATATCAACCCTCAACCCAATAAGCAACACTGTGGCATGGCAAAAATAGGTTTTGACAGACCATTGGGACTCAGGTTAATAGAGAGGATTGTGACATTTCCTTGCTGACTTCCAATATATTTTATAATCTACTTTAGGGAGTACATTATCAACGGTATATTGTATAAGATGAGTTATGACTAATATTTTGCGAGCAATACATTCTCCTTATTAATACCCAACTCTCAGCATTTTTTTTTCAAATGGTGCTCAGCAGCTTAAAAAAAAAGACCTGCAAGACTTGTTCCAGTACAGTCATTTTATTTCTGCCAAGTCTTCTGGGTTGAATGACAGCCAGTTCCATTCAACCTGGAAGACTGAGGATGCACTGTGACATCTAGTCCTAAAGCCCCATATACACGGTCGGATTTTCCGATGGATTCTGTCCTATCGGACAATGTTGTCGGAAATTCCGACCGTGTGTAGGCACCATCGGACAGTTTCCATCGGATTGTCCGACGGACAAAGTTCTATCTCCTGCTGGATAGATTTTTCGACAACAAAGTCCGATCACACCAATTCCGATCGTGTGTATCGAATTCCGACAGACAAAGTGCCACGCATGCTCAGATCACATTACAAGACCAAAGCTATTGGCTACTAGCCTCTACGTAGTCCCGTCGTAGGCAACAAACGTCACCACGTTCAGAATGATCGGATTTTTCGACAACAAAGTCCGACCGTGTGTATGCAACACCAGTGTCGGACTTAATCCGTCGGACAAAATCCGATGGATTTTGTGGTCGGATTTTCCGACCGTGTGTACGGGGCATTAAAGGAAGTTGCACCCCTGCATTGACAGTGTAATATTGTAGAAATATTGATGAAAAGAGGGAGAGATGACCAACTGTGTCATGTAACTGATCTGAAGGCATCTGGAAAGGGTACTTTAAAAAAAAACAATGAAGCCTAATATACATGGGGGGATTTTTGGTGGGAAAGGATTGGGGAGGAGAAGTGAAAGGGAGGTGGAGACTCAGAGTTAGACATTTAGAGAGAACCTTAATCTGGATAATAGCGATGTTACTTCTGACTGTTAATTTTAATTGTATGTGAAGAATCATCACTTAAAGACTATACCCTTTAAAACAAGGGTATAGTCTTTAAGTGATGATTCTTCACATACAATTTCATTGACAGTCAGGAGTAACATCGCTATTATCCAGATTAAGGTTATCTCTAAATGTCCAACTCTTGAGTCTCCACCTTCCTTTCACTTCTCCTCCCCCATCCTTTCACACCAAAAATCCCCACATGTATATTAGGCTTATTTTTTTTTACCTTTTCCAGATGCCTACAGATCAGTCACATGACACATTTGATCCTCTCTCCCTCTTTTAATCAATGGGGGCCAGTCTCTACAATATTACACTGTCAATGCAGGAGTGCCACTTCCTTTAAGAACTAGATTCATGACAAGGCATTTTGTGAATGGTGGCAGTGCCCAGTGAGCGACTCCCTGTGATCACTATGCAGAAGGGAAGCCGCTTGCACAGGACCCAGAAGATCGCAGTGATCACTGTACTAGCAGCAAATTCTACAGTGATTGTCAGCTGTTCCTGCAGATCATCAGGTATGGGATATGCACACTTACATTGGCTCAAGCTGGACCAATGTAACTATGAAATAAAGATCATACCTAGACTTCAGCTTTAAGGATAAACCCAATAGACTAGCATTGAGGAGTACAAAGGATATTTTACCAAGAGCAGAGGCTGAAGATGAATAATTGTAAAAGACAGGCAAAATGAAGATATTTTTGAAGACTACTCTTTGAGTGGCTGTGAAACAGCTTCTTTCTTCAGTTGGGACCAATTCATGCTTCATTTATTATCAGCACTAGAGGACAGGCAGCTGGAATCTGGTTGTGATGGGTAACACTATCATTCGGAAACAGTCTTCAATTTTCACACTTGGGTGTAATTTGTACAATTAACTAAACAAATAGTTCTCCTTGGCTGAAAAGCTTGAAATGCAAAAATTCATCTTTAGTTTTGTTAGTAGTCCTTCGCTTTTATAATGTAAATTTGTCATTCTCAACTTTATCCACTTCAAGTGTGACTGTTTGTGAAATTTCAACGTCTGTTTCTGACAATGGAGCTTCGGCATTAATGACCAGTTCCAAACTGAGAAGGATATAAAGAGAATTAAAATGACAAAATTAAAGAAGATTGCAGGCAAATGCAAATTTGGGTATTTAAATTATTACTTGCAATGTTTTCCTTTGCATAATTTATATTCGTTCATTAGTAATGTGTCTCTGAACTTGCTATCATATTTGACTAGTCCAGGACGAGTCAATTCCCTAGGACATCTTTATCCCTCATTACACTTCAAAGCTTCCTCCCCTTTCTGGGAGTGTCTAATACCTGTCTGTGCTGGACCAGCTCCTCCCCTCACCTTCCTATATAACCTTTTATGTAATTGCCACTGGGAGGGGAGGATCAAAGAAGAATACTATAAAGTGTATTTTGAGTGACAGCTCTGAGTTTGCTGGATGTGCTGACATCACACCCAAGATGGTGGCATCCAATCACAGTTTACGTGCTTTTGACTGTTTACACAAAGGGAGCTTTTACAGGTAAAGAACATGCAGAAAATATGTACATATAATCTCACAGATTTTTGTTTAAATAATTAGTTCCTAATTAGCTCTTTCTTTAAGACTAGTGTTACTTTAGACGTTCAGAAACGCAGCTGATTCTCAGCTGCCGGAAGCACTTGTTATTGTCCATATAGACTTTCCAATTTGCTAGAAATCTATTTATGATCAGGCAAATCTCTTTCATTTTAATACTAATATACATATTCTACTAGCTAGTTATGTATCCAGTCTGGTTCCAAAGGCCTTAAAGTTGAATTTTGTCCATAAGACAACTGCCTGACTGTGGCCACCTTCAGCCTGACAACAACTTGTTAATTAATTATGGATTGTAACAGCACAGCACCTGTAATGGCCATTGAAAAATTATAGTAAAGTAATGTAAAACTATAGACTGCTGACATTGAAGTATTATGTTAATCATACCTCCCAACATTTTTGAGATGGGAATGAGGGACACCTACTAGCAAACCTACAGCTCCCCTTAAAGGAGAATTAACCAAAAAAAATGTATGAAATCTACAAGGGCTTAATATTCCTTTATATTGGCTTTTCAATTTTACAAATGCAGCAATTTAGAATTTGGATGAAAGGTTTAGCACTAGGAAACTCTTTTTTAAAGATTAAAAGTGCATTTTATATACCACTATATGGATAAGACCAAAATGAGGGGGAAAGAGGGACAGAGGGACATTGCTTCAAATCAGGGACAGTCCATCAAAATCAGGTTAACCCTTAAAACTATGCATAAACCATGTGTAAAACCAAAAAAAAAACTATGATTTGTTTTTACTTTATTTAAGAATTAAATAATAACACAAAGTAAAATAAACCTTCAATCTTTACCGTGTCTTAATTTTCTATGCTAAACCATACCACTGTGCAAAACCACAGTATTGCTCCATGCTATATGCAAAGTTTTAAGCCCCGTACACATGGTCTGATTGTTGGACGACTATCTGCACAAATGTACTATGAGAGTATAAAGAGAAAGTTCATTTCTCAAGCACTACCCTTTGGGCCCCTTCTGCTAATTTCATGTTAGTAGAAGTTTGGTGAGAGTTAAATCGTGATTTTCAGATCGTACAAAACAAATGCCTTTTAAAATACGTTTGGCATAACTACATGCATATAAGCTTCATTATTATCCCATTAAAGAAGATGAGAATTTTGTAATTTCATAATTTGGCGTGTCACAAATGTTATTTCTCGATTACGAAAGCTAGTTTACAAGACCAACCACTTCCGGTTCGTTCCAATCATGCATGTTTGTACTTTCGACTTTTGTGTGACGGATTTGTGTACTGACCATACGAAAATCAGACGTGGAGACGCCGTTCGCCAAAAATTTACTAGCCTGTCATCCAACATTTGTTGTCCGAAAATTGGAAAACAATTGTCGAAAGCTCTCTGCTCGTCTCCCTCCTTGCTCATTGGAGCGCTGGGCTGTGAAAGGGGCAGAGCAGCCAGCTCAGGCTCTCAGTGGCTCGCTGAGAGGCTGAGCGGGGTGTCAGTCCAGGTGTCACCTGGTTGATCCAGTTTCCCATTGTCGTGATGACGCGGTGCCTGAACTGATTTCTGTGACGTCAGTAGAGAGCGGACTTCAGCTCTCTGCTGAAAACGGGTCACAGGAGTGCAGAACGAATTGCACTCCTGTGATCCCTAAGCGAAGTCCAGCCAAATGAGCTTTGGTTGGACTTCTCCTTTAAAGTGCATTCAAACAATACTATGGGGTTGATTGACTAAAGGCAAATATACTGTGCACTGTAAGTGCAGTTGCTCCAGAGCTTAATAAATGAGGTAAAGCTTCACTTTACAAAGAATACCCAATCACATGCAAGGAAAAAAAAACAGCATTTTATGCTTGTAAATGATTGGATGATAGAAACCAACAGAGCTTCTCCTCAGATCTAGAGCAAATGCACTTGAAGTGCACTTGCAGTGCACAATATATTTGCCTTTAGTAAATCAACCTCAATGTGTCCTCAATTCATTGGCAAAAACAATTTGTGCAAACTGCAGTATTCCTCTGTGAGATCTGCATAATATTACACTTGGGTCCCAAATGCTCATTCATACCATTGTTGTACAATCGTGTAAAGAGCAAACACGCCAAAAAAGTGCCTCTCATTCTCCACATGCCCCACTGTGCGGCACTCACCAGATAATAAGACCCCTTAAATTAAAAAGAAGTCCTGACTGTGCTATTTGTTCTCCTCCAGAGCATCACCTCCTCCTTTGGCACCTTCGATGGAGTTCTCCAACCTTTCAGTTCTAGTCCACCATATCAAGCACCATAAAATGTAAGAAATATCGGCATATTGCATAAAATCTTTTTTATTTACTATCTCCAGCACACTTCACTATATGTACTCACATAAAATGACCATAGGGTTGCCTTTCTTACTATTAAACAAACACTTTCTAATTTCTACCATGGCCGTGTGGTTCACATAGTGGAAGTGACATCACAATGGATGCCCCGACCAATGCATTTCGTTGTCAGGACATCTTCAGGGGAATGGACCCAAAATTCTTTGTGCACATTTGTATGGTTTTGCACAGAAATTAAAGACATATTAAGGATCGAAGGGCAATAATCTGTGGTTTTGCATAGCGGTATGGTTTAGCACAGAAATTGAAGAAACAGCAAGTATTGAAGATTCATTTTATTTTATTATATTTTAAGAATGAAATAATAACACAAACAAATCATTTTCTAAATTTTTTTTCGTTTTACACATGGTTTATGCTTAGTTTTTAAGGTATAGCACTACACCTACTGTATGTTTTATGTAATATACAGTGGTGTGAAAAAGTGTTTGCCCCCTTCCTCATTTCCTGTTCCTTTGCATGTTTGTCACACTTAAGTGTTTCGGAACATCAAACCAATTTAAACAATAGTCAAGGACAACACAAGTAAACACAAAATGCAATTTGTAAATGAAGGTGTTTATTATTAAAGGTGAAAAAAAAATCCAAACCATCATGGCCCTGTGTGAAAAAGTGATTGCCCCCTAAACCTAATAACTGGTTGGGCCACCCTTAGCAGCAACAACTGCAACCAAGCGTTTGCGTGCAATGAGGCTTTTACAGCGCCCTGGAGGAATTTTGGCCCACTCATCTTTGCAAAATTGTCCTAATTCAGTTACATTAGAGGGTTTTCGAGCATGAACGGCCTTTTTAAGGTCATACCACAACATCTCAATAGGATTCAGGTCAGGACTTTGGCTAGGCCACTCCAAAGTCTTCATTTTGTTTTTCTTCAGCCATTCGGTGGTGGACTTGCTGGTGTGTTTAGGATCATTGTCCTGCTGCAGAACCCAAGTTCATTTCAGCTTGAGTACACGAACAGATGGTCGGACATTCTCCTTCAGGATCTCTTGGTAGACAGCAGAATTCATAGTTCCTTTTATCACGGCAAGTCTTCCAGGTCCTGAAGCAGCAAAACAGCCCCAGACCATCACACTACCACCACCATATTTTACTGTTGGTATAATGTTCTTTTTCTGAAATGCAGTGTTCCTTCTACGCCAGATATACTTGGACACACACCTTACAAAGAGTTCCACTTTTGTCTCATCGGTCCACAGAATGTTGTCCCAAAAGTCTTGGGGATCATCAAGATGTGTTGTGGAGAAATTGAGACGAGCTTTGATGTTCTTTTTGCTCAGCAGTGGTTTTCTCCTTGGAACTCTACCATGCAGGCCATTTTTGCCCAGTCTTTTCCTGATGGTGGAGGCATGAACGCTGACCTTAACTGAGGCAAGTGAGGCCTGCAGTTCCTTGGACGTTGTTGTGGGGTCTTTTGTGACCTCTTGGATGAGTCGTCGCTGCACTCTTGGGGTAATTTTGGGCGGCCGGCCACTCCTGGGAAGGTTCACCACTGTTCCATGTCTTCGCCATTTGTGGATAATGGCTCTCACTGTGGTTCGCTGGATTCCCAAAGCTTTGGAAATGGCTTTATAACCCTTTCCAGACTGATAGATCTCAATTACTTTCTTTCTCAATTGTTCCTGAATTTCTTTGGGTCTCGGCATGATGTGTAGCTTTTAAGGATCTTCTGGTGGACCTTACTGTGTCATGCAGCTCCTATTTAAGTGATGCCTTGATTGTGAACAGGTGTGGCAATAATCAGGCCTGGGTGTGACTAGAGAAATTGAACTCAGGTGTGGACAACCACAGTTATAGTATGTTTTAACAAGGGGGGCAATCACTTTTTCACACAGGGCCATGATGGTTTGGATTTTTTTTCACCTTTAATAATAAACACCTTCATTTACAAATTGCATTTTGTGTTTACTTGTGTTGTCCTTGACTATTGTTTAAATTGGTTTGATGTTCCGAAACACTTAAGTGTGACAAACATGCAAAGGAACAGGAAATGAGGAAGGGGGCAAACACTTTTTCACACCACTGTAGTTCTACTAAAAATTATAACTAATAACTTTATACTTACTTGGGATCAAAGCCAAACAGATAACGTCCTCTTTCTTTACCTGGATTAGGAAACAGGAATAGGTGAACATTTAGATGTATAATGTTGCTAGCCTTTTTTTAAAGCCATGAGAAAAATGTATTTACTTTTATTCCTTTCATGAAGACGTAGGAACATTAATTTTCACAGTGGCCCAGTGGGTATTCTCTAAAACAGCTGTGACATCATGGTTAAAGGAGGCTTAGCACATGTTTAAAATATAGCTTGATATTTCAAATGTATGCGCAGCACTGCTAGAATAACTCTTGTCAATTTAAAATACGCAGATCCGAAGCCCCTGACCACATACATCTTCCAGCCCATTAACTCAGTAAGTAGTGAGACAAAGATGTGGATGACAGCCGTGGTGGTTTATAAACCACAGAGGCACTACAGTATGTATATGTCAGTTCTGACCAGGGCCAGAGTTCTGCATAGCCAACATTGGCCTAGGGCAGCAGTTTATCTGGAGGCAGCATACTTCCAACCACACATAATGTTAATAACTGTCAATAAATCATTGCCATAAACTTTCCTTTTTCAGGCATTTGGCTGAACACCAGACTTTGGGATTTTTCAGTACCAGCCGGACATCATAAATGTAATGATATTAAAAAACACTACTATTTATGATGTTTAGCTCCTGTGGAATTTGGGGGGGGGGGGGGGGGGGGGGGGACTCCATTTTTTCCGCCCTGCCATCCAGTTTGGGCTCTCATCATGGATAAAGTTTTGGGGTCTGGTATGTATTTTTAGGGGGAACCCCATGCTGTTTTTTTTCTTTATTTGTGTTGGGTTCCCCATAGAAATCTAAATTAGACCTTTATCTAGGCTAAGGGTCGGAAATAGATGAACAAAATTCCCCTTTGTTTACAAACAGAAGTAAGAGGCTTGGATCTGTCATTTACCAGTAATTTAAATGGCTTTCTCTTTCTTGTACTGTAAATGTCAGTTTTTATGTAGTAGGATGTATACAGCGTACAGATGTGCCAATTCGTGGGCAGGTTAAGAGCATTCTCTGTCTTGTCATTTACAAAATTGTGCAATTTTAATGTTGACTATTAAAATAAACAATGTTCCACGCCATTTTTTATGCTTTTTTGCTTTGGTACACGTTTCTCATTTGTTTGACAATATGTTGCTTTTTAGTCTAAAAAATGGCCACTACATTTTTTTAACATTCGGCTACCATTGACTTTGGAAGCAACACACAAATGTAATAGTGTTCACTGAACCTGCCACAAACTGAACCCAGGTACATTCAGCTCATCCCCAGTTAGGATATCTGATCCAGGGGCAGACAACCTATTTGTACAGACTGTGTGGCTGCTCAAGGGCCCTCTGGAGTTTAAAGGCCCTGTTATACTAGAAGTGATTTTGAGACCTTCATGTGGACCTAGTCACTGCACATTCCTAGGACAGGAAATAGGGGTGCATTTTTCATAGTTTTTTTTTATGATGTTCTAACTGTGCTTTTTTTTAAATTGAAGTCGTGTTGGGCAGCATGTATTACCATCACCCCCTACCTAACCAGATCTGATTCATACAGACTACCTCAACCATTTCTTTTTGATGGATTGGAAGTGACAGGAATGTTCACTGGCAGTAACCCATCTGCCTACTAGAGCCATGAAATAGTCCTTGGTATCACCATTAGAGTTGAGCGGACACCTGGATGTTCGGGTTCGGCGGGTTCGGCCGAACTTCGGAAAAAAGTCCGGGTTCGGGACCGAACTTGACCCGAACTTGACCCCATTGAAGTCAATGGGGACCCGGACTTTTGAACACTAAAATGTCTGTAAAAAAGTAATGGAAAGGGCTAGAGGGCTGCAAATGGCAACAAACTGTTGTTAAGAGCATGGCAAGTGATCTGCAAACAAATGTGGATAGGGAAATAACTTAAAATAACATATAAAAATAAAAAATAAAATGCTGGAGGCCCCCTTCTCAGCAGAAGAGGTACAGGAAGTCATTAAGAACCTCAGAAACTCAACGGCACGATGCCGCACATATGGTGGGAATACCCCAGAATACTCACTTTCTGGAAAAAATTATTCAATTTAATGGATAAGATAGTGGGAAAATAAAATACTTGGAAATTAAAAAAAATGAAAAAATTATAATCTTGACCTAGGAGGACGAAATTCAAATGGAGTAGGAGGTTGAGGTGGATGTAGCGGTGTAGGTGGAAGCGGCGGTGGAGGAGGACGAGGTAGCCAACACTGGTTCAAAAATACAACAATGGCTGGGTAAGGCTAGTGGTGAATGATGTGTCGAATTCTGTCCCCCGTCGCATAGTGTCCGCCCTGTACTGCGCTTGCTCAGTACGTAGGACAAGGGGATTTCAAAACTCTCCGAAGACGATGCGCGGTGACTCCAGGTTCAAGCCACATCATCCGAGGTTGAAGCCTAGCCAAGCGAGCCCGTGAGGGGCCCTGTTACTATGTGCTACCGTATGTCCACTTGGATGGTCGGGCTTGAACCTGCACTCACTGCGCAGGCGACGTTCATCTTTGGAGATTTTGTGAATCTCCTTGTCCTCCATACTGCGCAAGCACTGCACCTGCGCAGTAAGTGGCCGGACACTATCTGATAGCAAGACAGTTTTCGTCAGAACACCGGTATATGTGTCTATTCTGCACAAGGTACGGCCAAGTCCTGTGGAATCCATGCCTGGTTCATTTTAATGAACGTGAGCTTGTCCACATTGGCTCTGGACAGGCAGCTGCGCTTGTCTGTGATAACGCCCCCTGCCGTGATAAATACACGTTCAGATAATACACTGGCGGCAGGGCAGGCCAGCACCTCCAAGGCGTAAAGGGCAAGCTCAGGCCATGTGCCCAATTTGGAGACCCAGAAGTTGAAGGGGGCAGACCCGTCATGCAGTACGTGTAGGCGTGTGCACACATACTGCTCCACCATGTTGGTGAAATGCTGCATCCTGCTAAGACGTTCCATCTCAGCTGGTGGTGCTGGTTGTTGTGGCGTGCTGACAAAGCTTTTCCACATTCCGGCCATGCTAACCCTGCCTTCCGAGGTGCTGGCGGTGCCCCGGCTGCGTTGGCGACCTCTTCCTCCTCCAATAGAAAATGCTATTGGGAAGAAAAAAAACACGGCAAAATTACATTTTTTTGCAATGTTTTTCCAATATCAGAATACACGGATAGTGTCTAAAGCGTTTATGAAAACACAGAAAATGCTATTGGGAAGAAAAAAAAACACAGCAAAATTAATTTTTTTTGCAATGTTTTTCCAATATCAGAATACACGGATAGTGTCTAAAGCGTTTATGAAAACGCAGAAAATGTTATTGGGAAGAAAAAAAACACTGCAAAATTAAATTTTTTTGCAATGTTTTTCCAATATCAGAATACACGGATAGTGTCTAAAGCGTTTATGAAAACACAGAAAATGCTATTGGGAAGAAAAAAAAACACAGCAAAATTTAATTTTTTTGCAATGTTTTTCCAATATCAGAATACACGGATAGTGTCTAAAGCGTTTTTGAAAACGCAGAAAATGTTATTGGGAAGAAAAAAAACACTGCAAAATAAAAATTTTTTGCAATGTTTTTCCAATATCAGAATACACGGATAGTGTCTAAAGCGTTTATGAAAACACAGAAAATGCTATTGGGAAGAAAAAAAAAACACAGCAAAATTAAATTTTTTTGCAATGTTTTTCCAATATCAGAATACACGGATAGTGTCTAAAGCATTTATGAAAACACAGAAAATGCTATTGGGAAGAAAAAAAACACTGCAAAATTAAATTTTTTTGCAATGTTTTTCCAATATCAGAATACACGGATAGTGTCTAAAGCGTTTATGAAAACGCAGAAAATGTTATTGGGAAGAAAAAAAACACTGCAAAATTAAATTTTTTTGCAATGTTTTTCCAATATCAGAATACACGGATAGTGTTTAAAGCGTTTATGAAAACGCAGAAAATGCTATTGGGAAGAAAAAAAACACGGCAAAATTTAATTTTTTTGCAATGTTTTTCCAATATCAGAATACACGGATAGTGTCTAAAGCGTTTATGAAAACACAGAAAATGCTATTGGGAAGAAAAAAAAACACAGCAAAATTAAATTTTTTTGCAATGTTTTTCCAATATCAGAATACACGGATAGTGTCTAAAGCGTTTATGAAAACGCAGAAAATGTTATTGGGAAGAAAAAAAACACTGCAAAATTAAATTTTTTTGCAATGTTTTTCCAATATCAGAATACACGGATAGTGTCTAAAGCGTTCATGAAAACACAGAAAATGCTATTGGGAAGAAAAAAAAACACAGCAAAATTAAATTTTTTTGCAATGTTTTTCCAATATCAGAATACACGGATAGTGTCTAAAGCATTTATGAAAACGCAGAAAATGCTATTGGGAAGAAAAAAAACACTGCAAAATTAAAATTTTTTGCAATGTTTTTCCAATATCAGAATACACGGATAGTGTCTAAAGCGTTTATGAAAACGCAGAAAATGCTATTGGGAAGAAAAAAAACACCACAAAATTTATTTTTTTTGCAATGTTTTTCCAATATCAGAATACACGGATAGTGTCTAAAGCGTGTATGTATGAACACGCAGAAAATGCTATTGGGAAAAAAAAAACACAGCAAAATTAAATTTTTTTGCAATGTTTTTCCAATATCAGAATACACGGACAGTATCTAAAGCGTGTATGAACACGCAGAAAATGCTATTGGGGAAAAAAAAAACACAGCAAAATTAAATTTTTTTGCAATGTTTTTCCAATAGCAGAATACACACAGACTATGGTGTATCTCTTACTATATGCACTGTTGGTCCTAATGGTGCACTGAGCTTGCAGGTAAAACTTTTTTATATTTTGTCTGGCACTGGCCTCATGGCACTGTTAAAAGACTGTGCACTGCACCCCAGCCAGGGTACAATTGATTTAGGAATCTCTTCAATAATTCTCTCTGCCTCTTTCTTTTCCTTAATAAAGAAACTCCCTACTCTCCTCTAGCTATCTAGATCGCTCACTGATCTAACTAATTTGAAGAAAATTAAAGGAATGTGGACTGACTGACTGACTTTATCACACTAACTCCTAAAATCCTCTCTCTTAGCAGCACAGGAACCTGTCTATAGCAGAATGACGCTGTGTGCTCTGTGTCTGGACTATATATAGAGGCTGGGTCACATGCTGCACTGCCCAATCACAGCCATGCCATTAGTAGGCATGGCTGTGATGGCTTCTAAGGGCACACTAGTGAAACTAGCGTCGATTGGCTGCCCTGCAGCTGTTAAAAAGGCGCCAATACATCGCCGAACACCGGACCCGAACCCGAACTTACAGCCAATAGTTCGGGTTCGGGTCCGGGCCCGGACACCCAAAAGTCCGGTACAGACCCGAACTTTACAGTTCGGGTTCGCTCAACCCTAATCACCATGCTACCTATCTGAACAAGCCTTGTTTGCCATTGCTTAACCGCTTTTTTCACTCAATTTGGGGGCTTTACCCTTTTGATCAGAGTGGTCTTTTGTATGGTTGCTACCTATCCTTTGCACAGTGAATAAGAGTTTGTAGTTGGCCAGTCAGAGATTCAAAATTCTTCTTGTACAGGGGCCATTTGTTGACTTTGTATACCACTGGTCTGATTTTATAAATGTGATAATAAAATTCACCAGCTGACTGGGATTTTTGGGTGAAAGGGTGTGGTGGCACAAAACAGTTGACCTACAGGGGCAGAAAGTGCAACCTGACCTACTGGTAGACAGGTTCTCATGAACTAAGCCTTCGCTCAGTTAAATGAATTAGAAAAACAGCTATGTATATGTTTATAGCACTCAAGAACTGATAGCCTTTGCAATGTATAAGGTATGGGTACTCTTTAAGAGCTATGGTAGCACTTACCTCTGAACTTTAGAATGAGTAGAGAAACCACAACTAGTACGATTAATGATACACAAACTGCAGTGATGATCATATGGAGAGCCAAACTACTTTCCTGTGAGATAAAGATATGTCAGAACAGTACAGCCAAAATTAGAACGGTTTTAGGAACATAAAGAGTTGCTACAAGAATACATAGGCCTATGGCACACTAGCAACTCTAGCTTACCAGCAACAAATCTGCTAAAATGTAACTCGCCTTCTCCTATGTGCTGTCCCCTTGTTGTCAAAATGTATAGCCTAGGCCCCTAAATATTTATAAACGAAGGGCATAATGTCTAATAATGGCTTAAGGTCCCAATACCCCCACATGAAGGTTTACCCTCCCCCTTCACAACCAGGCCTTTTTTTTCGCGATATGGCACTCACTTTAACTGACAATTACGCATTCATGTGACGCTGTACACAAATAAAATTTGTGTCCTTTTTTACCACTAATAGAGCTTTCTTTTGGTGGTATTTGATCACCTCTGCAGTTTTATGTTTTCCTCTATATACAAAAAAAGGCTGACAATTATGAAAAAAAATATATATATTTTTTTTACTTTCTGCTATAAAAAAATCCCAATAAAAAAAATTGAAAAACATCAAATTTCTTCATCAATTTAGGCCAATATGTATTCTGCTACATGTATTTGGTAAAAAAAAAATCCCAACACGTGTATATTGAGTGGTTTGCGCAAAAGTTATAGAGGCTACAAACTATGGGATATTTATTTATTATTTTTCCTTATTTTAGTTTTTATTAGTAATAGCGGTGATCAGCGATTTATAGCAGGACTGTGATATTGTATATTGTATATCAAGTCAAAATTAAAAAATGTTTCTTGTCTTGCAAAACGCTCTTAAACCAAGGTTTTACTGTGTATGTGTATACAGTTGTGCTCATAAGTTTACATACCCTGACAGAATTTAGGATTTCTTGGCAATGTTTCAGAGAATATGAATGATAACACAAACTTTTCTTTCACTCATGGTTAGTGTTTGGCTGAAGCCATTTATTATCAATCAACTGTGTTTACTCTTTTTAAATCACAATGGCAACATAAACTACTCAAATGACCACCATCAAAAGTTTACATACCCCAGTTCTTACCGTGTACTGCCCACTTTAACATCAATGACAGCTTTAAGTCTTTTGTGGTATTTGTGGATGAGGCTTTATCTTTATCTTCTCAGATGGTAAAGCTGCCCATTCCTCTTGGCAAAAAGCCTCCAGTTCCTGTAAATTCTTGGTCTGTCTTGCATTAACTGCACATTTGAGATCTCCCCAGAGTGGCTCAATGATATTGAGGTCAGGAGGCTGAGATGGCCACTCCAGAACCTTAACTTTTTTCTGCTGTAGCCAATGACAGGTCGCCTTGGCCTTGTGTTTTGGATCATTGTCATGTTGGAATGTCCAAGTAAGTCCCATGCACAGCTTCCTGGCTGATGAATGCAAATGTTCCTCCAGGATTTTTTGATAACATACTGCATTCATCTTGCCACCAACTTTGACCAAATTTCCTGTGCCTTTGTAGCTCAAACATCCCCAAAACATTAGCAATCCACCTCTGTACCTTTCTTCATAGGCCTTGTTGACTCCTCTCCAAATGTAGCGTTTATGGTTGTGTCCAAAAAGCTTAATTTTGGTCTCATCACCCCAAATGACTTTGTGTCAGAATGTTTGTCTCTGTGCCGTTTGGTGTATTGTAAGCGGGATACTTTGTAGCATTTGCGTAGTAATGGCTTTCTTCTGGCAACTCCACTATGCAGCCCATCTTTCTTCAAGTGCCTCCTTATTGTGCATTTTGAAACAGCCACACCACATGTTTTCAGAGAGTCCTGTATTTCACCTGAAGTTATTTGTGGGTTTTTCTTTGCATCCTGAACAATTTTCCTGGCAGTTGTGCCTGAAATTTTTGTTGGTCTACCTGACCGTGGTTTGGTTTCAACAGAACCCCTCATTTTCCACTTCTTGATTAGAGTTTGAACACCTTGGATATCTTTTTATATACCTTTCCAGTTTTATACAGTTTAACTACCTTTTCCCGCAGATCCTTTGACAATTCTTTTGCTTTCCCCATGACTCAGAATCCAGAAACATCAGTGCAGCACTGGATGAAAGATGCAAGGTTCTGCCCGGAGTCCAGAAACTCATTGACCTTTTATACACACACACTAATTACAAGCAAACAGATCACAGGTGAGGATGGTTACCTTTAATAGCCATTCAAACATCTTTTTGTCAACTTGTGTGCATATTATCAGGCCAAAATCACCAGGGTATGTAAACTTTTGATCAGGGTCATTTGGGTAGTTTCTGTTGCCATTATGATTTAAAAAGAGTAAACACAGTTGATTGATTAAAAAATGGCTTCAGCCAAACACTAACCATGAGTGAAATAAATGTTTTTGTGTTATCATTCATATTCTCTGATAAATGGCCAAGAAATCATAAATTCTGCCAGGGTATGTAAACTTATGAGCAGAACTGTGTGTGTGTGTGTATATACAGTATGTCACAAAAGTGAGTGCACCCCTTACATATTTGTGAATATTCACTGAAGAAATTACACTTTGCTACAATGTAAAATAGTGAGTGTACAGCTTGTATAACAGTGTAAATTTGCTGTCCCCTCAAAATAACTCAACACACAGCCATTAATGTCTAAACCGCTGGCAACAAAAGTGAGTACAGGCCATCTTTATTTAGAGCAACAATTCTTTTTTTCAGATCCTCAGAGAGTTCTTTGCCATGAGGTGCCATGTTGAACTTCCAGTGACCAGTATGAGAGAGTAAGAGCAATAACACCAAATTCAACACACCTGCTCCAATTCACACCTGAGACCTTGTAACACTAATGAGTCATATGACACCAGGAAAGGGAAAATGGCTAGTTGGACCCAATTTGGACATTTTCACCTAGGGGTGTACAGGCATAACCCACTTTTAAGTACACAATGGGGTTTATTTACTAAAGCTGGAAAGTTCAAAATCAGGCTTACTTTTGCATAGAAACCAATGAGTTTCCAGGTTTTATTACCAAAGCTTAATTGAACAAGTTGGGGTTAGAAGCTCATTGGTTTCTATGCAGAGGTGAGCCTGATTTTGCACTTTCCAATTATTTCAGCAGATGTTGAATGTGTATTTCCATACACGTTATTTTGTGCAAATGTAAAAATAATAATAATGAATAATACAATAATTATAAATACATAGGATACATCAAAACGTGATTATAACACAAGGTTGACTTGATAAAAAAGTGAGTGGTGGCTGTGATTTAAAATCAGCAAAAAAAATCTTAATAAAATTCAAAAAAATTTTTTATATGTGGAAACAAACGCAGTGAAAGGCGATAAAATGCAGTAATCGAATAAAACTGCAGTGAAAATAGCTGGTAATAGCTGGTGGTAGACAAAAATGTCTATAAAGTGACTGAGGTGAAAGATAACAAATAAGTAAAATAACTGAGGTGATGATAAAACAATGCAATTGAGTCGCAGACTAGAGATGCATCAAAATAGGTGTAATCGATAAATAGTTCATAAAACGCATGAGTGCCAGAGCAGTTGATTTCCAAAGTGAAGTGAAAACAGTTCTTGTTGGGTGTACGATATTTTTGGCTGTGGCTATCTCGTGCAATTATAACGGTGCTCTGTGATCCTGGTGGGGGTAGTAATAGCTGGCCCCTTACCTTACAGCTGTAAGGTTACAGCATTGGTTTGTGGGTCTTTGTGGTCCCTGGTGACCTTCCTCCTTATAGAGCTCCAACCTGTGTCCTGGTTCCTATTGTTGCTTTTAGTTGCATCCAGTTAGGGGGGGGGGGGGGCGCTCACATCAGTATATAAAAGAGGAAGGAAGCCTCATGGTGTAGTATGTTGCAAACAGTAAAAGTTTATTACAAGTAAAAACAATATACAATTAAAAAGAGGGGTACTCACATTCTCACAGTGAGTCAAGGCAATGTACAAACGAGCGGCGAGCTCGGTATTACGTCACTTCCGGTCGGTATGCTATGCTGAGGTCCCGACGCGTGTTCGTCACCGATCACGTGACTTCTTCAGGGGTGCCTAGTGCCTTGGGAAGTGTCTTTTTATAGGCCATTCAATTATGTTATTAGCGGACAGTTTCCTGTGCATTATGAAGTTGTCATAATGCCGCCGCCGGAAGTGGTCCGGCGGCCATTTTGGGAATGGGACAACCAGCGCTGATAGGCTGAAACAATACAGTGTCAGCAGAGGATGTATTGCTGAACGCAGAGCGGATTCTTTATTGGATAATGTTTTTGTTTACCATGCGCAGATGCATTGGTGAAATAAACTGGATGGTGATATTGATATGAAACGGGTATATGATTACACCAGCGCATTTAAAAACTATAAATGGCCAGATAAAATATACAAATTATAAAAACACACAGAAATGGTAATAAATATTAAAATGCTAAGTATCATGGGCAAAGACGAGCGACGATAAATTGTTAAAAATATTTTTTTAAAAAAATTAAAAAAAATTACCGGAAATGACGTTACATATAAATATAATAAAAGATATATGCATAAAATTCAGGAGGATAAATAGGACCAATATTGTGATGGTAGAGGCATCTAGAAAGGGGAGATATGGCCTTGAAATAAGTACAATAAGCTATAAGGCAGATCATATAAAATAGAATAGGCATAGGTGCAGGAGTGAAGGTTTTAATTTAAAAATAGGAAAACAAGGGTAGTAAAAGAGGGTTCAAATGGACATCTGGGCTAAAACTGAGAGAAGCGTATAATAAATTTATCTAAAACTGGATAAAAATATTTGTTAAAAGAGGATGGTTCTAGAAATCACTGAGAAAACAATTTAGGTCAAATTCGATGTTTAAGCCATGTGGCGTTAGAGTATTGAGGGTGAAGATCCACTTCGATTCCAACTGGCTTATAGTTCTGACCTTATGGCCTCCTCTCCAGTGTTTAACATAGGGCTCGATCCCCCAAAATTTCAGGTGTCTGGGGTCCTTTTTGTGGTGTGTAGCAAAATGCCTTGATACATTATGCTTATCGAACCCTTTTATAATGTTTCGGACATGTTCCTTAATTCTAACTCGCAGGGGTCGTTTCGTACGGCCAACGTATTGTAGGCCGCAACTACATTCCAAAACATAAACAGCTCCTATTGTGTTGCAACAGATGAATTCGTTGATCGTGTAGGTGTTGCCAGTGCTTGTTGATATGAAATCCTTCTTCTTTTCATTTGGTTTCTTGGTCCTGGTGCAGGCATAACATCTTTTACACGGGTAGAAGCCTTTGCCTGTGAAGAAAGTAAGGCCCCTGCTGGGTGGATCTGGGATATTTTTTACTATTTTGTCCCTAAGTGTAGGTGCTCTCTTGTAGACAAACTTGGGGAGAGTAGGTAGAATATCTTTTAAACATACATCAGCTTGTAAAATATTCCAGTTTCTTTTGATTATCTTTTCGATTTCTTTATATTGTACATTATAATCTAAGATTAACGGTAGAAAAACAGGGAGGGGGTCCCCTAAGGGTTTGGACTTTTAAGGCATGTATAGTATATTACCCCAGATATAATATGAAATATTATGTATTTAGTAGAAAATGTTTTATTACAAAAAAATTAATTATACATAGAGCATTTGACAAAATATCAGAATAAAAGCTTTTGAAAAATTCGAACAACGATTTATACATACAGTATACAAATAGATATTTTTGTGTAGGCGTTGACTCACACCTGACGCGTTTCGGAGGTTTTTGCAAATTTCCTCCTTCTTCAGAGGTAGGAGCACAACATTTCTAATATCTGAAGAATATTGTAATAAAATAATTTGTCAAAAGAGATAAATCTTAATGTATAATGATGTTTACAAAGAACATAAAAGTTTTTTTGTATACAAATATATGCATAGGAAAAATATTCACATACCGTTTACAGAGAGATTTTTCAATGTAGTTAAAAACAGTGGCTGGGAGGAGGAGCTCCTTAGACCAGATTTCTTGAAAAGATAGATTTCGATCAAAAATTGGTGTCCGTGTAATGGATGTGACCACTCCTAAAGATTTGTATCATATGTCTAGAGTTTTGTTGGAATCCCAAAAACGCATTGCACGTAACTTAGCACGATAACAGCAGGGGGCGCCTGTGAGACACACTGGGGTCGAGTATGAAGGCCCTGGTAGATTTGAAACATGTGTAAGTAATTGTAAATACATAAATGTATGGGTGCTGAAAATTTATATTCACAGACCTGTATTATAGATCTGTGACGTATCCTCATCGAACCTTGCACTAGTGGTAGGACACCAATAAGCATTCAGGGGCTATGGAGAGAGGGTCAGAGATGTCCAGATAAAAAATCATCATAGTCACCTATGAATATCCCTCCCGAATGATCCCCACAATTAAAACCCCATAGTGTTGGAATGCACTGGGACATATGGGTATATTGTGGCTATATTTAAATGTATAGATATTGTTGAGCCTAATGTACACATATAAATATATATATATCTTTCTCAATGTGTGTTGGCCATTGCAGGAACGGCTTCTATTATATTTGCATACATGACTAACATGATGGCTCATTTATAGTTGTATATAGTATTGATATCCCATATAAAAATGCCCCAGCTTGAAAGCAAACAAGACGTGTCTAGTGCATGCCAATAGTGTAGCAGAAACTGCAGAGCTGAATATAGTGTAAACATACCACCCGGAGGACAGGATGAACATAGAATGTGAGGATTTTAGTAAGAAGATTGCTATTTACCTCTTAGACCGTTTGTACTCCGCTCGTCTCCTCCTCAGACTGGCAATTGCAGTCTGCTGGACGGGACGAGCGGTCTATTTCAATAAGATCCCCGCCCTGCACACAGCTGTTGTGAGTACAGCTGATTGCCAGGGGAAGGGGAGGTGACAGGTGCCTCGTAAAACCCGGCCCCCCGAGGGCTGCGCGCGCACCCGGGTCCCGCGCACCAATCGATGGCTGCGCATAGTGACCCGGGCACGCCCACTGCTCCCGCCGGCACGTCAGGCTTCACCGACGAGCGACGTACGCTCGCCGGGTGAAGCAATATGGAGTCCCGGCGTCGAGAAACGACGCCGGGAACTCCCACCATGCCGCCCGTCCATACGGGAATGGGCGGGCGGCTGGGCGTGCCGGGCGGTCTCTCAGGACCACCCACATCCTGTACCGCTGCCAAGTGTGTGCAGACTGATGGATATAGTGTTGTCTTGGAGCTCCTTCATCCATACACTGTCCAGCGAATCTTCAATGTATTGAGGGGGAAGCAAAATTTAATGGAGAGAAAAAAACACAAAAAATCAATTATACAATTATACAGATTACTCATAGCGGTTTTAGACATAAAGTTACAGAGTAATACATATTTATATTTGAAGAATGAAATATATGGACTTGTATATATACACAATTATTGGCATATATCGAGTAAACAGAGAATACATATGGCAAGAGAGATACCATCAGATATTACATTACATGGGAGGGAGTAGCTGGATGGTGTATATATGAAATGCCTTAGCTGGTACTACAATAATATTCGTGCATACATCTATGATCTAATATCTAGCTTGGATTCCCTATACATTGCATACGCATAGTACAGAGATAAATTGACATTAATGCTGTTTTACTAACCTGTCCCTAACCAGGAACAGTATATGATCTCTATCTATAGTCAAGATATTTTTCTAGATATCTTATGAACTATGCGCATACAGATGCAGGGATCATATCATTAGGTGCTCTATATTGTGTCTACACTATGCAAAAGTCAAAGGCAGAACACTATTGGGATAGCTGAATAGGACGATGTATTATTCAAATATCGAGCGTACAGACACATGCACAGTAGAGGGTTTGGCGTAAGAAAAAACAAGGAGGACCCAAATATTTGATCCGGCAGGAAGCACCAAGATCAAAGGGAAGAAAGGATGGTTATATTGTATGTTATTAACAAACAGATGTAATGTATCTATTTTTCCATCCCTCCAGAGGAGAAACCCTCCAGGAATGGTTTAAACCAGATTGCCTCGTTGAGGCCTGGAGTTTGGGTCGCTTTGAGCTTGAAAATCCATCGTGCTTCCAATTGGAGGAGGGATTTATTCCAATCTCCTCCTCTCGGATTGGGATGGATGCGATCCAGGATGAGGAATTTAATGTTTGGAAATTTACCCGCATGAATGGTGATAGTGTGTCTCCCAAGCGGGAGGTCTGGGTCACAAGTCTTCATACTGTGAATGTGTCTGTAGGCTCTTTTCCAGAACTCCAATTTGGTCTTCCCTATATAGAAGCAAGAGCAGTCGCACTGTAATAAGTAAATGACTCCCATGGTTTTACAGTTGGCAAAATGTCTTGGTTTAAATATCTGGCCGTCTGGTAATTTGGGATTTTTTTCTACCCACATATACCTACAGTATCTACATGATCCACACATATAGGTACCCCTATATTTACAATGCGTTTTGATATCGGCATTAAATTCACTGCTTGTTATTTGGTCTCTTAAGGAGGTAGTTCTCCTAAATGTGAATAAGGGTTTATCTGTCACGTATGGGCCTAGAGTGGGGTCTTCCGTTAGAAGGTGCCAGTACTTCTGCACTATTTTTCTAATTTGTTGTTCCTGATTGCTGAATCTGGATATGATTCTCAGAGGATTAGCCTCACTTCTAGGTATTTTTGAGTGCAGGAGGTCATCCCTGCTCCGTATGCTGGCTTGTTTGAAAGCCCTTTTTAGAGAGGAATGTGAGTAACCCCTTTCCAAGAGGCGGTCACGGAGGTTGTCAGCCTCCTGTTTGAAGATGTTATCATCCGCACAGTTACGTCGGATCCTTAGGAACTGACCATATGGTATAGAGTTTAGTAAGGGTTTGGGATGGAAGCTGGTTGCATGTAAAATTGCGTTCCCAGCTGTTGGTTTTCTATAGAGTTTGGTAAGTAGTTTACCATCCTCCCCCTTATATACTTCCACATCCAGAAAAGCAATGTTGGTGAAACTGTACGACATTGTAAAATTAAGATTGAATTCGTTCCTATTCAGCCTAGAGACACATTGATCCAACAGATCACGTGAACCGTCCCAGACGATGAAGATGTCGTCGATGTACCGGTACCACCCTAAAATGTGGTCCGTGTACATCGACAAGTCTTCATCGTCTAGGACTGTTTTCTCCCACTCCCCCAGGTACAGGTTGGCGTAGGATGGGGCACAACAAGTCCCCATCGCTACCCCCTGTACCTGGAGGTAGTGGGAGCCATTGAAGGTAAATATATTGTGTTCCAATATAAATTCAAGTAAAGTGGTCATGAAATCACCGTATGCGGGATCGACACCTACACTGTTACGCAAAATGTGTCGAATTGCTGCCAAGCCCTTGCTGTGGGGGATGGAACTGTATAGTGCCTCAACATCAACTGTTACCAAAAGTGTATAGTTGGGCACCGAAAGTTTGTCTATAATTTGTAAAAAGTGCATGGTGTCTTTCACGTATGACGGTAAATTCATGACGAAAGGTTTGAGGAATTCGTCAATTAGTCGGCTTGCGTTCTCACTGAGGGAGCCCACCCCCGAAATTATTGGTCTCCCAGGCGGTTTGACCCTATTTTTATGCACTTTGGGAAGCGCATAAAATGTGGGTGTTATGGGGAAATTATTGCGGATAAATTTCCATATTTGTGTCGTAATAGTGTTGTTCCTGAGGGCAGCATCTACAAGTGTGTAGAATTCTATATTGAATTTATTGATGATACTTGCAGGCATGCGTCTATACCAATTCTGGTTTTTAAGAATGTCGTTACACATGTTGGTATATTGTTCTTTGTCCAGAAGGACAACGTTGCCCCCTTTATCTGATGATTTAATTATAATAGCACTATTTTTAGCTAAATTATCTAAGGCTATGGTTTCATTTTTTGTTAAATTGGTTCTTGCAGGGGTAGATATTTTTAGTTTGTTGAGATCCCTATCTATTAGTTTCAAAAAGGCAGCTGCATTAGGGTTCGTGCTTGGTGCTGGACAGATATCTGATTTCTTTTTTAATTTTGAGGAGTTTTTATTAATGTGTGATTCTTGTTTGTCTACAGATTCCAAAAGTTCTTGGAGGTCGACCCGATCGATGAAATCGGTCGGGTCGTTTTCCTCCAAAAGTGCTACCAAGTGATCTAGTGCTTGATTTTCTTGAGGAGTGCGATCCGGGGTTGCCCCTTGTTTGTCAAAAAGTTTTTTTAAAATAAGTTTTCTGACAAATAACTGTAGGTCTTTAAAGACATCAAACTTGTTCGTGTTTTGGTGTGGACAAAAATTGAGACCCCTCTTAAGGAGGGAAGTCTCATCTATAGAAAGTGTGTGAGAGGAAAGATTGATGATATTGAGATCAGACTCAATAGATGTGCTAGAGGAAGTGTTGATACCTATAGATTGACTTGTGTATAAGTGTTTGGGTTGGTTAGAGACGGTTGTACTCCTGCCAGGATCCGCTCTAAAAAAGAGGGATCACTGCTAAGGGTCTCAAAGGATTCTGTGCCCCCATTATTGATTGGTGCTGGTGTGTTCTTATTGGTCACCCTGTTTGTGAGTGCTTGAGAATTAGACGTGGTGTCTGTAGTTTTGTATGTGGAGGTTATTAGTGGCGATTTTTTTGCCAGATGACTATCTGGCGAATCGCTCTGATACTGACGTTTGTTGCTATGATTCGTCTTTGTTTTCTGTGTTGTATATGAGGTAGAGTTGGAGGAGGTACCCTGGTTTTTGTTCCAGGGTCTTCCAGAGCTCAAGTTGTCCCTATTGAAGCTGCCCTTATAATTGTATTGAGTCCATTTATATGCCCTACCATTTTTGAAGGCGTCCTTGTCACGATTGAACTTGAAGCTTTTTTTCCCCAGGATAACCTTGTTGAAGGTCTCCAGGTGGGTTTTTAGTTTTTCTTCCCTATTTGTTATTGGTTTCTGAATTTTCAATTTTTGTAATTTATCACAGATACTTATTATTTCAAGGTCTAAGATAGATGATCTTTTATTATATTCCTCTATCAGGGTTTCCATCAGGCTACGTGAACAAACTTTTAAAATCTCTTCCCATTTGGTTTTGATAGATATTAGATCATAGATGTATGCACGAATATTATTGTAGTACCAGCTAAGGCATTTCATATATACACCATCCAGCTACTCCCTCCCATGTAATGTAATATCTGATGGTATCTCTCTTGCCATATGTATTCTCTGTTTACTCGATATATGCCAATAATTGTGTATATATACAAGTCCATATATTTCATTCTTCAAATATAAATATGTATTACTCTGTAACTTTATGTCTAAAACCGCTATGAGTAATCTGTATAATTGTATAATTGATTTTTTGTGTTTTTTTCTCTCCATTAAATTTTGCTTCCCCCTCAATACATTGAAGATTCGCTGGACAGTGTATGGATGAAGGAGCTCCAAGACAACACTATATCCATCAGTCTGCACACACTTGGCAGCGGTACAGGATGTGGGTGGTCCTGAGAGACCGCCCGGCACGCCCAGCCGCCCGCCCATTCCCGTATGGACGGGCGGCATGGTGGGAGTTCCCGGCGTCGTTTCTCGACGCCGGGACTCCATATTGCTTCACCCGGCGAGCGTACGTCGCTCGTCGGTGAAGCCTGACGTGCCGGCGGGAGCAGTGGGCGTGCCCGGGTCACTATGCGCAGCCATCGATTGGTGCGCGGGACCCGGGTGCGCGCGCAGCCCTCGGGGGGCCGGGTTTTACGAGGCACCTGTCACCTCCCCTTCCCCTGGCAATCAGCTGTACTCACAACAGCTGTGTGCAGGGCGGGGATCTTATTGAAATAGACCGCTCGTCCCGTCCAGCAGACTGCAATTGCCAGTCTGAGGAGGAGACGAGCGGAGTACAAACGGTCTAAGAGGTAAATAGCAATCTTCTTACTAAAATCCTCACATTCTATGTTCATCCTGTCCTCCGGGTGGTATGTTTACACTATATTCAGCTCTGCAGTTTCTGCTACACTATTGGCATGCACTAGACACGTCTTGTTTGCTTTCAAGCTGGGGCATTTTTATATGGGATATCAATACTATATACAACTATAAATGAGCCATCATGTTAGTCATGTATGCAAATATAATAGAAGCCGTTCCTGCAATGGCCAACACACATTGAGAAAGATATATATATATTTATATGTGTACATTAGGCTCAACAATATCTATACATTTAAATATAGCCACAATATACCCATATGTCCCAGTGCATTCCAACACTATGGGGTTTTAATTGTGGGGATCATTCGGGAGGGATATTCATAGGTGACTATGATGATTTTTTATCTGGACATCTCTGACCCTCTCTCCATAGCCCCTGAATGCTTATTGGTGTCCTACCACTAGTGCAAGGTTCGATGAGGATACGTCACAGATCTATAATACAGGTCTGTGAATATAAATTTTCAGCACCCATACATTTATGTATTTACAATTACTTACACATGTTTCAAATCTACCAGGGCCTTCATACTCGACCCCAGTGTGTCTCACAGGCGCCCCCTGCTGTTATCGTGCTAAGTTACGTGCAATGCGTTTTTGGGATTCCAACAAAACTCTAGACATATGATACAAATCTTTAGGAGTGGTCACATCCATTACACGGACACCAATTTTTGATCGAAATCTATCTTTTCAAGAAATCTGGTCTAAGGAGCTCCTCCTCCCAGCCACTGTTTTTAACTACATTGAAAAATCTCTCTGTAAACGGTATGTGAATATTTTTCCTATGCATATATTTGTATACAAAAAAACTTTTATGTTCTTTGTAAACATCATTATACATTAAGATTTATCTCTTTTGACAAATTATTTTATTACAATATTCTTCAGATATTAGAAATGTTGTGCTCCTACCTCTGAAGAAGGAGGAAATTTGCAAAAACCTCCGAAACGCGTCAGGTGTGAGTCAACGCCTACACAAAAATATCTATTTGTATACTGTATGTATAAATCGTTGTTCGAATTTTTCAAAAGCTTTTATTCTGATATTTTGTCAAATGCTCTATGTATAATTAATTTTTTTGTAATAAAACATTTTCTACTAAATACATAATATTTCATATTATATCTGGGGTAATATACTATACATGCCTTAAAAGTCCAAACCCTTAGGGGACCCCCTCCCTGTTTTTCTGTACTATAGGATGTGGCATGAAACTCAAAAATCCCCTTTTCTTTACATGTGTGATCTCTGCTAAGCCTACAACTTTCTTATATTATTGGGTAGTAGATACCATTCCCCGCCTAGGCTAGCATTGAACACACTATACTCAATTATTATTATATAATTACAGACGTAGTCCTGTAACTAGGACCTACATCGATCCGGGTTTTTTCAAAACCTGTTCATATATACACATACATATTTGCATAGGTGATTCACTAGAAAAATCTCCGTTTTTTAGCTATGACAGAGTTTACGGGTAGCGAGTGGAAATCCCTGATGGAGGGGTATCTAAAGGAATTCGGCAATAAAGAGGAAATAGAGGCAGAGATATCATCTTTATTTTTCAAACTTTCAAAGGTCCTGGAAAAGAAATCCACTTTGTTCTGGCATTCCAGGTCCTTTGAAAATTATATTCGAGAGGATATTAACCCTCTGGGACTCAGAGTCCAGATCTTCCCTACTTTGGAAGGTCTGGACTCTGACTTCAAAACCAAATGGGAAGAGATTTTAAAAGTTTGTTCACGTAGCCTGATGGAAACCCTGATAGAGGAATATAATAAAAGATCATCTATCTTAGACCTTGAAATAATAAGTATCTGTGATAAATTACAAAAATTGAAAATTCAGAAACCAATAACAAATAGGGAAGAAAAACTAAAAACCCACCTGGAGACCTTCAACAAGGTTATCCTGGGGAAAAAAAGCTTCAAGTTCAATCGTGACAAGGACGCCTTCAAAAATGGTAGGGCATATAAATGGACTCAATACAATTATAAGGGCAGCTTCAATAGGGACAACTTGAGCTCTGGAAGACCCTGGAACAAAAACCAGGGTACCTCCTCCAACTCTACCTCATATACAACACAGAAAACAAAGACGAATCATAGCAACAAACGTCAGTATCAGAGCGATTCGCCAGATAGTCATCTGGCAAAAAAATCGCCACTAATAACCTCCACATACAAAACTACAGACACCACGTCTAATTCTCAAGCACTCACAAACAGGGTGACCAATAAGAACACACCAGCACCAATCAATAATGGGGGCACAGAATCCTTTGAGACCCTTAGCAGTGATCCCTCTTTTTTAGAGCGGATCCTGGCAGGAGTACAACCGTCTCTAACCAACCCAAACACTTATACACAAGTCAATCTATAGGTATCAACACTTCCTCTAGCACATCTATTGAGTCTGATCTCAATATCATCAATCTTTCCTCTCACACACTTTCTATAGATGAGACTTCCCTCCTTAAGAGGGGTCTCAATTTTTGTCCACACCAAAACACGAACAAGTTTGATGTCTTTAAAGACCTACAGTTATTTGTCAGAAAACTTATTTTAAAAAAAACTTTTTGACAAACAAGGGGCAACCCCGGATCGCACTCCTCAAGAAAATCAAGCACTAGATCACTTGGTAGCACTTTTGGAGGAAAACGACCCGACCGATTTCATCGATCGGGTCGACCTCCAAGAACTTTTGGAATCTGTAGACAAACAAGAATCACACATTAATAAAAACTCCTCAAAATTAAAAAAGAAATCAGATATCTGTCCAGCACCAAGCACGAACCCTAATGCAGCTGCCTTTTTGAAACTAATAGATAGGGATCTCAACAAACTAAAAATATCTACCCCTGCAAGAACCAATTTAACAAAAAATGAAACCATAGCCTTAGATAATTTAGCTAAAAATAGTGCTATTATAATTAAATCATCACATAAAGGGGGCAACGTTGTCCTTCTGGACAAAGAACAATATACCAACATGTGTAACGACATTCTTAAAAACCAGAATTGGTATAGACGCATGCCTGCAAGTATCATCAATAAATTCAATATAGAATTCTACACACTTGTAGATGCTGCCCTCAGGAACAACACTATTACGACACAAATATGGAAATTTATCCGCAATAATTTCCCCATAACACCCACATTTTATGCGCTTCCCAAAGTGCATAAAAATAGGGTCAAACCGCCTGGGAGACCAATAATTTCGGGGGTGGGCTCCCTCAGTGAGAACGCAAGCCGACTAATTGACGAATTCCTCAAACCTTTCGTCATGAATTTACCGTCATACGTGAAAGACACCATGCACTTTTTACAAATTATAGACAAACTTTCGGTGCCCAACTATACACTTTTGGTAACAGTTGATGTTGAGGCACTATACAGTTCCATCCCCCACAGCAAGGGCTTGGCAGCAATTCGACACATTTTGCGTAACAGTGTAGGTGTCGATCCCGCATACGGTGATTTCATGACCACTTTACTTGAATTTATATTGGAACACAATATATTTACCTTCAATGGCTCCCACTACCTCCAGGTACAGGGGGTAGCGATGGGGACTTGTTGTGCCCCATCCTACGCCAACCTGTACCTGGGGGAGTGGGAGAAAACAGTCCTAGACGATGAAGACTTGTCGATGTACACGGACCACATTTTAGGGTGGTACCGGTACATCGACGACATCTTCATCGTCTGGGACGGTTCACGTGATCTGTTGGATCAATGTGTCTCTAGGCTGAATAGGAACGAATTCAATCTTAATTTTACAATGTCGTACAGTTTCACCAACATTGCTTTTCTGGATGTGGAAGTATATAAGGGGGAGGATGGTAAACTACTTACCAAACTCTATAGAAAACCAACAGCTGGGAACGCAATTTTACATGCAACCAGCTTCCATCCCAAACCCTTACTAAACTCTATACCATATGGTCAGTTCCTAAGGATCCGACGTAACTGTGCGGATGATAACATCTTCAAACAGGAGGCTGACAACCTCCGTGACCGCCTCTTGGAAAGGGGTTACTCACATTCCTCTCTAAAAAGGGCTTTCAAACAAGCCAGCATACGGAGCAGGGATGACCTCCTGCACTCAAAAATACCTAGAAGTGAGGCTAATCCTCTGAGAATCATATCCAGATTCAGCAATCAGGAACAACAAATTAGAAAAATAGTGCAGAAGTACTGGCACCTTCTAACGGAAGACCCCACTCTAGGCCCATACGTGACAGATAAACCCTTATTCACATTTAGGAGAACTACCTCCTTAAGAGACCAAATAACAAGCAGTGAATTTAATGCCGATATCAAAACGCATTGTAAATATAGGGGTACCTATATGTGTGGATCATGTAGATACTGTAGGTATATGTGGGTAGAAAAAAATCCCAAATTACCAGACGGCCAGATATTTAAACCAAGACATTTTGCCAACTGTAAAACCATGGGAGTCATTTACTTATTACAGTGCGACTGCTCTTGCTTCTATATAGGGAAGACCAAATTGGAGTTCTGGAAAAGAGCCTACAGACACATTCACAGTATGAAGACTTGTGACCCAGACCTCCCGCTTGGGAGACACACTATCACCATTCATGCGGGTAAATTTCCAAACATTAAATTCCTCATCCTGGATCGCATCCATCCCAATCCGAGAGGAGGAGATTGGAATAAATCCCTCCTCCAATTGGAAGCACGATGGATTTTCAAGCTCAAAGCGACCCAAACTCCAGGCCTCAACGAGGCAATCTGGTTTAAACCATTCCTGGAGGGTTTCTCCTCTGGAGGGATGGAAAAATAGATACATTACATCTGTTTGTTAATAACATACAATATAACCATCCTTTCTTCCCTTTGATCTTGGTGCTTCCTGCCGGATCAAATATTTGGGTCCTCCTTGTTTTTTCTTACGCCAAACCCTCTACTGTGCATGTGTCTGTACGCTCGATATTTGAATAATACATCGTCCTATTCAGCTATCCCAATAGTGTTCTGCCTTTGACTTTTGCATAGTGTAGACACAATATAGAGCACCTAATGATATGATCCCTGCATCTGTATGCGCATAGTTCATAAGATATCTAGAAAAATATCTTGACTATAGATAGAGATCATATACTGTTCCTGGTTAGGGACAGGTTAGTAAAACAGCATTAATGTCAATTTATCTCTGTACTATGCGTATGCAATGTATAGGGAATCCAAGCTAGATATTAGATCATAGATGTATGCACGAATATTATTGTAGTACCAGCTAAGGCATTTCATATATACACCATCCAGCTACTCCCTCCCATGTAATGTAATATCTGATGGTATCTCTCTTGCCATATGTATTCTCTGTTTACTCGATATATGCCAATAATTGTGTATATATACAAGTCCATATATTTCATTCTTCAAATATAAATATGTATTACTCTGTAACTTTATGTCTAAAACCGCTATGAGTAATCTGTATAATTGTATAATTGATTTTTTGTGTTTTTTTCTCTCCATTAAATTTTGCTTCCCCCTCAATACATTGAAGATTCGCTGGACAGTGTATGGATGAAGGAGCTCCAAGACAACACTATATCCATCAGTCTGCACACACTTGGCAGCGGTACAGGATGTGGGTGGTCCTGAGAGACCGCCCGGCACGCCCAGCCGCCCGCCCATTCCCGTATGGACGGGCGGCATGGTGGGAGTTCCCGGCGTCGTTTCTCGACGCCGGGACTCCATATTGCTTCACCCGGCGAGCGTACGTCGCTCGTCGGTGAAGCCTGACGTGCCGGCGGGAGCAGTGGGCGTGCCCGGGTCACTATGCGCAGCCATCGATTGGTGCGCGGGACCCGGGTGCGCGCGCAGCCCTCGGGGGGCCGGGTTTTACGAGGCACCTGTCACCTCCCCTTCCCCTGGCAATCAGCTGTACTCACAACAGCTGTGTGCAGGGCGGGGATCTTATTGAAATAGACCGCTCGTCCCGTCCAGCAGACTGCAATTGCCAGTCTGAGGAGGAGACGAGCGGAGTACAAACGGTCTAAGAGGTAAATAGCAATCTTCTTACTAAAATCCTCACATTCTATGTTCATCCTGTCCTCCGGGTGGTATGTTTACACTATATTCAGCTCTGCAGTTTCTGCTACACTATTGGCATGCACTAGACACGTCTTGTTTGCTTTCAAGCTGGGGCATTTTTATATGGGATATCAATACTATATACAACTATAAATGAGCCATCATGTTAGTCATGTATGCAAATATAATAGAAGCCGTTCCTGCAATGGCCAACACACATTGAGAAAGATATATATATATTTATATGTGTACATTAGGCTCAACAATATCTATACATTTAAATATAGCCACAATATACCCATATGTCCCAGTGCATTCCAACACTATGGGGTTTTAATTGTGGGGATCATTCGGGAGGGATATTCATAGGTGACTATGATGATTTTTTATCTGGACATCTCTGACCCTCTCTCCATAGCCCCTGAATGCTTATTGGTGTCCTACCACTAGTGCAAGGTTCGATGAGGATACGTCACAGATCTATAATACAGGTCTGTGAATATAAATTTTCAGCACCCATACATTTATGTATTTACAATTACTTACACATGTTTCAAATCTACCAGGGCCTTCATACTCGACCCCAGTGTGTCTCACAGGCGCCCCCTGCTGTTATCGTGCTAAGTTACGTGCAATGCGTTTTTGGGATTCCAACAAAACTCTAGACATATGATACAAATCTTTAGGAGTGGTCACATCCATTACACGGACACCAATTTTTGATCGAAATCTATCTTTTCAAGAAATCTGGTCTAAGGAGCTCCTCCTCCCAGCCACTGTTTTTAACTACATTGAAAAATCTCTCTGTAAACGGTATGTGAATATTTTTCCTATGCATATATTTGTATACAAAAAAACTTTTATGTTCTTTGTAAACATCATTATACATTAAGATTTATCTCTTTTGACAAATTATTTTATTACAATATTCTTCAGATATTAGAAATGTTGTGCTCCTACCTCTGAAGAAGGAGGAAATTTGCAAAAACCTCCGAAACGCGTCAGGTGTGAGTCAACGCCTACACAAAAATATCTATTTGTATACTGTATGTATAAATCGTTGTTCGAATTTTTCAAAAGCTTTTATTCTGATATTTTGTCAAATGCTCTATGTATAATTAATTTTTTTGTAATAAAACATTTTCTACTAAATACATAATATTTCATATTATATCTGGGGTAATATACTATACATGCCTTAAAAGTCCAAACCCTTAGGGGACCCCCTCCCTGTTTTTCTGTACTATAGGATGTGGCATGAAACTCAAAAATCCCCTTTTCTTTACATGTGTGATCTCTGCTAAGCCTACAATTTTCTAAGATTAACGGTATGGTGTCCTGTCTGATTCTTCCTTTTGGTTTATCCTTTATGAGATCAGATCGGTCCATTTTTTCCACTTCTGCTATGTTCTTGTTAATCATTTCGTTACAATAGCCTTTTTCAATGAATCTAAGTTTCATATTTCTAGCTTGATTCTGGAATTGCTCATTTTGTGTGCAGTTGCGTCGTAGACACATGAGTTGTCCCTTAGGGATGTTGAAGATCCAGTTTCTATGATGGCAAGTGTCTATTGGTAGGTAACTATTGCGATCGACGTCTTTGAAATGTGTTTTTGATCGCAATTGCCCATTTTCCTGTTCGATGTCTAGATCAAGAAAGGTGATTTTTTTATCACTGATGTCCCATGAGAGTGTGATATTTCTGTCATTTTTGTTTAGTTTCTCCAAAAAATTGGTTAATTTATTCTGATCGCCTTTCCACAGGATGAATATATCATCTATATATCTTTTATAGATGTGTAGCTCCTCGGGTCTATTAGTAAAAATTTCTTCATCCTCCCATCTTGCCATAAATAATCCTGCTACACTGGGGGCAAATTTTGCCCCCATGGCTACTCCTGTACTTTGATGGTAGTAGTTCTTATTAAACCAGAAATAGCTATTCTTCAAACAAAAATCAAGGCTCTTTACTAGAAATTTTCTTTGAACGCATGGTAATTTAGTGTGTTTCCTTAGGCCCCATTTGATTGCTTCACAGGCTTGATGATGTAAAATGATAGTGTATAAAGATGAGACATCTGCTGTGGCTAGCCACCACGGTCCATCATTTGTTGGTATTGCGTCCAGGATCTGTAGGATTTGTTTTGTGTCTCGGAGATAGGCTGTTGTATCTTGTACCACTGGCTGGAGAAAATGGTCGATGTATTCTCCCATTCTGGCTGTTAGAGAGTCAATCCCATTAACGATGGGTCTCGAAGGTGGGTTGACTTTATCCTTGTGGATTTTTGGAAGTATATAAATAATGGGGGTCCTGCATGATTCTGGTATCAAGTATTTTGCTTCCCCTTTGTTCAGAATATCCTTTTTTAATCCTAAATGGACGATTTGTTCTAATGATTTTCTACATTTAAACACTGGATTGCCTAAGAGGCGTGTGTAGGTCTCTTCATCTTGTAGGAGAGTATTAACGCTTTTGTTGTATTGTTCCTTGGTGAGGATCACAATACCTCCTCCTTTGTCCGCTGGCCGTATGACCAAATCTTTCCTTTTGGTTAGTTTGCGGATCCCACTTTTAATGTGTTTTGGCTCTTGGCATTTCTTGATCTTCAGATTCTTTAATTCATCTAAAACCACTCTCTTAAAAACTTCTATGTGTCTATTGTCTTTTACTACAGGGTTAAAAACGGATTTATTCCTTAAAGTGCTGTGCATGATTTCTTGTTCATGTTGTATACCTTTTGGTTTACAAGGGTTGCTCAAAATATATTTTTTAATGTTCAGCTTTCTTATATATTTTTGGACTCCTATATATGTCTGAAACTTATCCATATTCTTTAATGGGGCATATTTCAGTCCTTTGTCTAGGACTCCAATCTCTTCATGTGATAGTTCTTGTTCACTAAGGTTAAAAATCCCTTCGCCTTTTATTCTCTTTTTCTTTTTGATTCTCTTCCCTCCTCTGCAACCTCTCGTCTTTCTGGTGTTCTTCTTGGGTGTCTCGGGTCTTCGTTCCTCTTCGGTTGATTGTTCTCCCGGCCTCTCTCTAAAAAAGACCTCTCGTAGTCCATGTCGGATTGTCGATGTCTGTCTGTCCTATCTTCATTGGGTCTTCGATCTAGGGGTGCATAATAGTTGTGGGTGGGGATCGGGCTTCTTTCATATGTTCTATATGTGTCTGGTGGTGGATAGGGTTGTTGTCCTCCATCTCTTCTTTCCCATTGTCTATCAGGGCTGCGTCTTCTTGAAGCCTGATTGTCATTTTGTCGGTCTCTATTTTCGTAGCCTTGATCTCTATTATCTCTTTGATAATATTGGTATGGTCTGTTGTCCGAAACATTATAAAAGGGTTCGATAAGCATAATGTATCAAGGCATTTTGCTACACACCACAAAAAGGACCCCAGACACCTGAAATTTTGGGGGATCGAGCCCTATGTTAAACACTGGAGAGGAGGCCATAAGGTCAGAACTATAAGCCAGTTGGAATCGAAGTGGATCTTCACCCTCAATACTCTAACGCCACATGGCTTAAACATCGAATTTGACCTAAATTGTTTTCTCAGTGATTTCTAGAACCATCCTCTTTTAACAAATATTTTTATCCAGTTTTAGATAAATTTATTATACGCTTCTCTCAGTTTTAGCCCAGATGTCCATTTGAACCCTCTTTTACTACCCTTGTTTTCCTATTTTTAAATTAAAACCTTCACTCCTGCACCTATGCCTATTCTATTTTATATGATCTGCCTTATAGCTTATTGTACTTATTTCAAGGCCATATCTCCCCTTTCTAGATGCCTCTACCATCACAATATTGGTCCTATTTATCCTCCTGAATTTTATGCATATATCTTTTATTATATTTATATGTAACGTCATTTCCGGTAATTTTTAAAAATTTAAAAAAAAATATATTTTTAACAATTTATCGTCGCTCGTCTTTGCCCATGATACTTAGCATTTTAATATTTATTACCATCTCTGTGTGTTTTTATAATTTGTATATTTTATCTGGCCATTTATAGTTTTTAAATGCGCTGGTGTAATCATATACCCGTTTCATATCAATATCACCATCCAGTTTATTTCACCAATGCATCTGCGCATGGTAAACAAAAACATTATCCAATAAAGAATCCGCTCTGCGTTCAGCAATACATCCTCTGCTGACACTGTATTGTTTCAGCCTATCAGCGCTGGTTGTCCCATTCCCAAAATGGCCGCCGGACCACTTCCGGCGGCGGCATTATGACAACTTCCGGCGATCGGGCCACAGAAAAATGGCCGCTAATAACATAATTGAATGGCCTATAAAAAGACACTTCCCAAGGCACTAGGCACCCCTGAAGAAGTCACGTGATCGGTGACGAACACGCGTCGGGACCTCAGCATAGCATACCGACCGGAAGTGACGTAATACCGAGCTCGCCGCTCGTTTGTACATTGCCTTGACTCACTGTGAGAATGTGAGTACCCCTCTTTTTAATTGTATATTGTTTTTACTTGTAATAAACTTTTACTGTTTGCAACATACTACACCATGAGGCTTCCTTCCTCTTTTATATACTGATGTGAGCGCCCCCCCCCCCCCTAACTGGATGCAACTAAAAGCAACAATAGGAACCAGGACACAGGTTGGAGCTCTATAAGGAGGAAGGTCACCAGGGACCACAAAGACCCACAAACCAATGCTGTAACCTTACAGCTGTAAGGTAAGGGGCCAGCTATTACTACCCCCACCAGGATCACAGAGCACCGTTATAATTGCACGAGATAGCCACAGCCAAAAATATCGTACACCCAACAAGAACTGTTTTCACTTCACTTTGGAAATCAACTGCTCTGGCACTCATGCGTTTTATGAACTATTTATCGATTACACCTATTTTGATGCATCTCTAGTCTGCGACTCAATTGCATTGTTTTATCATCACCTCAGTTATTTTACTTATTTGTTATCTTTCACCTCAGTCACTTTATAGACATTTTTGTCTACCACCAGCTATTACCAGCTATTTTCACTGCAGTTTTATTCGATTACTGCATTTTATCGCCTTTCACTGCGTTTGTTTCCACATATAAAAATTTTTTTTGAATTTTATTAAGATTTTTTTTGCTGATTTTAAATCACAGCCACCACTCACTTTTTTATCAAGTCAACCTTGTGTTATAATCACGTTTTGATGTATCCTATGTATTTATGATTTTACCGTGATTTTATCTTGACAATCACTGGTACACCTTTATGTGAAAGTATTTGTACTTATCCATTCACAACAAGTCACTATACCTTAACTGGATCTATTCACCTGTACCCTATTTTCTGTTTTTAGTTTTAGTCTTTAACTTCTTGCGCGCCACTACCTCTCCACTCTCTATTTCTCCATTTGGGTTCAGATATTACCCCCAGTGTGCGCTGCATTAGATTAGCCTTACTCTTTGTGTAAGCGCGAGATTATTTATCCCATTTTTAATACAATAATTGATGTCTTTATTGAATTGTCCTAGAATTAATCTGATATTGAAACAAAAAATGTCTCCTGCATATGGCAAGCCCAAAGTATATCTCTATCTTCCTTTGACATATGTGATATTTTCAGTGTGGGTGCAGGGCCAGATTAAGAACATCATGGGCCTGGTGCTGAGGATTTTGGTGGGGCTTTTTTAAAAAAAAAATGTAAACTATTTTTTGTTATATCAAATGAAAATAAATAGAGAAAGGGAGGATGAGAGAGAGAAAGGGGATGAGAGAGGAGTAAGGGAGGGAGGATGAGAGCGAGAGAGAGAATGCGTGGGAGTGACAGCAATGCAGCCCGGCCAAGGCAAGTTACAGAAGGCACAGAACTCGAAAAGAAGACCGTGTGAAGATGGAAGTGCCCGGGACCCGCCGGATTGATCACAGCACAGCACTGGAGGGCTCAGTCTGTCAGGTAAGTGTACCCTAATTTGCTAATATGCTGTGCATACTTGTACATTATGGCATAACCTACCTAAGGGCCTCTAAAAAATAGTAATGTTAGCAAAGTTTACTACCGCTTTAATATCACAGGAACCCTGGAGCCCCTCATGGGGCCCCCTACTGACCCGGGGCAGTGCACAAGTGCATAGTTGCCAACATTTCAAAAATATTTTCAGGGACACTTTTTTTTTTTTTTGTTATATTTAGAGTAGCTGACATCCCCTGTGTTCCTCTATACATCACAATAGTAATCCCAAAATTAAATGAGTACTAATAATGGGGCAGAACAAATATGAGGACTTAGAAGATTTCCTTTAGTTGAACTAACAAAAGTGTGCCCATTCTGGAGCTGGTAACATTGAGGATATTTAATATAATTTTAAAGAACAGTTTTGTGGGTAAGAGGCATAGGGAAGGAGTATGGATGGTATAAAAGTGTTAAGTATGTGCAGGTGAGGGAGAGGAATGTGGAGGTTACAACAGTGGGCACCATGTACAGGAGAGGAGTGTGGAGGGTATAACAGTGGGCACTATGTACAGGAGAGGAGTGTGGAGGGTATAACAGTGGGCACTATGTACAGGAGATAAGTGTGCAGGGTATGGCAGTGGGCAGTATGCACAGCAGAGGCATGTGGAGGGTATGCCAGTGGGCAGTATTTAGAGGAGAAGAGTGTATAAGAGCAATAATTCTAGCACTAGACCTCCTCTGTAACTCTAAACATGTAACCTGTAAAAAAAATTAAAGCGTCACCTATGGTGATTTTTAAGTACTGAAGTTTGGCGCCATTCCACAAGTGTGCGCAATTTTAAAGTGTGACAATATAGGTATCTATTTACTTGGCGTAACTTCATCTTTCATAGTGTACAAACAAATCATGTTTTTTTGTTTATAAAAAAAAAACAACACGTTCGAAAAATTGCTGCGTAAATACCGTGTTACATAAAAAGTTGCAATGACCAGCATTTTCTTGCCTAGGGTGTCTGCTAAAACATAAATATTTAATGTTTGGGGGTTCTGAGCAATTTTCTAGCAAAAAAAATATGATTTTTACATGTAGGAGAGAAGTGTCAGAATAGGCCTGGGTGGTAAGGGGTTAATTACCATAAGTACGTAATATACAAATAATTATTATATATTGTTTTTAGGTAATTAAGGCACTGTGAGCTCATCCTCAGTCTGCTGCAAACAGAGTGTACCAGCTTGTATTTATACTGGCCGCTCTGTATGTAGCTTCTGACAGGCTGCACAAGGAGCCCTGTATCTCTGGAACCATAGGTCCTAAGAGACCCAAATTTTGACCAGTGGTGGGGTAAGTCTTCAGCTACACGCCTACCAAATTACCTGAGGGTCTCTACTACTAAGCTTGATTGTTTCTTTTTTTTTGTGAATTTTTATTTTTTTTGGTGAATTTTTTTTTTTTTTTGGGCAAATGGGCCTATCTTAAGGTAAGGGGCCTGGAGCTGCAGCTCCAATAGCCCCTATGTTAATCCGGCCCTGTGTGGGTGAGGTGAGATGTGCCTTTTGTGAAGAATCCTGCAAATCCTTTGTTTAGCACTCTTACTGCTAACATCAGAACTGGGACACTGTAAAGACTCAAAACATGGACATCATCTCCAGGCAGGCACCATACAGCTCTCAGCAAACAAATCATCCACAGGCATTAAGAAAGGGGAGCTTCACTCCACCAAAACATGTTTGCGGTATAATTTTTCTAATACCAATAAAGACTAGAGTCAAGCCAATTCCCATGATTCTTTATAAAAGGTTCACTTCACTCCACACACACTGATACCGTTCTGTTACAGTATCAGAACCCTAACTGGTTCCTCTAGGAGTTGAGCAACCCATGACCAACATACAGGAGTAACATACCACCACCATTAAACCTCCATATTTTTTTTTTAGGACAAGCAGCCAACACAAAAGTGAGACAGGTGTTCAGCACAACGAAACTCTCCAAGAACTCTTCAAAATGTTGAATTTCCTATCAGTTTCTGACTTTAATATAGTTTCAGAAACTGACAGGACATCCAAAAAAAAATGTAAAGTCTCTGTGGATATTTCAGTTCCCTTAAAGCGGTTCTGCACTGTGTGTTGTTTTTTTTTTTTTTTTTTTTGATGCAATGCAAAGGATTAGGAGGTAAATTGGGGGACTCACGTGTTCCATCTTCCTAATTGATTGCTGCCGGTTTTCCTCCTATAAAATAATTTATATAACTGTTTCCTGGTGCTGGGTGCCATCTTGCCTGTGGGCATGTGAAACCCCACAGGCACTTCAGATGGCCCAGCATGCACCGCCGTTACTGCGCCGAGCTCGCGCATGCGCAGTAATGGCAAAGTGCAGCTCACGTTCTCCGAAATCTCGCGAGATTTCGGCACATCTGCCCACATCTCGCGAGATTTCGGAAGATGTGTCCGAAATCTCGTGCGGCTTCCACGATCGACACAGAGACCCCGCCCACCGCCGCAGAGACAGAGGAAAGGAAGTCAGCGATTACAAGGTAAGTAGAAAAAAAAAACACTTCATTTAGTACTCTTTGCCTGATTTGGAAGGCAAAGAGATTTACTAAATGAATACTAGGATTGCATTGATACCATTTTTTTTATATGTACCGGTACTTTCGGTCAAGTACTCGCTGATACCAAGTACTGATACTTTTGCGGTGTGATTTGAGACCATATAAATAAATGGGCGATTGCTGTTCGAATTGCATGCAATGTACCACACCCCTCCTGTGTGTGTGTGAACCCAGTATAGAAAGGGAAGTGCCATGTAGTGCAGCAATGGGAAGATTATAAAAAATGTTATAACAACAATTTACATTAAAGTACATATCTTGTCAAATCCAAATCTGCATAGTTTCCTCGTCCCACTGATCACAGAAAACCACGGCCGCTGGAGGTGCTCAGAGGGCTGGAGGAGAAGTTCCGGGACCCTTGTGAGTATAGGGCAGCAGTGATGTCAGCTTGGGGGCAGACCACCTATACCTCCAACGGCCATGGTTTTCTATCATTGGCAGAATAGGGACACTATGCAGAGTTGGATTTGATATGTACTTTTATGCGAGTTATAACATTTTTAATAAACTGCCCATTGCTGCAATAGATGGTGCTTTCCTTTCTATACTGGGTTCACACACACACATACAGGAGTGGTGGGGGAAATTACATGCGATTCGGACAGGAATCGCCCCCCCCCATTTCTGTTCACATCGCATGCAATTCTTTGCAGTGCGATTTGAGCCCATCATACCACACTTAAAGTGGTATTAAATCTCTGACGTGAAAAATTAACAAAGCACATCCTTCTAGTATGTACTTGCCTCAATCCAAAGCACTAAGTGTAATTTCTCTCTGTTGTCAAATTATTTTGCTATGTGCGTGACTCACTGCTAACAGTTTTTTTCTGGCTCCGAGAGATGGGTGGATGGGGGAGAGGCCTGCAGTACACAACCTGTGATTGGCAGCCTCAGCTGCGCATTTTTCCCTAGGTGCTGTGTGAGGGGGTGTGTCCCTTCTCTCCACTCAGCTCGGAAGTTTTACAGATCTCTCCTCTCTGAGCTGTGAAGTGTGTGACAGCAGATCCACATCCCCTGCTTCTGAATGCTCAGAAAAGCTGTGTATATTATCTGGACTTTGAACAGATCTGGAGAAGAGATGGCTGAAAAGATAAGCAGAAGAAGATAAACAGGTTCAACTTTTGTATGGGGGATTTGCTTCATCTCTGTGTATCACCTGAGGCCAGTCACTTCACTATGGACATGAAAAAGTGATAGGTCCACTTTATGATTACCTTTTTCGCCATTGTTGCCACATTCCCTGAGAAGAGGTCTGAGTTACCTGAAAATATATATATATATACATTAGAACTGTCTGTATATTAAAGTGGAGGGCCACCCTGAAAAAAAAAACTTAAAAAAAATGTTAATAAAAAAATGTAAAATAATTAATTTATTTTTTATTTTTTACTTACCAGAAATGGCTGTTGCTAGGCAGATCGTCCTAATCTGCCTCTTCCTGTTCCTCGGCGCTGTTCTCTCTTCTGCTCCGAGCGCCGTCCTCTAGTGAATGGGGCGTGGTGTGTTATGGGAACTGTGTCCCACAACACATTGTGTTCCCCATTCGCAAAGCGACGCGCGACGACTCGCGCATCCCTTACTGAGGATGGCGGCGCTGGGACCGGATCGCCGAGGGACATCTTGGCATCCACGACCGACATCGCGGGCACCCTGGGAGGGTAAGTGTACTTATTAAAAGTCAGCAGCTACCTTTTTTTTAGCTGCTGACTTTTAAAATTTTTATTTTTTTTGCTGAACCACCGCTTTAAGCATGTTAAACTGGAACAAAGTCTACAACAGTAGACAATATATTTTTTATTGACAGATCATACTTATAAGCACTGATGGGAATTCATCTATAAGGCCAGATTCAGTGTTTGCTTTGTAAAAATGTATGTGCTATTGTGTGTTCTCAACACTGTGTCATGTTTTTTTTTTTTTTCGTGGATTGACATCTGTTTAGCTTTGAATGCATAAGGAAATGGTTCAAACTCCTATCAACTTATTTTTTTTTCTATATGTGTGCTGTTGGGAAGATTTTTCTTTACTTCCTGTCATCCAAGGATGCAACAGGAAGTGAGAGGAAATCTCTACAAAGTAAGGGTAATTCCTACCTTAGATAGTTGTCACTGGAACGGGTGTCCCCACCTCTTATTCTAATAACAACTGTAAAAATGTAAAATTTCCCAAATGTTCTGTCCTAGTAAAAATGGTTCCTAAGACAAATATAGATCGTGACTATCTATAGCAGGGACACAGACAATAACAAAAAAATGAACGCTCTCTCTACAGATGAAATGCAGAATCTGAGTCTCTGTACCTATACAATTTAATTTAATCATGTGTTGCCATCTAGTGGATGCTTTGAAGATTTTCCCTACAATCTGTGTCCACACAATCAATACACAAATTACCGTTTTCGATGGAATTGGGCGCAGGCTGTGAAGGAAGCGTATCTCTAGGGTTATGATGGTCAAATGCTTCATGGTGGTGAATCATTTCTTCAGAAAAATTACAAATCACGAATGGTTCTGAAATGGAATCACCAAAATTATCCAACTATAAAGAAGTAATACAGCAATAAATTACGCTTTACAGAAAGTGTTTCTCCTAGATCTAAACTATGACCCTCTAATTCACCTCAAGCAGACCTTTGCTCACTGTAGTAGATAAACTATACACGCTTTTAAGACCAGTAAAAGTAGATGTAAGCCCAATCATTAACATCTCATAAAAGTTTTAATATTTTAATGTAATTTCAAAAGTCATTTTCAGTATTTTTAAATCTGCAGCTTTAATTAAAACTAATACCCGTGGATTCAGCCATAAAGATCCTTGATTGGGTCTTTCCCGTTTAGGGTGACAACGTGCTGTCTCTGTCTCCCAAATGTAATGAGGTGTTGTCACCCGGTCACAAAAGCTTCTGATGGAGTCTACGAGTGGTTGGTCCACTGTTCTCACCATCAAGAAAACTGCACTGACAAAAATACATAGATGAAAAAATCTCCCCATGGGGTCTACGAATACAGATCTTTCCAAATGTTAAAAAGATGGAGTTTGATCTCAAAATTGAATGGGAAAATAATTTGCAAGCATGCTCATTCAAGATGATCGATTTACTATGTCAACACTACTCCAAGGAGTTGGAGATGGTTGACTAGGAAATAGAAAAACTGTACACTGATAATGCGAATTTGACTTCAAACTCCACCTTTAGCCAACGTGAGGTGACATTGAAATCACACTTGGAATCCTATGTTGATGACCTAAAAAAAAAAGGGAAAAAAAATTCACCTGGGACAAATTGGCCTATGATTTAAATGAAGCTTATAAATAGACCCAGGAAGGGAAAGAAAATGTCAAAATGTAACAAAAAAATCTGGTCACCAAGCAAATTCAGCTAATGACCCTAATGACTCTGACGGATCCTCTTTGTCTTCTATATTATCTTCACAGGTTACTATAAATCATCGCTCATTTGGTATGAAATGATCCCAAAAACAGAAAAATGAGGGTGAAGGCCTTCAAATGTCGGTACCTAAACGCACTTCAAACTCAGCACGAGCACGGAATGCCTCTCGTTCCTCTACTTCTAGCACGGCACCTTCTCAAACCTTTTCTAACAATTCTGGTGATATGGCTACAGCACCTTCTACTTCTTTCCAAGCGCCTAATCTTTTGAAGGTATGCTCATCTAACACCAACACAATAGTGGGTGATTTGCGCACAGCCCCCATTTTTTTATCACGAGAAACGTAAGTTGCACGAGAAACGTAAGTTGCACGAGAAACGTAAGTTGCACGAGAAACATGAGTTTTGTACGAAATAAGTGAGCAGTGCAAGAAAACAGATGAGGAGACTTGCCACTGAACAAGCCAATTAAAAACGATCATCTCAATCTGTTTAACCCATAGACGTGATGGGAAACCCGCAGTGGAAGCACATGGACAACCCAGCTGTAAAATTACCAGAGAACATAACAATACCCCTGGTACCTAACAAGTGTAAGGATGTGGGTGCAGAAATGACAAGACCAATTAGCGCCGGAATGTGAACCTAATGACCACCCCCCCCTACCGTATGCAGTAAGCGAGCCCGAGCAACCTGCCGCGCTAAGACAGGCAATTAAAAACGAACACTCAGGGCTAAGGTACCCACAGAACGTGGTGGGTAGTAGTAAAGGTGTAATGGTGAACGTGCATGTATGACGTATGGACTACAGGCGAGAAGATTGTGGGACGACAATCAATTAAAACGAAAACCTCAGCCCGTATGGATCTGTAGACGTGACAGATCCTGGATGTAAGCACTAGCTAACGGAAATGCCGCAACGAAAGGCAATGACATGAAAAGGCATATGACATGCACGAGAAACACAACATGAGACACGCAAGAAACCAAGAGAACCGTAAGGAACGTAAGAAAACACGAGAAACGTAAGAAAACACGAGAAACGTAAGAAAACACGAGAAACGTAAGAAAACACGAGAAACATGCGAAACATAACAACCATGGAAAACATGAGAAATGTAAGAAAACCTGGGAAACGCAAGAAACATGAAACGTCGGAAACATGAGAACCGTAACTATGCCTGAGAAACCGTGAAACCGCATGAGAACCAGAAAATTGCATGAGAACCAGCACTGGACCCCCCAAAGCTTACCTGAGAAACGTTAAATCGCATGAGAAACGTGAAAAGGCATGAGAAACGTAAATCGCATGAGAAGGTCCCCGATGTAGAAACTTTGAAATCAAAAACGCCCCTGAATCAAGCAAACTTAAGGTAATTAATCTTTCTTCGCACCCTTTGACCGATGATCAGATGGAGGTTTTGTCCCTTGCTCTGACCTACACAGAAAATTTACCAATTTGAATTGATAAAGGATGTTTATTTGTTTGCTCGCAAACTTTTGTACAAGGTTATATATGACAAAAATTATGATCCACTTAAGCCACGCTCTTCTAATGATTTATGGCAGGATTTTACATTGGAGGACATAAAGTCTCTCAATGATTTAATGGAGCTGTGGGAGGAGGGCAATCCCCCGGATGAGCCACCTTTAGTGAGGTTGAGAATGATGATCTGTCCTCCCCACTGGGTGGCTCCTCCGGGGAGATTTGTTTTCCTCCTGCCCAGCTCTATAAACCAAAATCTCTGTCATTTCCTCTTCTCCAGGCCAATCCCAACATTTGGGCATTTACAAGTAATTAAAGAAAAAAAATCCAAAAAACAAAATGGAAGGATTTGGCAGCATCAAACCTTAGTCCAGCCCAAAAACTTGCAGTTGCAAGTCTGAAAGATAATTCGCAGATTATCATAAAGCCATCAGACAAGAGTTGGAACATTGTAGTGATGGATTCCACCCAATATGAACAAATGGTTCTAGATATTCTAAACAATCTTGAATAATATAGGAAGAAATCACAAATAATTCTTGAGTGGATGACAAATAAATATAGTTTAATAAGTTTGATAACCCAAGCACATTTGAATGGAACCATTGACAAGAAAACTTTGGAGTTCCTGAATGTTAAAGAACCCAAAACTCCTACTATATATGCCTTACCTAAAATACACAAAAGTTTGATCAAACCACCAGGCAGGCCGATAGAGTCGGGTAATGGGTGTCTGACAGAATTTGCCAGCGAATTGGTGGATGACTATTTGCGCCCCACGTTAGGGCCTTGGCTTCATACATGCAGGACACGAGGGATCTCATTCTGGCCCTAGATGGTGTGGATGTACCGGAGGGAGCCTGGCTAGCGGCTATTGATGTGGAGGCCCTCTACAACTCCATTCCCCATTATTGGGGGGTGCGAGTTGTGGAGGGCTTCCTATCGGAACCTAGCATTATGGTCCATACAATCAGTTTGTTTTGGATCTTTTGTGGTTCATCTTAGCAAACAATGTTTTCATATTCAGGCACTCCCACTACCTCCAGGTGCAGGGGGTTGCGATGGGGACTCACTGTACCCCATCGTATGCAAACCTGTACCTGGAGGGGGTGGGAGCGGGACCTTTTTTTCAAGAGATGACTTACAGGATGGTTTAAGTAAAATATTGATATGGCGACGATTCATCAATGATATCTTTATCACTTGGTCAGGCTACCGAATGGAGCTACAAGCCTTTTTGGAGGTTCTAAAAGACAATTGCGATTATATAAAATTCACAATGTCGTATCATCAGATCAATTTCCTGGACATCCACATTTATGTTAATAGAGACGGTACCTTAGGTTCCACTCTATATACGAAAACATCATCGGGCAATATTATCTTAGTCAATATCTTCGTCTCAAAAGAAACTGCTCTAAACAAAAGGCTTTTGAAATATAAGCAAAGGCCGTACATGAGCCTTTATTAAATAGGGGATATAGAAGGTCATCCCTAAAAAGGCATATCAGAGAGCAAATGGCCAATGCAGAGAATCTTGATGCATAATAAAAAATGTCGACACAATAGTCAAAGCGTAAGACTTATTACGCAGTACCCTAGACAGCATAATCAAGTCCATCAAATCATGAAAAAATTCTGGTACCTTTTTAGAGGCAGATAATACAGTGTCTAAATATGTAAAAAGTTATCCTGAAATTACATTAAAACGATCAGAATCTTTGAAAGATCAGTTAGTCCACAACCATTATTCTACTCTGTGTGCTAAAAGACCCCGCAGACTCACTGACACGGCACCATGCTGAACATTTAATTTTTGCCAGTATACAGTATCTCATAAAAGTGAGTACACCCCTCACATTTTTGTAAATATTGTATTATATCTTTTCATGTGATAACTGAAGAAATTACACTTTGCTACATTGTAAAGTAGTGAGTGTACAGCTTGTATAACAGTGTAAATTTGCTGTTCCCCTCAAAATAACTCAACACACAGCCACTAATGTCTAAACTGCTGGCAACAAAAGTGAGTACACCCCTAAGTGAAAATGTCCAAATTGGGCCCAAAGTGTCAATATTTTGTGTGGCCACCATTATTTTCCAGCACTGACTTAACCCTCTTGGGCATGGAGTTCACTAGAGCTTCACAGATTGCCACTGGAGTCCTCTTCCACTCCTCCATGACGACATCACAGAGCTGGTGGATATTAGAGACCTTGCGCTCCTCCACCTTCCATTTGAGGATGCCCCACAGATGCCCAATAGGGTTTAGGTCTGGAGACATGTTTTGCCAGTTCATCACCTTTACCCTCAGGTTCTTTAGCAAGGCAGTGGTCATCTTGGAGGTATGTTTGAGGTCGTTATCATGTTGGAATGTTGGAATACGGCCCAGTCTCCGAAGGGAGGGGATCATGCTCTGCTTTAGTATGTCACAGTACATGTTGGCATTCAGGGTTCCCTCAACAAACTTTAGCTCCCCAGTGCCGGCAGCACTCATGCAGCCCCAGACCAAGACACTCCCACCACCAGGCTTGACTGTAGGCAAGACACACTTGTCTTTGTACTCCTCACCTGTTGCTGCCACACACACACGCTTGACACCATCTGAACCAAATAAGTTTATCTTGGTCTAATCAGGCCACAGGACATGGTTCCAGTAATCCATGTCCTTAGTCTGCTTGTCTTCAGCAAACTGTTTGCGGGCTTTCTTGTGCATCATCTTTAGAAGAGGCTTCCTTCTAGGACAACAGACATGCAGACTGTGACAGAACCCACTGTCACTGTGTGTTTTGTAGGGGGCTGTGGGCTGGCCTCCTACCCACAGGCTATGGCCCAGAATAGACTGAGAGACTTGGGGACAAAGTGGCATTGAGATAATGTAATGTAATGTAATGCTACATCCCTCCCCCCCCCTCTTATTGCTATGTTTAATTGTGTTGGGTCATGGCACATAGACAAAAGTCTGGAGACACCTCCCAGCAGGGGATGTGTAAGGAGGGGCTGCCTGCTTGTCACAATCCCTTTATGTGCTTCAACTGTAGTTGTTTGAATATACAATTGTTAAGTTTCCATTGGTTCTTCCTTGTCCCCTACCACCTCTATGACAAGGCTAAGAGGAGTGTACCTAACTGTGTTTAAAGTGTATGTTTGGTACTTAATAAACAGTTTATGCTCTGGCTGTTTAACCCTTAACACCTGTGTGGCTTGTCTCATGATTGAGGGGTTAAGGGTTGGTTATGGCATTTGGAGGACAGGAGACACAGGTCTTTCGGAGATGCTCAGCAGGGGTATCCGAGATCCATCACACAGACCAATTTGATGCAGTTTGTGGCGTATGGTCTGAGCACTGACAGGCTAAACCCCCACCCCTTCAACCTCTGCAGCAATGCTGGCGGCACTCTTACATCTATTTCTCAAAGACAACCTCTGGATATGACGCTAAGCACATGCACTCAACTTTTTTGGTCGACCATGGGGAGGCCTGTTCTGAGTGGAACCTGTCCTGTTAAAACGCTGTATGGTCTTGGCCACCATGCTGCAGCTCAGTTTCAGGGTCTTGGTAATCTTCTTATAGCCTAGGCCATCTTTATGTAGAGCAACAATAGCCATAGAAAAAACAATACCAGGGTTATGGCAGTTAGCTGCTGCCATAACGCTGGTATTTAATGTCAAAGTAATGATGTATTTTTAGTATGGGCTGGCCGGCAAGTGGTTAAAACACAATGGCACTTGTTTAAAATACACAGTGCTTTAGCAATGTAATGTCACCCCATTAGCATTTACATCTACTTTCAAGCTGAAGTCCAGGGAACCATCTTAATAAACAGATGAAATGCCTACATGGTACAGGCAGTCCTCCAGTTACGAACAAGCTAGAGGTTATTTCTTAAGTCAAATTTATTCGTAAGTCAGGAACAGTACCTTTTTTAAGTGGTCCAGCCAGGATCTTCTGGCTGTGCAATGTGGGGTCTTCTGGGCGCTTCTGGGCGCTTCTGGGCATGCAGTCCTGTATGTGGGACGTGCAGTACATGTAGTACTGCAGTGTGGGATGTGTCCCCTTCTGAAAGATGGCTACTCTGCGATTTCCGGGACCAGCATGGAGCGCAAGCTGCCGTCAGTGAAGTCATGCCGCCTCCGTTCGAAAGTAGGAGTCATTCGCAACTCGGATGTTCGTAACTTGGGGACTGCCTGTAGTTACTTTACCTGACAAATTATGCCTGACGCCACACAACACAGCTCTGTCTGGCTCAGAAGGGGATCTGCTGCAAATTCAATTTTACTTACAAGTCTCTTCCCCACCCTGTGATTGGACCCTGAAAAATTAGCTAATCTCTTATTCACTCTACTCTCTCCTCCTATGAGCATGTTCTTTGCATTGCAGCACACCTAATTTTCTTCTTGCACTAATTCTCCCCACCACCTTATCAAGTTCTGCTGTAAAGACGGTACAATAGGCTGATATCTAGTCAAATTTGGAAAATTCTACTGCTTAAAATTGAATGTAATAATAGTTACAGGGTTGCATTAGTGTGTCATGTATATGGCTAAAGTCCAGCTATGAATACTGTAATGAATATTTAAATGTCTATTTTGCAGGAAATGGATTGTATCATTTGGTGGAGCTCAGCACTCAAAGGGAAAACTGATGTCTTACACGCCCAAACTCCACCCACATGCACACCAACACCACCCAGGTTTTACAGTTTACTCATTTGTTCCATCATTAGAACTTGAATCCTTCTGTGTGTTCTTAAAGTGGAACTTTAGTGAGAAAATTAAGTCCTGCTAGATGGCCCCTTTTGCAGGTATAGCTATATAAAACATTACAAATAAGTGCCTATACTGTTTAATATCCAGTACTAGACGTTCTCACCCTGCTCTGAACATGCTCAGTTGCTCTCTATTTGTAGGCACTGTGCTGAATTTGTGGAGGCCGATCTTCTGACAGCCTAAAGATTTAATGCTGCTCAGGGGCTCTGGGCTTTAGCAAAATGGCAGCCTTCAGCAAGAAGAAACAAGAGCAACGCTGGAGGCAATTTACAGCACACTCTGAATTTAGTAGCATAATTATTAATGTGGAATGTATGTTCATTGCTAAAGAACGTGATTTTTTTTTTTTTTATCAAGTTGTTATGGGTAAATTCTGATTTAAAGCTTAGCTCCAGGCAAACAGAAAATTGCATAGTTGAGATATACTGTGTTTGGGGACTGTCCTGCTTTTCAAAAAATGTGTGATGCTCTTTATGCATTCTTGGGACCCAGACTCTCCTGCCAGCCAGCATAACCAGGTCAATGACCTCACTTTTCTCCCCTGCAGTTAACTGGTACAGCTTGGTCTCTGGCATGCCAACCCTCCAACCCCCAGCTGACTGTTTGATCCTTGAAGATGTTTGACTGCACTGATGAGGTCATCGCTGTACTCGCTTTGCTTTTTGTTCCCATCAGGCAGCATCCATTGGCAGGTCTAGCAATTGGCCATTAAATTGTAGGAATCAGGGTCAATGCCAAGTAGTCGCCTGGACTTAGAAGATTGGGGTACTGGAACTCTAGCAGGGAAGTAACCCTTCTAGCCCCATTTTCGGCATTCATTTGTGGTAATGTCACCTCCTGATGACATCGCGGATGTGATTAAACACATAGGGGCGGGATTTCCGACTGCATTAATTCCACTCTTTGGAACGCACAACGGCTCTCATTAGGATTGAAGCGGCAGCATCTCATAAACCTTTTGGCAGATCGTTCCAGGTGCCAGGTGAGGTACTATATTTATGAGTGGCAACTTTTATATTTTATTGGGTGAATTTTAAATAAAAATTTTAAATCATATTCAAATAAACGGTTTTACGCTATGCATGCTATTCTCTGGCTTCCTTTTGCTTGATGTATGGAGAAACCAGCCGAATAACAGTCCTAGGTGGACTGAATAATTATATAGAGAGTCTATAATTTAAAGCTGCATTGACCTTCCTAGGCATATGCACAGGGGATCAACAACTTTCAGTGAGTTCAGTCCCTGGAGGGTGGAGTTGGGTGGAGTGAAAGCACAAGTCACTTTTTATTGCAAGAATTATAACACAAGCAGATTGCACTTTTTTGCACTATTGCACTTTGATGTGGCCATAACCCTTGATGGGTTGGCCTTGACTTTTGGGCTTACCGGTTACCGCCGCTTGGCTCGTCGATGAATGTCCAGGGGTTCCCAGGGTTAGTACCCAACAACTTTGGATGCTGACACCATAAAAGTCCTTTTTAAAGGGTTTTTATTTGCAGGGGTAACATCCAACAACAGTCTCAGATGGGAACAAAGTGCAAGGGTGAAGAAACTCAGGCACCTTGAACTGCTGACAATAGAATGTCTCTAACGAAACCCAGAGAGTAGCCACTCGCAGCTGGGTACTTCAATGCTGGACAAATCTCTAGCCAGAGATTATGGCAGCCAACACTTTGATCCGGAAACTTGCAAAAGTCTCTGACACAGAATAAACTTTCAACCGAAAGTGAATAGTAACTTTTCTCCAGTACCTGGAACTTTATCTGTCTCCTTGACAGTACTGTGAAATTGCGGATTCTTTAGTATCCATAACAACCCAGCAACCAGGCTCTTCTTGAGATGCCAGCTTGTTGGCCCTCCTTAGAAGAGTCCTCCCCCGGTCGCCTATGTGAGCTGTGGTGCCCCTCCAGTAATGAGAGCACACCAGGATGCCTTAAATCCTCCTTCAGTTACTGTGCCTTGGACCAGGCCTGGTTCTGGGCCTGTCATGTGTACCTCAGTGTACCCATGACCTGGCAGAACCCTAGTACAGCCCAGCCAAACTGATGCCAAAGTGAACCTGCACAATTAACCCTCAGAACCCCATTACTCTTCTGAGGAAAAAACTAAATTTCCACATATAGTGGACACCTTGTGAAAGGGTCCCCGCTACATATATATACATTGTATATACTATATTGTCAAAAGTAGTGGAACGCCTGCCTTTACACGCACATGAACTTTAATGGCATCCCAATCTTATTACGTAGGGTTCAATATTGAGTTGGCTCACCCTTTGCAGCTATAATAGCTTCAACTCTTCTGGGAAGACTATTTACAAGGTCGCGGAGTGTGTCTATGTGAATGTTTGACCATTCTCCCAGAAGTGCACTGGTGAGGTCAGGCACTGATGTGGATGAGAAGGCGTGGCTCGTAGTCTCCGCTCTAATTCATTCCAAAGGTGTTCTATCGGGTTGAGGTCAGGATTCTGTGCAGGTCAGTGAAGTTCCTCCATCCCAAACTCGCTCATCCATGTCTTTATGGACCTTGCTTTGTGCACTGGTCCAAATCATTTGTTGGAGAGGGGATTATGATGTGGGGTTGTTCTTCAGGGGTGGGGCTTGGCCCCTTAGTTCCAGTGAAGGGAACACTTAAGGTGTCAGTATTAATATACAGGTTACTGAAGCGCTGCTATGTGTGCCAGAAACGTGTTTGAAAACAACTAGAACAGCTGCACCATATAAAAAGTGATCTTGCACTACAATAACTTTATAATTGAAGAATGGTGCGCTTATTCTAAAGTAAATCATATAAACAGTTCCAATGTACATACACGTGACATATCCACCGTGATATAAATGAAAATTAATAAATAAAGTGAAGTAAAACAAAATCATAATTAAAGAAAATAGTCCTTTTAAGGACTTGATCATTTTAAAGCTTCTTAAAGTGCTTCTCCAAAAGACTTTTCATTGATAAGTGACACCACCTCCACCACTGGGTCTAGTTGTGCCTTCAAGATATAAAATCTTAGATGTTCCTGACAAGGAAGTGCTGCTGGATTAGGTCTCTTCAAAAACTTCCTTAATGAAAAACACCGGCCAATCTCTGGAGTGACTCAGAGCAGAAAAATAACTTTCATCGTGCAAAATTGCATAAAACAAGTGGATTTATTAAGTAATAGTAGCCCAGTCACAAATGATCATCTTGTACAATGCAGTTTACACAAATTGTAGACAAGAAAATACGAGGCTCTCCTCCTCACCGCTACTACCAGGTAACTGTGACACTAGAAATGACATCACTGACTTTTCTCTGTGTTTTTCATTAAGGAAGGTTTTGAATAGACCTAATCCAGCTAATGTAAGTGCTTGCGGGGAGTATTTAGTAGCACTAATTGTCAGCAACGATGGACACTGATATGCAGCACTGATGATCACTGATTGGCAGCACTGATGGGCACTGATTGGCACTGATAGGCAGCACTGATTGGTAGCACTGATGGGCAGCACTGATTGGCAGGACTGGTGGGCACTGATAGGCATCACTGATTGGTAACACACAGCTTCAATTTTACCACAATACTGGTCTCTGTGATATGTAACGTCACACATATATGGTACTGATAGGCTGCACTGAGTGGCAGCATTTAGTAGCACTAATTGGCAGCACTGATGGGCACTGATAGGTGGCACTGATTGTAAGCATTGATTGGCACTGATAGGCAGAACTGATTGGCACTGATTGACACTAATAGGTGGCATTGGTTGGCACTGATGGGCACTGATATGCAGCACTGATTGGGGGCACTGATAGGAACTCCTGATGAGCACTGATAGGCAGCACTGATGGACACTGATTGGCACTAATAGGTGGCACTGATTGGAAGCACTGATCGGCACTGATAGGGGAGAGGGGGAGTTTCACATGCAGCAGATAGATAGCCTGTGCTGCCTGTGAAAGTTTCACATTGAGCAGACAGTGAGGCTTGCCAGAGCTGCTGAAACTGTGTGTGAAACTGTCAGCTAATGTAACTGCATGCAGGGAGAGAGATCTGCTGTCACAATTTAGCAGTGATGTCAGGGATGGGTGGGACCAAGCAGCTATCAAACACCAGCCAATGATGGAGCTGTTTAAAAAGGGTGTCGGGCCACATACACGTAGCAGCCCGCCCAGACCCCATCCCATTGGCTGGTGTTTGATAGCTGCTCAGTCCCACTCCCGACATCACCGCTGAGTTGTGACAGCTGATCTCTCTCCCTGCAAGCACTTACATTAGCTGACAGTTTCATACACACTGAGCGGCTCTGGCAAGCCTCACTTTCTTCTCAATGTGAAACTTTCACAGGCAGCGTGGGCTACACACTCTTGGAAGCAACGTTTCAGAGCAGCCCAGCGGGCAGATTGCTGGAGACAGCTGGCATGCCGCTATACTAACATGCATGGGGTGATTAGGGTGTGCCCAGGCACACGCCTATGTAGACAAGCCTGTGAAGTACTGGGAGAAATAGTCTGCTCAGATGAGACCAAAATTGAACTCTTTGGATGCCATAATACACACCATGTTTGGGGGTCAAATCACAATAAAAAACACCATACCAACAGTGAAGTTTGAAGGTGGGCACATTATGGTGTGGGGCTGTTTTTTAGCATACAATACTGGCAAACTTCATATCATTGAGGGAAGGATGAATGGAAAAATGTACCAAGACCTTCTTGATAAAAATCTGCTGCCATCTACCAGGATTATGAAGATGAATCGAGGGTGGGCATTTCAGCAAGACAATGATCCCAAACACAAAGCCAAGGAAACTCTCAATTGGTTTCAAACACAGAAAATAAAGCTGCTAAAATGGCCCAGCCAATAAACTGACTTGAATCCAATAAAAAAATCTATGGAAAGAACTAAAGATTGAAGTTCATAGAAGAGGTCCACGGAACCTTCAAGATTTAAAGAAAACTAATTATTTTTTCTGGTAATATAATAACAGATATCACTGTAGGTTCAAATAAGCAGATATATATATACAGTGGTGTGAAAAAGTGTTTGCCCCCTTCCTCATTTCCTGTTCCTTTGCATGTTTGTCACACTTAAGTGTTTCAGAACATCAAACCAATTTAAACAATAGTCAAGGACAACACAAGTAAACACAAAATGCAATTTGTAAATGAAGGTGTTTATTATTAAAGGTGAAAAAAAATCCAAACCATCATGGCCCTGTGTGAAAAAGTGATTGCCCCCCTTGTTAAAACATACTATAACTGTGGTTGTCCACACCTGAGTTCAATTTCTCTAGCCAAACCCAGGCCTGATTATTGCCACACCTGTTCACAATCAAGGCATCACTTAAATAGGAGCTGCTTGACACAGTAAGGTCCACCAGAAGATCCTTAAAAGCTACACATCATGCCGAGACCCAAAGAAATTCAGGAACGATTGAGAAAGAAAGTAATTGAGATCTATCAGTCTGGAAAGGGTTATAAAGCCATTTCCAAAGCTTTGGGAATCCAGCGAACCACAGTGAGAGCCATTATCCACAAATGGCGAAGACATGGAACAGTGGTGAACCTTCCCAGGAGTGGCCGGCCGCCCAAAATTACCCCAAGAGCGCAGCGACGTCTCATCCAAGAGGTCACAAAAGACCCCACAACAACGTCCAAGGAACTGCAGGCCTCACTTGCCTCAGTTAAGGTCAGCGTTCATGCCTCCACCATCAGGAAAAGACTGGGCAAAAATGGCCTGCATGGCAGAGTTCCAAGGAGAAAACCACTGCTGAGCAAAAAGAACATCAAAGCTCGTCTCAATTTCTCCACAACACATCTTGATGATCCCCAAGACTTTTGGGACAACATTCTGTGGACCGATGAGACAAAAGTGGAACTCTTTGGAAGGTGTGTGTCCAAGTATATCTGGTGTAGAAGGAACACTGCATTTCAGAAAAAGAACATTATACCAACAGTAAAATATGGTGGTGGTAGTGTGATGGTCTGGGGCTGTTTTGCTGCTTCAGGACCTGGAAGACTTGCCGTGATAAAAGGAACTATGAATTCTGCTGTCTACCAAGAGATCCTGAAGGAGAATGTCCGACCATCTGTTCGTGTACTCAAGCTGAAACGAACTTGGGTTCTGCAGCAGGACAATGATCCTAAACACACCAGCAAGTCCACCACCGAATGGCTGAAGAAAAACAAAATGAAGACTTTGGAGTGGCCTAGCCAAAGTCCTGACCTGAATCCTATTGAGATGTTGTGGTATGACCTTAAAAAGGCCGTTCATGCTCGAAAACCCTCTAATGTAACTGAATTAGGACAATTCTGCAAAGATGAGTGGGCCAAAATTCCTCCAGGACGCTGTAAAAGCCTCATTGCACGTTATCGCAAACGCTTGGTTGCAGTTGTTGCTGCTAAGGGTGGCCCAACCAGTTATTAGGTTTAGGGGGCAATCACTTTTTCACACAGGGCCATGATGGTTTGGATTTTTTTTCACCTTTAATAATAAACACCTTCATTTACAAATTGCATTTTGTGTTTACTTGTGTTGTCCTTGACTATTGTTTAAATTGGTTTGATGTTCCGAAACACTTAAGTGTGACAAACATGCAAAGGAACAGGAAATGAGGAAGGGGGCAAACACTTTTTCACACCACTGTATATATATATATATATATATATATATATATATATATATATTAATAGTAATATTACTCATATTATCTGTTTATGCAAACCTACACTGATATACTATTATAATATTACCAGCAAATACAATCTGTTATGATCATCCCCTGAAGAAGGAATTTAATATATATTCCGAAACATGTTGGGATCTTCCAGCTGATTGTCTGCGGTTCGGTGTTCCATTTGTCAACCAATTGCGTACCTTGAATATCAGCCCTGTATTGCATGGTGATCTACGTGTATCTCATTTTCGAATTTCTGATATGCATGTCTACGCTTTTCAATTTTTATTTTTGTAATAAAATTTATATTTTTATCATACTTACTTTTCTACTCCCTTGCTTGGTGTGACCCTTGCCTTTAAAGTCCAAGAGGAATTTTCAGTTTTTTTGCTTTTACATATGGGATGTGGCAATAGGTCTCCAGCTTTTTTCTGTTTATACTGTGTGGAAGAATGGGCCAAAATCACACCTGAGCAATGCATGCGACTAGTTTCTCCATACAGGAGGCGTCTTGAAGCTGTCATTACCAACAAAGGATTTTGTACAAAGTATTAACAACATTTCAGTTAGTGCGTTTAATACTTTTTCCCTGTGTCATTCTATTTTATCAAACATAACTTAATTTATGAACTCATTTGTTTTGGTTTCTTTGTATGAATGAATTGCATAGGTTGTTACCGACATGTGGTGAAAATGTTATATCAATAGCAATATTTACCTAGAAAAATGGTGACGCGTTCAATACTTATTTTACCAGCTGTATCTATATACAGTATATATATATATATATATATATATATATATATATATATAAATTGGAAATATAAATTGAAGTCAAAGAGTTGTACCTGTGCCCAGAGACTGTGCTTCGGTGGTAGTCTCATCAATGGGGGTAGTGTAGGGTGGGGTTGATAATGACAGTGATGATACTGTAGTTAGAACAGCTGGTGTTGAAGTAAATCCTGTTGGTGTAGGCTGTGGAGTTGTAGTTTTTTCGGCTGTAGGTACTGTGGTAATTTCCATAGTTTCCTCACCTGTAGGTTCTGTGGTAATTTCCATAGTTTCCTCACCTGTAGGTACTGCTATGGTGGTTCTGGCAGGTGTAGGTGGGGGTGTGGAAATGATTTCGGTTATAGGTAGCAGAGTTGTAGCTTTTACAGATGTAACTGATGGCGTGGTGGCCTTCGTCGTTTTAGGTGGCTGAGTAGTTTTCCTGACAGGTGGGCGGGTCCTTTGGGGCGTTGTCCTCCTTGTGGTTGTCGGTGGAGTCGTTGGTGGAGCTAGATAGGTAAAACATATTAACAACACATTTTAACAAATGGAGCTATACAGATTTTAAATATATAGCTCTAATCTTTACACATTTATAGAAGATATTGTGATGAGATTACAGTATTATACTACCGCATACAATTTCTGAAGTGACCTTTCAATTGACATAAGTGGATGGGAACTCTTCCTACTTAAAGGAGAATTATAGGCAAAGAATTAGGTATAGATGCTCTTACTTTGTAATTAAAGCTGAAGTCTAGGCAGATATAAAAGACACACATTAATTTAGCTCTGTATTTATTAATAAACATTTTTTTGTTCAATATAAGCAGTGTAAGTACCTGAATTTGGATTGGTATTTAGCTTTGTGCAGTGCCTGAATTGGCAGAGCTCAGACTGTGAGAGAGAGAAGCAGCGAAAGAAGTCAATTGGCTGTGCTACAGATCAAGGAGCATGCTGATAGTAGGAGAGAGCAGAGTGCTCTCTCTGATTGACAGCACAGCGCTTTCCACATTTCCTGTGATGAGGAACTAGCTTTGTTTGCACCAGTAGAATTGAATGTAAGGGTGCCCTCTTGGACAGTGGCGGTCGCTCCATTAGGGGTGCATTCCCCCTAATCCATTCGCCAGGCCCCTTATCTACATGCAGGGCGTCGGACGCAAGGATTTCAATGGGGTTTTTTTTTTTTTGAAGCACATGATTAGAGCCTGAGGCTCTAATTGGCTTAAAAAAGTGTGGGCTCAAGGCGCAGAGCACTGCGCCCTGAGCCCACAAAGTCGTGTGACATTAGAAAATGAATATTCGCTAATGTCTTCCTGCTTTTTCTCCCGGCCAATCAGGAAGGGGGTCCCGATTGGCCAAGGAGTCTTAGTCCAATCACCTCCTTCCCATCCATCTCTCGGGGGGGGGGGGCGGGGTTTGGTGATGGCGGTTGTGCGAGTTAGGGTGGCAGGTTTCTTTGCCACACAGGGGCAAAGTAAAGGACTTCTGCATTTCAGGGATATGAAGGTAAAAAATAAAAAAAACAGAGCTTGAGTATACAAGGGGCTGGGGAGGATTTAGGTATTCCACATCACTGTCTATACTTTTGCAGTGATCTGTGCTGCAGATAGGTCCCTTTTATTAATTACATTAATTTGGACTATTAGAGACTTATTACAAAGGAGAGGCAGATATGAAATACCAGATTTTTTTCAGCAAGTGGTGGTACAGACAGAATTTTCTTAGTTGGTAGCTCCACCTCTCTGAGAAGAGAGATTTGTTGTGGTGTTGTTGATGCTTGATCACTTGATCAGTTTTTAGGAAGTACCGTATATCAAGATATATTTTTTTTTGTAGGAGTGTCAAAGTAAATATATTTAAAAATGAAGAAGTCCAGATTTAATTCTTTAGTTTGTTAAAAGATTATGGGTCAAGTCAAAATGTTTCAGGGGAATTACAGAGCCCCCCCCCCCCACCCCCCTTTAAGGATAAAAGTAGGGAATTTAGGACACAATACTAATTTGTATAAGTACATGCATTTAAATTACATGAATCATCAGATGGAAATGAAAGCGGTAGTAATGTCCGCTTATGACTTGTACCTACAAGTACAGGTAATAGGGCTTGCCTGTAGGTACAGTGTCCAGGCCCCCCTTGCTGAATTGAGGAGACCGGACCCGGTACAACAGGGCCAGCTGTACTGGCTTATCATCGGCCCTGGCTAAAGGTGTCAAAGTTGTAATTTTTAATATAAGGGTGAAGTTCCTCTTTAAGTCCAGGAAGTGTTTTGGAGCTATCATGAAACTCATAGTGGAAAGGATAAAAAGGGAGGTGCAGGATTCAGTATTACTCCAAAATAAGGCTTACATGGTAATGCCTTTAACTTAAGTTTTGCAAACGCTATGGCTAGGCTGCCCCCAGGTATAGGACAGTCTGCCTAGGCATCTTAGAAGAAAATCAGGAAGAGTAGATGAAAAAGAGCACCATACCAAAGATCAAAAGTATTTTTTCTATTATCCATGTTCATAATAACAAGCCAACACTTTCATGGGCCAGACTGTACCCCCCTTTATCAGGACCAAAAGTGCAATAAAGTATGTATACATTCTTAGCAAGTAACAAAAGGAGTTTTAAAAGAAGCTGCCCTGACTTCTCTATCTGTTTGTACAGTACTGTGAAGTAGTTAATTCTCAAAGATCGCAACAAAAGCTCTAAGGCCTCTTTCACACTGTTGCTGAGGCCTGTTGATTGTAAATGCGATGTGTTTATGGGACTGGAGCCACCAGATGCTGCATGCAGATAGCTCACACAAGCATATGGGGTTGCAGCAGCTGCATGGATACAGCCACTAGTCTCAATTTGACAGGCATATGGTGAGCGGAGTCTGTTTCTAACAGTTTAGAAACACCTGATTTATGTTTGCCATAGAACACTGCCAGGTTGCCAAGTTTCTGCTGCAGTGAAAAGTAATAGGAAAACAGCTAAGCTTTCAGTGAATTTTGAAGATTCATTTCTCCACAACGCCTACAGCTACAGAGGTGAATAGGCAATTGTTTCTAGTGTTTTTGTTGTTTGTTAGGAACATGTAAATATGTCAGTGTGCATAGTCTGGGTACAGGTTCATTTTAACATGCTGTATAAGGGAGAAGGCAAGTAATCAACATGAATTGGGTTTCTGAAATAAAATGCACGTTAATAAACATTAATTCATCACCTGTGATATTTTTTTTCTTCTGAAAATGAAATTCAAATCAAATCCTTTCTACATACCTTATACAGCATTTTAGATCTGACGAATGGGTTGAGTTTGGCCCCTGAAACACATTGGCTTGTTATTATGGACATGCGGCATACTTGAGGTGGAATTTTGCATGTACTGAATGTGTGATCTCAGAATGGTAGCATACAGACCAATAACACCAAAGTGTTAGTGATATAGGTATGTAAGCATGAATCCCCCAGAATAAGTGTGCATATCAGACACCTGTTATGAAGGTGCAGAAGAGATCAGCCAGAAATCTAGCATTTTCAGAAGGAGGTCAATAATGGCATACCTACGTGTTTCTCTCATTACAGGTTTCATTAGAAGTGTGTCATGCGAAAGCACAGGTGCCCCCTCCTACTTCCACTACAGAGTAACTTTATCTTTCCAAACCTCAGATCAGACACTTAAATCAAAGGTAAGGTTATTGTCTATGACCTGGGCACGTGCTCAGGCGTTTAAAACAATTTTCAAAGAAACTACTTTGTACTTGGTTTAAAATTACCCCTGACTCTCCTTGACACCGCAAGAATAATAAAAAGGGTTGAGCGTAATTTAAGGTTTTCAATTCATGGAATTTGGGCAAAATTCAAAGACTGAAATTTCACCACATTGGCTGAATACATTGGAGTCATGGTGTTTTTTTATAGGCAACAGGCTTTCAATAGCTCCTGCTGTGATGGAGGCTCCTTTCAACAATCTTTGACCTTATCTTTTGCCAAAAATATGCTCCACATTAACCTCGTTATTTAACTTTTTTTTTCACAGAAATTAAAAAATAGACAACAAAAAATGAAAATAGTTCACAAATAACGATCACACTTACAAAAAAAAAATAACAAATACAAAAACAAACACTAAAAACAAAAAAAGACACCATAAAAAACACAGAAAATCCTGCAAATCTAAATATATATATATATATATATATATAAAAAAAAAAAAAAAAAGAGTAGACGTTTAGTCTATGCAGCTTAATGGCTAAAATTTAGAGTTTTCAAATACATTTAGACAAAAGTCTTGACTGCTAGTAACTAGTCTATGTCAAGCCAAAATTTTTTTTTAGTTTTAGATAGAGTGGTAAGGGGTTAGAACTGCTCTCAGGTTTTAATTGCTGAGCATGTTCTTCTGCAGAGATTCAAGCTCACTGTTTTTCTGGTTGACTATTGTCCTGATACAGAAAACTACAGTAAATCCTATTTTTTAATTGTCACACCAATTGGGAGTCAGGGGAAATCTCTCAATGGGTAGAGGGGGATCATCTTACTCTTGAGAGATTCCTTCATGCTCTTGGGACATTCTCAACTGTATCCAAAAATGAAAAAAAAAAATGTTCTGGCTATACATGTACTTAAAACGGTCTGTTATGGGGTCTGATCTGGGGTATGGGGTCTGATCTGGGGCGTAACAAAACACTCCAGGTCCATTTGGGTACTAAATCATGCTCTAATGTTAAACAGAACTAAACATAATAAAAATAATATACAATTTTGACCCTTACAAGCACCAATCTCCTTGTATAGCTTTCAATGAAGCAGCTGACAGCTGGTAGAGAGAGAGGAGTGTTATTTTACCCTCGTCTAATTACCAAGGTTAAAGTAGGCATTTCATCTGGAGAAAAATACTGGTCAACCAATGGGTACAAAATAAAGCTAAACTTCAGAATCTTAATGTTATGAACTAACAAGTTTGTTCGATAAAACAGTGAAAAAATTAAGCATGTGCAAAGTGCAGTAACCTGGGGCCATGTGCAAAGTGCAGTAACCCGTATCAACAAAATATTTTTTATTTACAAGATGATTTCTATGGGTTCCTGCATACCTAACAAGTGATCCTGTTTTTGCGGGATAGTCTCTAATTTTTTTAATTTATATTTTAGGTGAGAATGCATTTAACAATGTCAGTGGCTGCAACATTTGGCCAAAGAAAGAATTGAAAATGACAATATACAGTTCTTAAACATGGTAAACTAGTACAACAGAGTCTAGAAAGAAATCACAAAAAGCATCAGGATGAAAGCGGTAGGTAAAACTTAAAAGGTGGAGATAGAATAGGGGGGGGACCTTAATTACTAGATTTTAACAGAGATTTCCAATTAAGTGGAGGATACAGAATCAATTGGAGGGTCATTAATTATCAATATAGTTTGATACCACTGGGTATATTGTAAACACTTCGTTATAGACTGTTGGGTACCAAGTGGTAGGGTTTAAATAAAGGATTCCCAAACGTTACAAAATTACAGTCCCCCATTTTAAAATTTGTCATCCTAATTTCTTGCAGCTTTTCCCTCCAAGCAATGGGTAGTAAACAAGTTGCCCAGACAGGCGGCATGTGAAGTTTGCTGACATTTTATCCTATTGCAGGAAAAGTGTCCTCCCAATTTTTGTGGTTACTGCTCTTTGCATATAGTCACTTCACTTTGAACTGCCTTATAGAAAAAGATTATTAAGATCAAGCTTATCTGCTATGGCTTCAGTCTTTCCCCTGTCACCTTTTTCCATGTCCAGTCGGATGTTTTTCCTCTCATCATTGAACCACCCGTGATGTTCTATACGGCAACAGTATGTCCCAGCATCACTCATGCTTGCTTGGCTTATTGTTATAGAGATCTGGCCCCTTGCAATGTTGTCATTGAGCTGGTAGCGGTCAGATGAGCGATGTGTGACTTGGTATCCATCAGTCCAAATAAGAACTTCATTACACTGGGAGTTGGGGCAGCTTCCGCGTCCCCAGCACATGGAGGTGATGTCGCTGATTTTTTTGACATTATAGAAACAAGGCAGAGTGATAGACTGCCCTTCTATTCCTCTCACAGTCTGGCCACATATCAGAGGAAATGCTGAAAAAGAGAAATCACAAAAGATTTATTAGAAAATAAAAAATTAGACTGCTGTCGGCAACAACCGCTATCCAGTGCTCGGTCCAGAAATACAAATAGTCAGCTCCGGGGCTTCCTTTCCTGCTACAGATTACCCTAAATGGTTCAAGTCAGACTAATGATCCTGTCCTGGGACCTACCAGGAACAAGATCTCCAAGACAGAGGACCCATGTTTTTTTACAACATTGTTCTCTCTCTGGCTGTACCAGTTAGGTGTCACTTCTCCAGTGCAACCTCTTGGCCAAAGCCATAGGAGCAGCTGAGTGTTCCATTTAGTGATTCTGTTGCCACCAGTGACAGGAATGCTAGTTTGACTTGAACCAAAGAACTTTCTCCAGCACACAAGTCTTTGTGATGCCCCCATCCCACATCAACCTCCAGGTCTCATTGGGCAACTTGGTTTAGATGTATAATAAACTTTAAAGAACAAGTGTATTTCATACACAGTGCACTGATTCTTTTTACCCCTCTTCACTGGCCTAACAGACTACATCTTCCAACTCCACAGATGCATACTTACTAAGATCCGGCAGCCATGACCCCCTGTGCTTGTTATGTTTCATGACATCCAGCTCTGCAAGTCCGCTATCTTTTCTGGCTGCACCTGTGCAGTAGAGCTCCATAAAAGTCTATGGAGCTCATCTCCCTGTGTCTTCCAGTCGGGTGATGGAGGTAGACAAGCCCTCTAAATATCTATGGGGCTCTACTTCTCATCTGCAACCAGAAGAGAGAGCTTGTGCTGGATGTAAACTATGCCTGGAGGCCGTTGCTGCTCGATCTCGGTAAGTATACATCAGTGGAGTCAGAGGGTGGGATCTGTCAGGGAATTAGTGCAGTTTGTATGAAAGTGCAATTATTCTTTAAAGTGGTTGTAAACCCCATTCTTACCTGGGCACATATCTGTAGTACATACAAAGTACCGTGTTTACATGTGATATTAAATAATCATTTGATCTATTGCACTTAGAGTGGCCTCTGTTTCATCCCCACATATATCTCCAGTGCTCTAAGTGCCGTGTCATTCTGCCGCTCTGTTACTCTGTTATCAGCATAGTCACTTCTGACAAGTTCTCCAAAATGTGGGGTGTGTGTGCACGGTTTAGGAGATATCTCCTGTCCCCTGCATGTGTCGATGTCATCGGCACATGCGCACTGGGACAAACTGTGTGCCGTTACCGGCGGCTCCCACGCGCATGCGCGGGAGTGACGTCATTGCGGCTCCGGCCAATCACAGCGCCGGAGCCGCGATACCCAGAAGTAACCCCCGGGAGAGATGTCAGCGGCCGGGAGGGGGAGATGAGGATGGCTGCGAGGTCTTCGATCTAAGGTAATAATTCATAATGAGCTAGTATGCCTCATACTAGCTCATTATGCCTTTGTCTTGTAGGATTTTTTATTTTATTTTTACCAGGGTTTACAACCACTTTAAATTATATGCAATTTCAATCGGTAAAATCTCATATAAACTTTTATATGTTAAAGCCTGACTCTAGGCAAATCTATTTTTATGCTTTTGTATCTTTATTTCACTCATAAATGCTCAAATCGTTTTCCTACTTTAGGCACTCTCTAACCTCTGCTGAGCAATTCTGATATTGTATGTACAATGGGGAGCCACACTTCTGGCTCTCTGCTTCATCAGAACATGGTCTTTGATTAAAACCAGTGTTGTGCCTTTGCTTCCTCCTTTGCTGTGCTGTTCACAAAGCACAAACCTATGATGACATTGCTGCTATGCTTTGTGAGTGGCGCATCACAGGAGGAGGCAGAATCACAACACTGCAACAGGTGTTGATAGTAGACTCCTTTCTACAATATTGGGAAGCCAATAATGTAGCTCCTCGCTGTACATATCAGAATCGCTCAGCAATTAGTGATGCCACAAAGCCAGTGAGTTTTGAATACTCAAGAGCCCCCTTCCCCTTCATTAGGGTTTAAATGCTGGCAATGAATTCACAGAGATGCTAGATAATGGTTACAATGTATCACAGATTTAAGCCAAATTGTTAGAAAGCAATGTCCACCAGCAGCTGGGTCGAGCAGCTCCAACCAGCAGCTGACGGATTTAGCTTTTTTAGCATTTAAGCTTTGATGAAGGGGTTAAATTCTAAAAAAAAGTCACTGACCTTGTCATAATGTTTATCTCATCATACTTTGGAATAAATCTATGTCTGAATTATTCAATTTTGGTGTGGTGCTTCAATCTCACAATTTCTCAGTTACAAACCAAGGAGAGAGTGAAGGTCCTTTGGTGTAAAGAAGCTACCAGCCCAAGGAATCAAGACATACCCTTATTCCCTATATAACATTAGGATAATCATAGAGTTCCATTGCTAGCCTTCCCAATTTCTTTCCTAAATCACATTGAACATGGTGGTCTCCAGCAGCAATCTCACGAATGTCTACACACAAGGAAGGCTTTTTAAGAGTTAATAACATGTATAAAGTCCATTAACTGCACATATCTTATGGGATGATTTTTGTTGAAGTGAATGGTCTGGCTACAGGGTCTCTTTAACCTATCTCCACCTATAGTTTTCAGCACAGCCCACAAGTATTTAAATAGAAAGAGATAAATCATGCAATAACAAATATAGAAATGTCCTAATAATTGACAGTTTTATCACATAACTAAACAAAGAAAGTTTCTAAATAACAGGAAACCAACAAGTATGACGAAATGTGAGGAGATATTCAGAATCCTGGCACCCTCGCAGCGATATGGGGAGAATAGAAACTTACACATCAGCATATTAACTTCCTTGTATCTTATCAGCAGCTTCACAATTTAAAAAAGTGAAACAAGCCACACAACCTCAAGTGTCACCATGGCACTTGACCTAGAGCAAAAAGTGTCAACAGCTGGGTCACGTCCTGTATGGATGACTTTTCTCTGTGTAAGAGGGTTTTAATTCGCAGAAGTGCAACCATCCTTAGCACCTTCCATTGGTTAAGTCTGGTCAGTCATGTACCACAATACCTAGATTTCAACATAAACTGTACATGACATTCTCTTCAGCAGTGATGGTCAACTCAAGGGCAACCCTGACATGCCAATGGGCCACACATATTTAGTGACTGTAATGCTACAGAAAGCTTTGCTACATCTGTTGTATCAGATAGTCAAAGTCTACAAGCATCGTGTTCTATGAGCCTACTACAAGAGATGGTCAGAGACTATGGGCATGCTACAAGAGATGGTCAGAGACTATAGGTATGCTGCAAAAGATGATCAGAGACTATAGGCATGCTACAAGAGATGGTTACAGACAATAGGCATACTACAAGACATGGTCAATGACTATGGGCATACTAAAGGAGATGGTAAGAGACTACAGCATGCTACGAGAGTTAGTCAGAGTGCTGGGGCCTGCTACAAGAGATGGTCAGACATTGCAGACATGCTTCAAAAAATGCTTCCACATTTGTGGTCCCTAACAACCCCATCATTTTTACTTTTGCTACATCTCTCAACAAGATACATTAAGAGAAACAAACATGGGATGGACAGCTCAGAGACACGTAAGTAGTGTGATATGAAATGAACGAACACAGAGGGCTGCGCACAAAGTGCAAAAGGGCCATTGGTGCTCTACAGTTTGTTACCAACTTCAATGACTATATATTTCTTATATTTTGATTAGCCATAGGATCTAAACCATTGTAAGATTCTAGGGTCTGTGGTTTGAGCTTTTAATGTACTAGTAATAAAAAATAGAACAAAGAGATATTGAATATACAAAGCCGGATTTAACACAGAGGTGTCAATTGCTGCTATGATGCTGCTTCTTTAGCAGCAAATCTGTCATTACACAGCCTAAATCAGGAATAAAAATGTGTCAATCTGTCCCAATCAAACACTGAATCCATTCACATCATATTGTGCTGAATGGCCATTTCTATGGATAATCTTGACAACCTTAAGACAAGTTGTCCACACAGGGCTCCTTCCTGGAGTGGTTCAAGGAGAATAGAAACATACACATCAGCACATTAACTTCCTCATATCTTATCAGCAGTTTCACAAAATAAAAAGTGACACAAGCCACACAACCTCAAGTGTCCACCTGGCACTTGCCCTAGAGGAAGAAATAAAAACAGCTTGGGCATGTTGTGTAAGATGCCTCTTCTCTGTGTTAGAGGGTATGATGGTTCAAATTTGCAGAGGTGGTCCTTAGTACCATCCATTACAACTATGTTAAGTTTGGTTTGTTATGTACAACAAAACCTGGTAGATTTCAATATTATCTGTCCCTGATATTCTCTACAGTGGTGTTCAGCCCCTGACATCACCAAAGGGCATCACATAATATTCAGAGAACGTAATGCTACAGAAAGCTTTCAGAGACTGTAGATATGCAACGGCAGAAGGTAAGGGACTACAGGCATGCTACAAGAGATGCCAAAAATCAAAATGCAAAGGTTCCACTTCAAAGTGGCACTGTGACCTAAAAATATAATGTAATATAAAATGTAAAAATTATTTGAAATACCAACTCTCAAAGTGTAAAGTTTCCACTATATAGTGGTTCTGTGACTTACAAATATCATGCAAATCTTCACAACTAACAACCAAAGTTCATAGAAAATAAAGTGGTTTATAAAGAGAGTCCACCAAATGGTACAAATTCAACAGTCTTCAAATTTTCTTCCGTTGAGACTAACTAGAATCATACACCACCTCGCATGCACTGGTGATCCCTCTCCCCAGCAGATGCACACTCTCCAAATTTATATGCCTCCCACTCTCGCATAATACACAACCATGAGAGTGGGAGGAATATCAATTTGGTGAGTGCGCATCTTCTGGGGAACGGGATCACCAGTGCACATGAGGTGGTGTATGATTCTAATTAGTCTCAATGTGAGAAGATTTGAACACTTTTGCACTATTTGGTGGACTCTTTCTATGGACACTTTGTTTTCTATGAACTTTGGTTGTTAGTTGTAAAGATTTGCATGATATTTGTAAGTCACAGCACCACTATGAAGTGTAACCTTTACACTTTGAGAGTTGGTATTTCAAATAATTTTATGGTGGCAAGTGGCAACAGTGAGAGATATATTTATACACATGTATGATAATTACCTCTGTATTTAGGATGTTTTCTAGCATAGATAGGTTTTATTATTATTAGCATTTTACTTTCTCATGAGGTTGGCTCCTCCACAGCACAGAGATCACTTTGCATAAATGCTACAAGAGATGTTTGGAAACCTTTGGGCATGCTACAAGAGATGGTCAGAGCCTATGGGCATGCTACAAGAGAAGGTTAGAGACCATGGGCAGGCGATGGTTACAAACTATGGCCATGGTACAAGCGATGGCCAGAGCTTGCAGTCAGGCTTCAGGAAATGCTTCAACATTTGTGGTCCCTACAGACTCCTTGAAAATTACTTGTGCCACATCTCACAGCAAGAGCTATTCAAATTATTAGAGGAAAAAACTAAATACAGTGGCATCTCCAGGGCTAGCACTACACTATGGGGTTGATTTACTAAAGGCAAATCCACTTTGCACTACAAGTGAACTTGGAAGTGCAGTCACTGTAGATCTGAGGGGGACATGCAAGGAAAATAAAAAACAGCATTTTTGCTTGTACATGATTGGCTGATAAAATCAGCAAAGCTTATTTCAGCTTTTTCCCCTCAGATCTAAAGCGACTGCACTTCTAAGTGCACTTGTAGTGCAAAGTGGATTTGCCTTTAGTAAATCAACCCCATAGTGAAACACTTTGCCATGTTGATGTTAGAAAAAATTGTGTATTAATTTATTTATTTATTGACGTCCAAGTCTAGATTAAGGCTTTTTGTAAATGTGCTCCTCAATCTATATTTTATAGAGGCAAATGGTCTACACCATTGGCAGTTTCTGTGACCTGTTGTGAGAACCTTTAGTATGTTAGCAATAAAATTACAGTAAATAGAAACTGAATATACAAATATGGATTTAAAATAGAAGTGTCAATTTCCGTTGTGATGCTGCTGCTCTAGCTAGATGGCTATCATTACACAGCCTAGATCAGAAATATAAATTTGTTTCTTAATTTCTCTTTGGGGTTTTATGACCCATCTCTTTTGTCTATTCTTCAATGTTCTTGCAATATGTTACTTCTCATATTTACCATGTTACTGCATTGTAATGATATCATGCCTTATGGGGTATAGGGGTATATATACCATGAACCCCATGATTAAGTCTAACCTATGACGAAACATGTCGGGGGCGTGGCTAAGCGGCAACTAACAAGAGAGATAAGCGCAGGGGGCCCAGGAAGGAGTGGAGTTTTTCTGATTTGGAGGTCCGGCCAAAGAGACGGGGGTGAGAGATATACAGGCTGAGCCTGATACACCTTGGGTCCGCCGTGACCAAACAACAGACAGTGTTTGGAATTGGATTTGGATTTGCAGTGCAGTGCGGTGCTGTGTGTTACTTTCTTTGCTGGTTTTAATGTGATAAACGTGAGTGGAACTTTTGAAGTGCTTTTTAATATTTTGCATTAAAATTGTTTTACTGATTCACACTATGGAAAGCTTCCTCTTTTATTCCTTATGTGGAGCCTAACCAGCCAACCAATTAACCAATCATATCATTTGATCTGTGGGAATTCGATTGACCCCCCTTGGAGTGACCTTTATGCGCAGTGGCCCTTCACGAAAGTGTGGGCATACTTTTGTGGTGAGTGCGTTTCTTTTGGCGAGGAGGCACAAGTCACTGTGGTGTGGTGGAAGAGCACAGAAGATTTTATTTGATCGATTTATTTCACTTCGAGTATTTATTTATGGAACTTTTGCACCAACCACCAGCGGTTATTTGAACTTTAATTACTGCTTGAGTTTGATTGGCCGGTGCCAATCATCTTATATATATATATTTAATTTTTTGTATATGTCTTATTGTGTATGGTTATATATAGCACTGGGCACTTTTTTGGTGTGTTGAGTTATTATACACATATATGTTGAGTTTATTATATTTACATTTTTTCACTGGAATATTGTGTGTATAGAAGTGTGATATATATTACAGCGCCACTATTTGTTATAAGTCTTTTTAATTTTAGATTTTTTTACACAAATTCACCTATATATACGGTATATTGTTTTTTTTACTTTTGGTTTCGTCTTAGTACAGTATGTTTTATTATGGGATGGCTCATTTTAGGCTTCCTGCTATGGCATTGGAGTGGGTCACCCCAATTGTTATTTTCATTAAGTGAGAAGTAATGCTCAACTACTGTTATTTCTGTCACCTGTACAACTTTATACTGCAGTGATTTCTGATACTCATGGTATAATGTTTTTGGAATTTTTTTTTATTACTTTCATTCTTCTTTGTAAAATTTGAAAAATGTTGTCCTAAATAATAAAGTGGGAAAATGATAGTCCTACAAATTTTGTCCTGGAATGTAAATACTTTTGAATTATGGTGACTTGAAAATCTTTTGGCTCTTACTATTTATATTGTATATCCCATTCATGACCAGAGGTCATGGATAAACACCCAGACCAAATTTAGCAGTGCAAGCATGTGAGAGTACACTTTACAATAATTCTTTGACTAATTTGCAGACTTACTTTTTTATACATATTTTGAAAATATATAAGGATATTATTTTGTACACTCTTTTAATGCCCTGATTTTTTATGCTGAAAAATGCAGAAATAAAATGTTTTTTTAAAATAATTAATAAAAACATTTAATTAATTATTTTTGAAATGTTTTACTGCTGCGTCTCACAATGAAAGTCTAGGAATTTGTTTGTACCACTGAAGACAAAGCTCTCCCTGTGTGGCTGATATTTATCTCAGCAACTGTTAAGCTGCCCTTAAATGGATAGAAATTTGTCCAGTTCAGCAGGGAACGGCCAAATTTCGATCTATGTATGGGCACTTTGGTTGAACACAACTCGATCTACAGATTGACTTCTGTTCAACCGCCCTGCTGGAAAATGTCCTCTCGATCAGTGCTGCAAGTTATAGACTGCAGAACTTATCGGTGTATTCTGATGGCGGAGAAGTCTCCATGCTGTCAGAATACAATGACACAGTGGGGTTGATTTACTAAAGGCGAGTAGACTGTGCACTTTACAAAGGGCATTTGCAAGTGCAAGTGCTCCAGAGCTTGATAAATGAGGTAAGGCTTCATTTGCAAAGAATATCCAATCACGTGCAAGGAAAATAAAAAAACAGCATTTTGCTTGCACATGATTGGATGATGGAAGCCAGCAGAGTTTCTGCTCATTTACGAAGCTCTGGAGCAACTGCTCTTGCAGCGTGCAACTGCACTTTGCAAAGTGCACAGTCTATTTGTCTTTAGTAAATCAACCCCAGTGGGAGAATTCCCCCATCAACCTTGAATATGTAGATGGGGGAATTGGGTCAGTTTTTTCTTCATTTATCCCTCTGAATGAAAAAAGATTGACTCATCTATGGCTAAATTCAGGGTATAGCTAGGTCAAGTAAAGTTTTGGTTCTAGTTGTAGTGAATATAGTAGGGAAGAATTTCAACTCCTGGCAAGTCTTTACTGCTACTTGGGGCTCTTTTGTAAAGACTTCATTTGCGTCCTATTTTGTTGGCAATGATTTCACCAGATAGGATGTATACAGGGTTTCCCAGCCTCCCCCCAGCCTTCCTATTTTTGTCTGTGTTGCTATTGGAGACTTCCTCTCACTTACTGTTTGGTAAAATGCTGTCGGCAGTACAGGAAGTGAAAGTAAATCTCTCTAATGAAGCTGCAGATAAGAAAAAGGTTTTGATTGGGCCTATAATGCAAGGGAGGGAAGTAAACTGAATAACTGTTTACTCTATGGACTAATTGACTAATTTCTATATTTAAAACAAAATCTTTAATATGAAAGGTCAATTGGAAAATGTGACAAAGTTACAATAGCATTACCGTACTTAAAAGTAAACTATGGGGTTGATTTACTAAAGGCAAATCCACTTTGCTCTACAAGTGCACTTAAAAGTGCAGTCGCTTTAGATCTGAGGGGAAGAGCTGAAATGAGGGGAAGCTTTGCTGATTGTATGGTCCAATCATGTTCCTTGCATGTCCCCCTCAGATCTACAGTGACTGCACTTCCAAGTGCACTTGCAGTGCACATGTAGTGCAAAGTGGATTTGCCTTTAGTAAATAACCCCATAGTGTAGTGCTACCCCTGGAGGGGCCACTGTATTTAACTGGTTCTTCCCCAACAGTCCACCCAGACAAAACTTCACTCACTCTGGCTCCAATCAACAGCCTAGAGCAGTGGTCTTCAAACTGCGGCCCGGAGGCCTTATGCCCTTTGCTTGCCTTTTTCCAGCAATTGGGGCACTATTCCACACACTGATATGAGACGCTATTCTGCCAACTGACACAAGCCATGGGGCACCATTTTTCTCACTGACCCCACCAATGGGGCACTACTCCTTCCAATGATACCAACGATTGGGCACTATTCCCCTGAATGATACCAACAATGGGGCGCTGTTCCTTCCCCAAAAAACAAACGAGTGATGTTTACTCCCACTGATGCCAGGAAAACTTCCATTCCCCCTGGCTACATTCCGGCCCCCCTAAAGTCTGAAGGAAAATATACTGTCCCTTTGTTTAGAAAGTTTGGAGACACCTGGTCTAGGGGATGTCTTTTTAGTATGTATTGCTTTTAGAAACTTGCAACAGGAGAGGACAGTGGGGTATTGGGTACTCCAAAGCGCTCCAAGCACAATTAGCAGAGGACACTTCACTCTTAGCAACAACAGCACTGCTTATCACCCACAGCTGGGGACCATGAGGCAATATTTGACACAGATAATGGCACACTGCAAGAGTCTGTGTCCTGACTGCTGGGGACCACAAAGCAATTTGACGCACAGGTGAATGTAGACTGGAACAGTCTATAGATTCACAGCTGGGGGCCATGAAGTAAGCTGCAGCACAGATAAAAGGGGCTTACTTAAAAAAAATCCTTGAACAGGATCAGCTCTGTCCCTTGAAGAGTAGTCCAGCATCCAGTCTATAAGCACAACAGGGGCAGAAGCCCCCTGAAACTCACAGATCAAATCCCTCATGGGGGAAAAAAACTGTCTCTCCAGGGTTCCAGACTATTTAACAGAATCCCAGCCACCACCTGGGTACACCTCCCCAGGGATTGGCCAGGCCCTGCTCAATATTCAGGCTGGTAATTTAAATTTTCCCTCCCTAAACTCCAGAAACTTCTTCTGGAGGCAGGGGGAAGCAATCAAACTCCCAGCCTGTGAAACCATGAACAAACCAGGCCAAGCAATCACTGCTGCCCTGATTACAGAAGGAGCCAAAAACGAAATTTACCTAGCTGCCTAACTAGGAGGGCACTAGATCAGCAATAGAAATGCAAAAAATGCATGCATTGAAAACCAATATATGTTCCTTTTATAGATGTTTATAGCCATACCAATATCACAGTGATACACAGTTCTCATTACCAACAATGCTATATATACTTAATCTATTGATTCCAAATCACAAGTCACACAAAAAGAATCTTCCCCCAGGAAAAACACTTCTCCTGAGGAAGTCATTGTGAGAAAACCTGTTGAGATTGGGCATTGTGAAGTCGACTTTACAAGTTGACTGAGGCTCCAGCAGCCAGGGAGTGTTTTTGCTACACATATACTGTGTATGCACTAATATACTGGTGCTGGGCATTGCACCATGCAATGAGAGTCTTTAATGGTTTTAGCAATACAGATTGTATTTTATGTTATACAGATTTATTTTTTTCCTTTTATGCATTGGAGTATGAAAGCAATGTAGGGCTACTCCGAGAGTACTGTGCAACAAAAGTATTTGTATTGGGACAAAGGAGGATTGAGGAGGTGATGGAGATGGATGGATGAGACCCCTGGAGAATATTGTAATGGGTGCATTTTGACCTTACTTATTCTTGCTTATTCTAGGGGTCAACAGGGAGAGCGAGCCTTATATAAGAGGTGGCACAGAGGTGATCTATTGTTTTCTGGCACTGACGAAAGAATTATTGTTTCTCAACACAAGAGGACTGTGGGGCCACTTTTTCCTTGTTATTTATCACTTGGAATCACTAAATGAAATGCCACTGTGTCAAAAACAACAATTACCAACGCTCAAGTAGAAAAGGATATAATGAATAAAAATAAATAATATAAAGTATCTTCAAAAGTTTGATTCTAAAGTGTCTTTCTCTTGGCAACTGAATAGAATCCACCACCTCTCCAGACAAGGACAACTTCTAGATGCACTGTGAAATGAACAGAAAGCACACTGACATAGTGTAATTTCCTCAATAAAACTCTGATGAAGAGGGTGTTCCCTCGAAATGCAAAAGCCAGGTTACTAGACTGAGGTCAAGTTCTTGCCTACGGTGAAGCACTGACGGATGGGCGACTGTATCCATTGGTTAAAGAGACTTCTATTTAAGAAAGTGATGTAAGGAGTGTGTTTTACAAGTACCTTTGTGAGCACAATATATATTTTCTTATATTAAAGTTTTATTGAGGATCTTATACTATGCCAGTACGGTCTTTGTACAATTCACAGTTCATATGAAATTGTATTGTATATATCAATGTTAATAATGAGCACTATTGTACATCTTACTGTATAATATTGTATATTATATTTTTGCCAATTATTACATTTAAATGTGGATGGATTTTTAGGCACAGCACAATATATAATTCATTTAGTTGAGGTTTATTAGTAGCAATTGAGCACTGGGCATATAGAAACAAATACAATGCGGAACTGTTGGTCCTGCATCCTACTTGATGACGTCACAGCTTTGCTTATTGGATGGAGTGCCAAAGAGAAGAGATTTTGGGGGACCAATAGCATGGAAGGAGGAGCCTGAAGGGTTAAGGTAAGTCCAAATTTCTTTTTAGGAAAAAATTATCAACAAGCCCCACTGTAAGGGACGTTTTTCAGTTCCCCAAAGTTCAGCTTTAATCTATGTCTAGAGATCGGTTTTAAGAAATAACGTACGAGACCACAATACATTCCATTTAATAAAAGGTAGATTGCTGCACACGCACTTAATTTTAATGTATTGTTGGCTGTAAACTGGCATGTAATATGCTGGAGCTTAGAGGAGAAGAGTGATAGGAAGTCATTATAACAAGATGTGTGTAACATGGAATATAGACCATGTGTGTCTGCTTACAGCCGTGACACGTTAACCTCTGGGCTCCCAGTAAGTCTGCAGTACATTCCATTACTATGACAGTGATGAGGTTAAGCTGTAACAGGATCACTGTACATAGAGAATGAGACCCCCTCCCTTCGTATTAGGCTCCCTTACTCCCTGCAAAGGAAACAGAAAAACATTCCTTTGCAGACCCCCTGCAAAAAAACTGCTTTCATTTGGATGCCTGAATGCAATCAGATTGGTAAAAAGAGCACTGGCATGTGCAGCAGTTCACAAATCAGATAGAGGAATGCGTTTTAGATGAGTTCTTCAGTATGTGAATAAAGTCATACACGACAGATTCAATTTTCATTCTCAGTACAGTACAATCATCGTCCCTTTCAGTCCTTGGCTAGCAAATATCGCACTGCTCTTTTTCCTATGTGCTAAAAAAACTTAAAGTGACAGGGCATGTGGTGACATACACGTATCATATTGATTAATTCCTTCAGCTCCATAACTGAAGGTCTGTACCTCTGCACAGATCTGGGACTGGAGAAATAGTCTGCAGGAGCCTGAACATTAGACCTGGAATCCACTGATCACAGTTGCAATGCCTTTTTAGGTTTCAGTGCAAAAAATAATACATGCACTCTTGAAATGTTTCTTCTTTTTTTTTTTACAAAATATGCCTTTAAGCAAAGAGTGTATGGTGTAGATTTTAATCATATTAATCTACTAAAGGCAAATAGAATGTGCATTCTGCAAGTGCAGTTGCTCCAGAGCTTAGTAAATGAGGCAAAGGTTCACTTTGCAAAGAATACACAATCACATGCAAGGAAAAAATAAAATACAATTTTTTGCTTGCACATGATTGAATGATGGACGTTAGCAGAGCTTCTGCTCATTTATTAAAGCGGCGTGACACTGTCTGTAATGTTTTTTTTTTTGTGCAATGAGAAGGATTACGAGATGTAAATTCCACACTCACGTGTTCCGTTTTCGCAGCGAACTGCTGCCAGTTTTCGTCACATAAAAACACTTATAAAAAGTGTTGCTGCTGGGTGCCATCTTGCCTGTGGGCATGTGAAACCACACAGGCATCTTCTATGGCCCAGCATGCACCGCCGTTATTGCATCTCGCGCGTGCGCAGTAACGGCAAAGTAGCTTACGTTTGCCAAAATCTCAAGAGATTTCGGGCACATCTGCTGAAATCTCCCGAGATTTCGGCTGGAGCCCCGTAAATCTCGCGAGATTTTGGCACGAGCCCAATAAATCTCGTGAGATTTCGGCGGATGTCCGCACTGACTCCTGGGATCAATGACACCAGATCCCAGAAGACAGTGCGGCATGACGAGGATCGACGCACAGACCCCGCCCACCCCCGAAGAGACAGAGCAGCAATTACAAGGTAAGTGAAAAAAAAAAAAAACTGATTTGGAAGGCAAAGAGATTTACTAAATGAAGTGTGTGCAGAACCGCTTTAAGCTCTGGAGCAACTGCACTTGCATATTGTGACTGCACTTTGCAAAGTGCACAGTCTATTTGCCTTTAGTAAACCAACCCCTCTATATTATGGGATATCAATTTTCAGCACTTAAAGCACAGCTCCCAACTGTCCCTGATTTTGAGGGACTGTCCCTGATTTGGAGCAATGTCCCTCTGTCCCTCCCCCCCTCCTCACTTGTCCCTCATTTTGGTCTGATCTGTATAGTTGTACATGAAATGCACATTTTATCTTTCAAAAAGTGTTTTCCAGAGCTAAACTTTTCATCCAAATTCTAAATTGCTGCATTTGTAAAATTTAAAAGCCAATATAAAGGAATTGAAGTGGATTTAATTTACCTTTTTTTTGGGTTAATTCTCCTTTAAGGGGGTGTGGCAGGGGGCGTGTCTTATGCCTACATACATGTGCTAGTAGGTGTCCCTCATTCCCATATCAAACTGTTGGGAGGTATGCTTAAAGCTGAACCCCAGGTACGAATCGTAATTGCATATTTGCATTGGTCCAGCTTGGAGCAAGGTATGTATGCATAATTCATATCTGATGGAGCTCTGGGGAAGCTGGAAATCACTGTAGTAGTCACCGCTATTACAGTGATAGCTGCAATCTTCCAGCTCCTATGTCAAGCAACTGCCCCTCTACACACTGACCACAGGGGTCGTTTGCTCAGCACCACCGCCATTCACAGAATGCTTTGTATTTTGTCAATTAATACAAGACATTATCTGGTTAGATAAAGTAGAAATTTTGACATTACATCCCTCTGCTCCAGGTCAGTTTTGGGCGAAAGATAATTAACCTATCAGTACTGTATGCTTTGGATTGTGAAATAAACTGGACCCCTTAGTAAAAAATACAGACATACAAACTTCACACAGATAGTGTCCCTGAAGGAAATAAAACCCAGAACTCCAGTGCTGCAAGTTAAAAATACAATCACTTCCCAATACTTAACATGATTGTGAAGTGGTTCTAGGAGCTGTGATGTGCAGTAAGGATGACCACTGTGAGGCTGGTTTCTAGTCATTATAACAAGGGTGGACATACTGTTTGTACAGACTGTGTAGCTGGGCAGGGGTCCTCTGTGACTAAGTGGCACATTGTCTATTTACTTGTCCAGAAGTGTGGGCCCTAAAATTGGTCTTGCATAGGGACCTCTTGGTGACTCTGTCACAGTCTATGACCACTCATTTTTAGTATCCCAACATCAACTTCTTCTGGTCAGGCATGGATGGGACCATTGTGAAGCCAGGGGCTGTCACAATGTTGGTTTTGTCACTTGATACCTGGGACTAATGTCAGTAATCTTCCTAATTGGTTCAACAGATTTTGGCATTAGTAACACCGGCTATGGCACTGAAAATCAGAACAGCATGTCGCCCAAAAAAAAAAAAACATATTAATGCCCATGGTTTTGGAATGGAAAGTCCAACAAATTCATATAGGCTTCATTTTGTATGTGTCTACAAACGTGTAATCATATATGTTGCATATCAGTGACTTCACAGACAAACTTTTATTGATTGAATTTATGCTCAGAGACTACAGACTCAGTTCACAAAGCTAACACACTAACATAAGGATCTTTATTTTCAAAAAAGTGAAAAAAATATTTTTATGCGTTCAATGCGATTTTGGAATCCAAGTCACGTGGCTAAATTAGAGGTCTTTATATGTCTAATACATGATCTTAATAAACCTAATTGTTTAAAAAATAAAAATAAGAGGTCTTTATCCTTGTGTTGGGCAGAATTCACACTTCGGCTGAGTGTCTTTGGTCATTTTGCAGGCTTTTTTTGTACTTTTTTTTTTAGGTGTCTGAGGCTGGAGCATTTGTTTTTTAAATTATTTTAGCCAATGGAAAGCTAATTACTGGGAATAGGGATGTGCATTGAGTTTTCACATATTTTGTTGCGCTTTTTCAGGCGCTCCCATTGAAGTCTATTGGGGCACAAAATAAGCTTGTGTACTTTTTGGAGCTACAATCCTTAAAGCGATTGTAAATGAAAAAAATATATATTTTTTATACTTACCTGCTCTGTGCAAAGGAAATGCACAGAGGGGCCCCGAACCTCCTCTTCTCTGGTCCCCCACTGGCGCTCCTGGCTCCTCCTCTCTGTCGAGTGCTCCCATGGGAAGCCGCTTCCCATGGGGGCACTCGTGTGTGCTTGCTCCTGAGCCTGCTGTTGCATCCATTGACACAGACAGCAGGACTTGGCCCCACTCCCTCGTCATTGGAGTTGATTGACAGGAGCAGGAGCCAATGGGTTCTGCTGCTATCGATATGCCCAATAAAGAGGGAGACAGCGGCAAGAGCCGCTGCTCTCATGCACATCGCTGGATCAGCTCGGGCTCAAGTAAGAATAACTACTTTAAGCTTCAAGCAACACTATGCAGGTATTAAAAGTCATGGGATTGTGGGTGTTGAACATTTTGCCACTGCAAGCTACAAAATACTCAGGTGTGAATGGAGCCTTAAAGTAGTATTAAACCCAAAGGCAAAACGTTATTATATTACAGCTTACCAATACTTAGCTGTGACGGCTGCATTAGCATCCTTTTTAGGCTTGCTTTCTTCTACTTCCATCTGATGATCCAGCCAGCAAGTCTGTTGCTTTTCAAAAGCACAATCTCTCCAACAGAATGTATCATAAAACAAATCACTTAATACTGGCAGGGGTTATTACACGATCAGCTTTTATTTATTCCTGTAAAACCCTTTATCCCAAAAGGAGAAAAAAAACTGTTTGCTGTAACTGATTATAAAGTGTGAGCTGGAGCTTGGTTTGTTAGTATATCTAAATCTGCTAAAACCTTTACCACTACCCTCCCCCCAGACTGACAATGCTGCTGTCTGCTTTGCCACCTGTGCTCATCCATACAGAGTGGTGTCTGTATAATACAGGAGGTGTGTTACTGGCCAGATCACCAGGTGAAAACAGAGGGAAAAAGACGAAAAAAATTAAATGAATGCAGCCACCACATCTTATGCCCTGTACACACGGTCGAAAATTCAGACCACAAAATCCGTCGATTTTTTCTGACGGATTTTGTCCGACACTGGTGTTGCATACACACGGTCAGACAAAGTTGTCTGAAAATCCAATCATTCTGAACGTGGTGACGTTCGTTGCATACGACGGAACTACGTAGAGGCTAGTAGCCAATAGCTTTGGTCTTGTAATGTGATCTGAGCATGCGTGGCACTTTGTCTGTCGGAATTCGCTACACACGATCGGAAAAAGTCCGATAGGACTTTTTGTCGGAAAATTTGAGAGCAGGAAATTCCGACGGAAAAAGTCCGATGGAGCACACACACGGTCGGAATTTCCGTCAACATGGTCCGATAGGACATTTTCCGTCGGAAAATCTGACCATGTGTACGGGGCATAAGAATGGTAGGCTGTAATATAATGCATTTTTGGTTTTGGGTTTAATACCGCTTCAAAGCTTTGTGAATTGAGCCTCATACAGATTTCTGTGTGTTTATATTTGCATAGCTAGTTTAATGTTTCACGCTTTTAACCAAGTGTGCCAACACATAGGGTCTACTTATGAAAAGACCCAAGGTGGTATCTTGTAGTAGTAGATTGCCAACAATTCTAAAGCATATCTAAACCCAGGAAAAAAAATGAAATACATTGCAGCTTACCAGACCCTAGAAGTAGTGGCTGCATTATTTATTTTTTCCAGGCTAAGTAAATTAAAAAAACTACCTGTTAATCCACCCAGGCTCCCTGAAACCTCCTGTGCACCAAACTGAAATCTCAAACAATGTTATCAGCTTTTCTAATCATCTACTGTGACCTACAGAACATCTCCCCCCTATGTAATAAAATTGAGGAGGGGAGGGGGTGTTTGTAGCCAAAATTAGCAGAACGACCTTGGGTGACAACGTTGCTTCTCCGAGTACAGTGTTGTCACCCTTCTGCCATGTATGCAAAGCTTTGCATCCGCGGCGTGGGTACAGCCCTGAGCACCTGCATTGCTTTGTTTAGGTGGGCTGTAGGGGGGGCAGTAAAATTGCAGCTTAACTGCCTGTTTTTACCACCCTCCTGCCACCCTTTTAAATGATCGCTTAAAGTCTTGAAAAACAGTATTTTTTTTATATTTAAATCAAATTGCTATATAAAAAAAGGTCAATACAAACAATACAATTACAAACAGTTACAATTCAACGGACTGCTCATAAAAGTTCAATGAACATTTTTTCCCTGCAAAAAAGAAACATTTCTGCTTTGTATTTGCAACTGCAGCTATTACATTTTATCATGCAAAGGCAATTCTTTCTGTTAAGTCCTTTACGAAAGTTTAGCTGCTTACCTGCAGAAAGCAGAAGGAAGGCAATTGTTAGAGTCTCCCTGGAGCATCTGTACATCATCCTGACTGCTGGAGTGTGTTGGCGTCCTCTGCAGGGACTGACCACTTATATGATACAATAGACTTGGAGCTGGTCACTCCCCCTGCACACATCCAGCATATGTCACCCTGTACGTACGGCATGCAGCAAACATCCAGCACATCATTCTTCCTTAACTCAGCATCTGAGATCTGCAGCCTCATGCATCAAACTCAGCTGTTAATATGAAAACATACCAGGAGGTTATAAAACAGCCCCTTTTTTTCATTCCTTCTGGTACCCAATGACCTAAGATTTGGCTGATTGTTGCAGAGCATTGGGTGGGGGTGCTAGAGTTAACTTGCGTAAGAGTCACAGCTGGATTAAATGTTCTTTGCAGTAATAAAAAAATATGGGTTTGTAGGTTTTTTCTGATAATTTAGGTAAACAACAGCATTTTAAAGCATAAACAGTCTAAAAGCGGTTGTAAAGGGGACCATGTTTAAAGGGTCAATCCACCCAAAAATGTTTTCCTAGTTAGATATGGAGTATGGTGTGTTGATTTCTTAAAGTCAACTCCAGTCTCCCTGCATCTACCACCCCAGAGGACCACTTGTGCCTTTGAGTCCTCACTCCCACCCCTGAATCTGATGGTCAGTAAGGGCCCCTACCACCTATATCACTGGTCAGTGAGTCTCCCACCCCTGACGTCTGTGATCAGTGAGAGGCTTCTGCATCTGACATTGCTGGTCTGCTATTCTTCCCCTAACCTGACACTGCTGGTCAGCAAGGGGCTCCTGCCCTGACATCAATGGTCTACGATTTGCACCACCACCTGAAATCTCTGGTTAGCAGGGAAGTCCCTACTCCTTCACAAAACTGGTTGGTGAATTGAACCCACTGCTGACATTGCTGGTCAACAAATCCGCCCTACTCCTGAAGTCACTGGTCAGGCTGCACTCCCTGCCCCTGACATCACTAGTAAGCAAATTGCCCTCACCCATCACTGGTCAATGAATTGTTTCCATGCCAGACATGGTCAGTAAGGGGCCTCTTTGCCTAATATCACTGGTCAGTGAGTATCACCACCCCTGACATCGCTGGTCAGCAAGGGGCCTCTTCCCCTAATATGACTGGTCAGTGAGTACCCCCATCCCTGACATCTCTGGTCAGCAAGGGGCCTCCATGCCTGACATCAATGGTCAGCAAGGGACCCTTGTCCTACACATGATATACATTAATTGACAAACAAACATTGGTTTGCCTACTCTTGCCATTCACTGACTTCCAAAAACACAGAGGGATGTCCAGACATAAACACTAGAAAGAAGCACATAGTCAGACAACCAGATTAATGAAGAGTAGATGTAGATCACACGCAGGGGTATGAGATGAGGCCTCCTGCAAACATGCATACAACTCTACAAAAAAGAGGAGGGTATCTCAGCCTAGTATAGGGTAGGTCCTGTCCTAGAAGAGACTACCTTGCCTTGTCATGGTGGGCAGGCTTATAAATTTTATGGCCAACAATGGGAAAGTTATGGCGCTCCCTGAAGGTCAGAGAACAGGGTTACAGTATGATGCTACAGTAGGATTGATAAGGGTGGATGCCTAGTTCAAGGCAATTCTCCACATAAGCCTGTCACCACCTCCTAAATTGAGGCAGTATTGGCACGGGGAGATGATGAGAGTGCCAAATATAATGTGAAACCCGTGACCTTAGTGATCAATGATAAATAAAATATATACAAAAATCCAGCTCTTGTGTACCAATCTACAATAGAGATGCAGAAAGAGACAAGCAAAGGAAGTAATAGCAGACCTTTTGCTATATTCCTATACGCCCGTCAGTATATGTGCATAAAAAATACCAACATAAATGTGACATATATAATGCAGTGACCAACTAATATAAGAAAGGTATATATAATATAATATATATATAAAGGTGATAGTATAAGATCAGACGCTAAAAGTAGTGAGATAAAATACTAAAAACAGCGCTAAACAGTAAGATAGTGAAATCTTTCCGTGCAAGGTCCGTGGACCTGTGTCATAAACAATAATGTATTAATAGGTAGTCCTTAAGTATTTCTGAGAGACCAGTGCACAGTTCAATCAATAGTGACTTTTCTTGTATTTTGTGGTGTATATAGTTGTATATCCAAGCACCGTTATAGTCCCATTAGACAGCTTCACCACGTGAGGCACTCTCCCCTCAGGGGGTTAAACTCACCGGAATGAAAAATTAAACAGGCCTTAAGATATAAGTCATCACCATGGCAACCACTGTGCAGGACACGTCACACATCCACCGTTATAAACAGGTCTGGTCACTTCCTCAGATTAAATACCAGCAGCAAGGAATCAGGGGTTCAGGGGTGCAACAGCTCGCAATAATAATCATAAAAAACGGAGAGTTTAGCATACATAGCGTAATCCCGTTTTATTGAAAAACATTAAAAGCAATGAACCCTACAAATTCCCCTTTAAGAAAACAGCGTACATTATGCATTCTTTGTAAACAGCATGTAAGAGTGATCACTTGCGTGTGGGGAATGAGATGATAGCAATCCTCCACTTGTCCACAGCAGCAGTAACGTTCCCCCAGGATCAGCGTGTGTGTCTCTGCTGACACTCGCGTCACTTCCGGGTAGGTGGTTAGCGGCGGTGGAGCGCAAACGACACTTCCGGTCAACGTCGTGTAGGCCACGCCCTTACGCTTTTCGTCACTTCCTGACTTCAACAGAGGGCGTCTGTCAATATAATATATATGCCTAAACCAATGGTGCACGTTTGAATGTGTGAACTAAACGATAAAGGTGAATAATAATGAAAACAGTGTAAATACCACTCTGGTAATCCAGAGAACCAAAAAACTAAAAAAATCAAATAACAAAAAACACAAACGAAAAAAGTCCAATAGCAGTTGAAAACATTTTTGGGGAAAAAATGCTGATAGATGCTGACAACAGTTCAATCATCAGTGACTTTGTGCTCCATTAATATTGGGTGACTTTGTGCTGCCCCCTTTGGCTCCCTCACTCACCAGACTTCACTACCCCTGCAAGGGTGACCAACATATCTGATGTCTGTAGGTGATCCGCCTGTTGACACACACTGTAAGGTCTTCTCACTGTCCAGATCGGCCACCGTCTCCTGTAGATCCTCACCGGATAACCGTGTGTTATATCTCAGGTGCCTCAGCAGATGAAAAAATGGCATCCAGCAGGTGGCTTGAGGTATGCACCTCACAAGGAAGAGATAGGAAATCTCATTTGTAGTATAAAGTGTTTTTTTTTTTTTTAAAACAAGCAAATAACTGAAATAAAAATAAAAAGAATAAAAATCCAGGTCTTCCCGCAGGATAGCACCTGGTACCACCACACACTTAAAATGTACAAGAAAAAACTGAGGAATTAGGGCCGGTTCTACGCCTTATGCGTTTCATCATAGGACGTCTTGGTCGCCATTGAGAACGTCCTATGACGAAACGCATAAGGCGTGCTGACGTCACGTCCGGTATGGCAATTAGAGGCTTGGAACGCAGTTGAAGCGCATGCTGCAAACCGGCCCTGATTCCTCCGTTTTTTCTTGTACATTTTAAGTGTGTGGTGGTACCAGGTGCTATCCTGCGGGAAGACCTGGATTTTTATTCTTTTATACTACACATGAGATTTCCTATCTCTTCCTTGTGAGGTGCATACCTCAAGCCACCTGCTGGATGCCATTTTTTCATCTGCTGAGGCACCTGAGATATAACACACGGTTATCCGGTGAGGATCTACAGGAGGCGGTGGTCCATCTGGACGGTGAGAAGACCTTACAGTGTGTGACAACAGGCGGATCACCTACAGACATCAGATATGCTGGTCACCCCTGCAGGGGTAGTGAAGTCTGGTGAGTGAGGGAGCCAAAGGGGGCAGCACAAAGTCACCCAATATTGATGGAGCACAAAGTCACTGATGATTGAACTGTTGTCAGCATCTATCAGCATTTTTTCCCAAAACATTTTTTCAACTGTTATTGGACTTTTTTCATTTGTGTTTTTTGTTATTTGATTTTTTTGTTTTTTGGTTCTCTGGATTACCAGAGTGGTATTTACACTGTTTTCATTATTATTCACCTTTATCGTTTAGTTCACACATTCAAACGTGCACAATTGGTTTAGGCATATATATTATATTATATATCCACCCTTATCAATCCTACTGAATATAGCAAAAGGTCTGCTATTACTTCCTTTGCTTGTCTGTTTCTGCATTTCTATTGTAGATTGGTACACAAGAGCTGGATTTTTGTTCTTTTTTTGGAGCTCATTAGGATTAAAGCTAAGGTTTAGGTTGTAATGGAAAGTCACAATTTTAAAGCTAAGTTACAAAAGCTAAGGTTTAGGTATGGCAATTTCTAAGTAGTTACACTGTGTACGTGCCATACCTGGCTGATCCTTGAGGAAGCTGAAAATCACTGTAGTAGGCACCACTTCTTTAGTGATCTCCATTAGCTTCCAGCTCCATTCAGGGAACACTTTGCATTTTCTCAAAGAAAATGTGTTTTTCCCCACCGATTGGATAGGATGGAGATTGTGACATCACGATGTCCCATTAGAGAATGCTTTAAATTCATTGAGAAAAAGCAAAGTACTCCCTTAATAATGCCCGTGCTAACTGAGTGTCTTTAGCTGGGGAGCTACTCAGCCACTCAGGACCCAGAGGCTAATAGAGATCACTAGTAAAAGTATGGATGCTAGCTGAAACAATGTAACTATGTAAAAATTCCCATACCCAAACTTCATAATTACATAGTTCAGGTGGAGTGAGATTAATAATAATTTTACATCAGGGACACCACCACCACTTAATTATATATTGCAAGACAAAGCACACAGAAATGGGACTTTAAGTTGTGCCTCAAGATGGTGTATCCCACAGTTAAAAACTTCAAAATAGCTTTATCACAATGTTTAAAAATGTAACCAACATAGTATATGAATAATAATCTCATGTTCACATAACTTATAAGTCCAAGGGTCGATACATCAGACAAAATTGTATCTTATAACAGCGAGTCAATGCAAATTGGCCAACAGGTTTCGCAGGATTGGTTAAAAGTAAAAAAAAAATAATAATTTCCTTCATTATTTATAATATCTTTAGGCACAGATGCTCTAAGAGCTTTGGGTAACATATTCAATCCTGCCTTCTGACAGGTTGTTTCAAATAATATGTGCACTTACATACAATTGGCTACTGCCATTTTTGACCCCTAAAAAAACCCTGTATAAGTTAACGGATCTTTTTGGGCTTTTATCATCATTTAATTAAAGTTTTTCTATACAAATACAGAATATACAATTCTGCTGTCAAGATGTCCCCCTAGTTTGGTCCCTGGGCTTTCTCCTCCTCAACAGGCCAACTGGGACATTGATGGTGTTGGGCCCTTTCTGGACTTCTGGCATCACAGTCTGGGGATTTTTTCAGAAGGAGATTGACTAGATTTACATTTTTTTGGATGTAAGTTTTTTGTGTGTGGTAATTCTTCAGGGAGGATATTGTTTTGTAATGTTCTTATTTTATTTTTTATTCTTTGGGGGAGGTGGAGGGGGGGGGGTGTTTTGGATAAATTTAATGTATATGTGATTAAATTATGTTGTATATTTTACTTATGATCATCAGGGGTCAACTGACCCTGAGGAAGCGGGCAATCCAGTGAAACACAACGACCCATTTGCTTTGATTCACTGTTATGTGATACCATTTAGTCTGATGTATTGACCCTTGGACCCATAAGATTATTTATTATAACGCTATTTTGACATTTTTAACTGCGTGATTTACCGTCTTGCAATACTTTACTTTTTTCTTTTAGACAAGTGTGCCTATTCCACAATAGGGAAGGGTTATATTACAGACAATGTAAAATGTAAATTATTCTGAAACCTGGGACAAAGTATAGTCCTCTTTCTGTTCAATACTTCCTCTGTTTTTATTTTAGCACATCATGCATTATCTTAATCACACATCATGTATTAAAAATATATCAATAGAAACAGAGCTGCTCCTATTGATCTTATCAGATCATGTTGACCTATTACGTACCAAAACCACTGTACTGAGTCAACATTAACTTTCATGATGTCCTGTACTCCTGTCCTGTACTTAGAATGCTAATGTACATTTTGTTGTGGAACTTGGAGTGCACACCTGTGCATACATTCCTGGCATTGAGACCATGCTTTCAATGGGCAGAAACCAATCAGCATGGCTCTTAATCATGCGATTGCTATGACAAAAAATCATAAAAGAATAGAAAGAGTCCTTAAAGCAGTATTAAACCCAAAACCAAAAATGTATTATATTGCAGCTTTCCAGTCATTAGATGTGGTGGCTGCATTAGTTTTCTTCTTTTTAGGCATTGTCTACCTGTTTTTCCCTTTTTTTGTTTATAGCGCAAAAAACAAAAATAATCACAGAGGTGATCAAATACCACCAAAAGAAAGCTCTATTTGTGGGGAAAAAATTAAATCAATTTTATTTGGGTAAAGTGTTGCATGACCGTGCAATTGTCAGATGAAGTAAGCAGTGCCGTATCGCAAAAAAAAGGCCTGGTCATAAGGCCTGGTCATAAAGGGGAGTAAACCTTCCAGAGCTGAAGTAGTTAATACAAGTCAATAAGCGCTGTGGGGTTAGCCATGTACACCTCCTGATCGATTACACCATTCTTCAGTAGATCTTCTGAGATATCATCCTATCATCTTTTAATTGCTCCAGAAACACCACAACATCAGACCGCCAAGGAAATGTAAACTATGCCCCCGTATACACGGTTGGAAATTCCAAACACAAAATCCGGCTGATTTTTTCCGACGGATTTTGTCCGACGCTGGTGTTGCATACACGCGGTCAGACAAAGTTGTCGGAAAATCTGATCATTCTGAATGTGGTGACGTTCGTTGCGTACGACGGAACTATGTAGAGGCTAGTAGCCAATAGCTTTGGTCTCGTAATTTGATTTGAGCATGCGTGGCACTTTGTCCGTCGGAATGCTCTAAACACGATCGGTAAAAGTCCAATCGGATTTTGTTGTCAGAAAATTTGAGAGCAGGATATATATGCCCTATTGTGTGCAGTGGTCACCTTCCAGTATATCATTAGGTGAACTTGCAGTTTATATGCAGCTTACATAAGCTTCTACATTTTATATCATGAAATGTGGTTTAGCATCGGCTATTGCCTTTATTTGTGTATTTTTGTGTACAAATATTCTTCATAAGCGTTCCATTAACCTTCTTGACTCTTTAAAATTGCAGTTTCCGTTTTGCTACGGTTTCAGCAATTTTCATGTCTCATGACTTTGTATTCTACCTAGATCAGCTTCAAGAAACAGGAAGGGGTCAGTTTTGTTAGCTATTTTATCCTATTTAGTTTGTCTAAAACTTTGAAAAAAAAATCACTAAAAGCTGAATGTTTACGTAGAATATTGATTCTCATTTTATGAATATTGTATGCAGCATGATGTGTTGGGAAACAAACAGGAAAAGGGTCTCCTTAGCTTTTATGACTCTCTTGCAGCATATTCTGTATTGATTTAGTTCTTACAATCTTTCAAAAAATATTTTATGCAAACTACACATTTAAGGATTTTAATGACACTTTTAAAGCTACAGTTTAATCTGTTTATATTTTTCTTTCCTGGTTACTACCTCCACACTTCATAAAGTCAAAATGTCATGTCAAAAGTTACAATGTTGCACTTTGATAACTGAAGGACAGAAGATTTTGGAAAACATAATGGACATTTTATGATATCATTTTTTTTTATTTATTGCACACTGAGCATTTTATTGCGATTTATTTTATCATAGTAATTTTTATGTTTTATTCACTGCACTGCACTTTAATATACTTTACATTTTAAACCTTTATTTTAACAATTAAAATGATATCTGTATTTACAAGACTCATTCTATGTTTCCCATAATCTGCAACCCAGAAACAGTGTTACCAATAATGAGGGCCGAGCATTCTACATGAGTTTGAATATCAACTGGTGATCGCACATTTACTCTTCTTAATTTAGCTAGCCAATAACAATCAATTCACTATTTCCTTCTCATTTAATCCTATTGCTGGTCCTACGTTTCCTCCTTTCTCCTGCAGACCACTTGGGTTTCTCTCTTTGAATTTTCTACCACTGTATTTCTTCTTACACTCTAATCTACACTTTTATCACAAAATTTTTCCTCCCCAAATTTTTTTCTGTTATACCTAAACTACTCCTTGGGCTCAAATCTCTTCTAAACTTTCGATCAATAAATTCCTCCTCTCCAAAGTTCTATTTGGTATAACTAGCCTATTTCTTCTCTCTCGGCCCCACTGCTAATTCCTATGAAATGATCTTCCCATATTGCATAGCCCTCTTTACAAATATTATAAAGTGCTCTACCCAAATTTAAGTTGCATAAATGTGGCCAATATGTTTCACCACATTTTTGGCTTTGCCAGGAGATTACTGTTTGAAAAGGGGTTTAGGTTCAGACTACAGTAAAATGTCTCTCTTCCTGGGAGATCCCTTCTATTTGTAGGCTTCCCTGCACATGTTTCACGTGATGACATTATCACATCATGCATGCACATTACCGACATCATTACATGATACACATAATGATGTCATTACACAACACATGTCAGTAACAGGTATGTATGTGCATGTCTTCTTAATTCCATCTCTCCTTTATGGCCACTCGAGACATTTTTTATTGTGATCTACTGAGTAGTGCATCATATCACAGTTATTAATAAAGGGGAATATGTAAATTCTTCATTCAAACCATTGGGTGCTTTTAATTTAATGTAAGGATCTACTGTACTTCAGTCTTAAGCAGGATCTTACTTAAGTCTCCTTTGTTGGGATGCAACTTTCTATCCAATTTTAGTCAGTCTTGATCAGGGGCGGACTGACAACTCATGGGGCCCCCGGGCAATAGGAGATTATGGGGTCCCCGGGCAATAGGAGAAGATTATGGGGCCCCTGGTCAGTAGGATATTATGTGGCCCCCAGGCAATAGGAGATTATGGGGCCCCCAGGCAATAGATTAAGGGGCCACACAGTATACACACACAGACACACAATATGCACACACAGTATACACACACAGAATACACACACTGAAAAAGTCCTGGAGAGGCGGAGCAGCTATAATCTTGGGATTTTTTTTAAAAAAAAAACAGATTTTTACATACTGTCCCTGGTTTTATTGAGGCTGGCAACCCTGATGGGGCCCCTTAGTGGCATGGTCAGTCCGCCCCTGGTCTTGATTATCTCTGTTCACTGCCTATGCAGCTAGGGTTTTCTCTCTTTTTAACAAAATATCATTCACATGCTCTAAAACACATCTTCCAAACTACCTAATCATCTTTCCTATTTATAATTTAGAACAGGGGGATTTTGCTGCATATATCACTCATGTGGAGCAACTATTGTAAAATATATTCTCTGTCTATTTACCATTTCAGATTACAGGCAGCACAGTGGTGTAGTGGATAGCACTCTCGCCTAGCAGTAAAAAGGGTTGCTGGTTTGAATCCTAACCACGACATAACCTGCCTGGAGTTTGCATGTTCTTCCCACACTCCTAAGACATGTCCTGTCTAAATTGTCCCTAGTATTTGTATGAATGTGAGTTAGGGACCTTAGAGTGTTAGCTCCTTGAGAGTAGGGACTGATGTGAATGTACAATGTATATGTAAAGTGCTGTGTAAATTGATGGCGCTATATAAGTACCTGAAATAAAAATAAATACAATTATCAAATTCCTTTACAGTAGGTATGTATCAACATGCATTGTGGTGCTCATAACAAAAAGCCCCAGTTAGTCTTTAGGGTAATAAGAAATCACTCCTTGATGACTGAGTGAGAACATCTTTGTTATTCCTTGCTCCCTGATACGTAATACTTTTTTTGAAGTACATATTTTAAATCTTTTTCTTCCAGCAACATGGACCTATATTTTCTGAAGACATCAAAAACCTTGCCTGATTGTCATGTATATGTGCCTGCTATCACTGTCGTTTTAAATCTTCCTCCTCAATTTTAGACTTTTCCAATCTCAAAAGACATTGCCTCGTTTTCTTCTGTACTCTACATAAATGGGAATGCCCAAACTTTTATTTGGATAACCTCTCCAAAATCTGTCTGCCAAATGATGACTTTCGTTATTGAATTCATCAATTGTTGAGCAATTTTATTTTGCTTTAATGACTTGCCCTGTTGGTATCTTCTTTGAGGAAATTTTAATAATGTCTATTTAAAACCTTCACAGATTCTTTCCATAAGGTGAATACAATATCTATAAATCTGGCCCATGACGGCACATGAAATGTATATTCTTCGGTTTTCAATAACTATTATAGTGTATTCCCAGTAACCCAAAAATAAATTTGTGACGTTGGGTGCAACTGGCAGTTCCCATTTTATTTTTTAATATCATATCATTGAACAAGAAGTAATTGTGATGCAAAATAAAAGTTACTCTCTCTAGCACAAATTCAGGATATTTTGCAAAGTATGTGCCTCTAGTTCTGAATAAATGCTCACAGCCATTTACAGTATCGACAAACACTGTCAATGTAATAAATACCAATAAGATTAGATTATATAAAATAAAATAATATTAAAATTGATGATATAATATGTATAGAATTAATTAAATGAGTAAAAAATAGGGCGCTTGAACAATGGATTAAAAGATATAATAAAAAGATCCTAAATGAGAATAAAAATATAGAAATACTATAAAAAATGTGGCGCTTTAATCCGGACCCAGAAACCAATCCTAAGGGGGAGGGAAACTCCAAAGAATAGTTCCACAGAAGTGTCTGCTAGTTAATGTCAAAGTTCCAATATGTATAGCAACAATGTACCAAACCGTGCTATATTAATGCATAAGAGATAGATCAGACTGATCAATCCAAAGTGAGGCGGTGCAACAATTAATAAATGAATAAATTCATAAATATTAAATAAATAACAATAAATAATAAAGTGTATGAATAAATACACCCAACCAATGCGTAAATCAATAAATAGGTTCCGTGAATAGTACGTAAATATATACGTACTGAAAGATGTGCAAAATGCAAACGAGTGAAAGAAAATATTCAATTAGTGCAAAAAATAGCAAAAAAAAAAACATGCAAACAAATAATGTGAAACAAAAATCAATCATAGAAAATGTGAAAGTCCAAATAATAACTGTGTAAATAAATAGACATCCAGTGCACTCTAAATTGCTGTGCTAAAATAAAGTGTCCAGTGCAATCCAAATTGCCAATAACGATTAAGTTCCCATACACGATGCAATCGATATCTCCTGTGCAGTGGCTCTTCCTACTCAGAATCTAGCCTTTATGTAGTGGTAGTGATCTTTTCCATGCAAGAAAGTGCCGATCCAAATTAATTTCCCCCAGCCTCTTACCTTAAGGCAAGAGGGTAACAGCCTTTCAATAACAGGGAAGACAGATCACCTCCGTTGGACTTCTCTAGATGGGTATCCTTACTACCCTTTTACACTCTCTCCATAGATCCCGTGGACATGGGAACAGAAAGAGGGAGACATTCCATTGTGTAGAAGTAAAAACCGGATTTTATTAAAAATAAATGAACTTACAGTTGATGCATAAAATGACAAGCAGCAGTAATTACAGAGCACGACCCCGGCCGAGATCGCACTTTGGTCACCTGACTCTGACTCCTCACGCGTATCGTCACGCCCACGTGACTTTCTCAAAGGATTGTAATTACTGCTGCTTGTAATTTTATGCATCAACTGTAAGTTCATTTATTTTTAATAAAATCCGGTTTTTACTTTTACACAATGGAATGTCTCCCTCTTTCTGTTCCCATGTCCACGGGATCTATGGAGAGAGTGTAAAAGGGTAGTAATGATACCCATCTGGAGAAGTCCAACGGAGGTGATCTGTCTTCCCTGTTATTGAAAGGCTGTTACCCTCTTGCCTTAAGGTAAGAGGCTGGGGGAAATTAATTTGGATCGGCACTTTCTTGCATGGAAAAGATCACTACCACTACATAAAGGCTATATTCTGAGTAGGAAGAGCCACTGCACAGGAGATATCGATTGCATCGTGTATGGGAACGTAATCGTTATTGGCATGCGCCATAGACAGCGGCGCGCAGGCGCACTGTGCATGCCGAGTTCCCGGCGATATGCCGATTTCCTGCGCATGCGCGGGAGTGACGTCATCGCCGCTCCTGCGAATCACAGCGCTGGAGCGGCGACACCCGGAAGTCACTCCTGTATCGATGGCGGCGGAGGAGGATGTGGACGAGGGGCGCTTCGGTGGCCTCGTTCTCAGGTAAGTTATTCATAATGAGCTAGTATGCTATGCATACTAGCTCATTATGCCTTTGCCTTGCAGGTTCCGTTTTTTTTTTTGTGAGGAGGGTTTACTTCCTCTTTAAGAGGTAACATAATCCAAAAAAAACCTACAGGGTCTTCTCTTCTCTCTCCATAAGGTTTTCTCCAGGCACAGCTCTTAGGACTGTAATCACGCCGGCCTTTCAAGGGTTACTCCTTTTCCTCCACAGGTTTAGCAACCGGTCCAGAACAGCTCCATAAAACAAAGAGACAAAATCGTGCTCTTCATAACACACAAGTTTACAGGCAGTCACTGAGTTCCGAACAAGATCATCCAGACCAATTTTCAGCTTTCGGTGCTCTCACACTTTGAATAACAATTACTCAGTCATGCAACACTGTACCCAAATGAATTTTTTGTCCTTTTTTTCCCACAAATAGAGCTTTCTTTTGGTGGTATTTGATCACCTCTGGGTTTTTTATTTTTTGCGCTATAAATGAAAAAAGACCGAAAATTTTGAAAAAAAAAACAATTTTTCTTGGTTTCTGTGATAAAATTTAGCAAATTATTAATTTTTCTTCATAAATTTTGGCCACAATTTATACTGCTACATATCTTTGGTAAAAATAACCAAAAATGTGTGGAAATTATTTGGTCTGTGTGAAAGTTTTAGAGTCTACAAGCTGTGGTGCAAATCATAAAAAAAATATCACATCTGATGTACTGAGGCCTATCTCATTTCTTGAGACCCTAACAAGCCAGGAAAGTACAAATAACCCCCAAATGACCCCTTTTTGGAAAGTAGACATTTCAAGGTATTTAGTAAGAGGCATGGTGAGTTATTTGAAGTTGTAATTTTTTCCCACAATTCTTTGCAAAATTAAGATATTTTATTATTTTTTTTTTCCACAAAATTTTCATTGCAATAGCTTATTTCTCTCACATAGCATATGTATACCACAAATGACACCCCAAAATACATTCTGAGTATAGCGATACCACATGTGTGGGACTTTTTAACTGCCTGGCCACATACAGTGGCCCAACATGCAGGGAGCACCATCAGGTGTTCTAGGAGCATAAATTACACATCACATTTCTCAACCACCTATTACACTTTTGAAGGCCCTGGAGCACCAGGACAATGGAAACGCCCACAAAATGACCCCATGAAGATGTGCAGATGGACACTGATCGGCACAGGTGGGCACTGATCGGCACAGGTGGGCACTGATCGGCACAGGTGGGCACTGATCGGCAAAGGTGGGCACTGATCGGCAAAGGTGGACACTGATCGGCAAAGGTGGGCACTGATCGGCACAGGTGGGCACTGATCGGCACAGGTGGGCACTGATCGGCAAAGGTGGGCACTGATCGGCAAAGGTGGGCACTGATCGGAAAAGGTGGGCACTGATCGGCACAGGTGGGCACTGATCGGCACAGGTGGGCACTGATCGGCACTGGTGGGGCACTGATCGGCACTGGTGGGGCACTGATTGGCACTGGTGGGGCACTGGTGGGCACTGGTGGGGCACTGTAATAATGGGGCACTGTACTGGGTGATGATTCTTACTTTCGCAGATCCTCTCTCTCCTCACACGCTGTCTCTGTGTGAGGAGAGAGAGCCGACAATGAGAGATGATCTCATATGTTTACATTTGAGATCATCGCTCATTGGCCAGGGGGATCGCGCTGTAAACGGCCGCTGTGATTGGCCGTTTACAGCGATCTGTGATTGGCTGTGTCCAAGGGACACGGCAAACACAGAATTTCCCCGATGCGCGCTCGTGAGCGCGCTGTGGCCATCATTTGGCTACGGCCGGATGCGAAGTGGTTAAACAATCTTGGTAAATGATAATGAATGAGCCCCTAGCGTTCATGCGGGGCTCCATGGGACAGTACAAAGGGCGGTACCAATTTTGCGCCCCCCCCCCTCTCTGTTTAAGGGTATTGGGTTGCCCCAGGTGATGGCAGGTTTGAGTGAGGCATAGCAACAGGTTGTCATTGGCTAAATCAGGCGGGATTGAGCTGGGCTGTGTTTATTTAAGCCAGCGGCTTTCCCGCTCATTTCACTGCCTGTGGAGACCCCTGAAGAGAACGGACCCCCCTGCGCTGCTCCCACCCTCCCTCCCTAATTTTTATGTATATTTGTATCTGTCATGGCATTTTTTAGTGGGGTTGTCATCCAGTTCAGTTCTGGATGGACTACGGGATATTAATAAATTAAATATTTATGGTTATGAATTTTAAGATTAAAGTTTTGTGTGATTATTATTATATTGGGTAACCCCTTAATAAATGCCGTGGCCAGTTTTATGCCAAAACTTGAATTTGTGTGGTCTCTTTATTTATTTATTTAGTTATTTATATCAGTTAAGTTACAATGGTGGGTCCTTTGTGCTGTCCCATGGACTGCAAACTGCAAAAACAAGGCCCAGTACTGGATAAAGTGTGGATGTCAGATGGATGATTGAATGGGAGCTCCACATAGGCAGCTGGCATGAGCTTGTGCTGGAAAACAGGTGAATATAACACAGTCCTGCTATCATGGAAGGTACAGGTGGTAAGTATGGCATACTCCCAATAGTAGTTGGCACAGAGCAATGGCCCCAGACAGTCCCTGCAATGCATAAGTTCTTCTAGCCTGGGGGACAACAGACCTAACCTGGATTGTTATAATAAACCGTATCTTACCAGTTCCACAAGTTCTGCAGTTCCAGAAGTTCTGGGTACTTCTGGCCATGCAGTGATGTGTGATTTCTGACAGGTCCATCTGGACAGTAGGTGGTAGCATGTGGTGTGCCTCTGGCTGTCCTAGTCCAAACATAGGCCTTACAGTGCAAAAGGGGTGCCCAAAACCATCACGATGGTTGGAACCTCAGTGCGCATGTGTACGCCCACAGCGGCCATGTGCAGGATGATGTCACAAGGGATCCAGTAGCAAGCAAGTTGGCTGTCCAGTGGTTTCCAGGACCAGTGTGGAGTGCAAGTGGGCAGAAGTAACGTCACAATACCTTTGTTTTTTTTAAGTAAGAGTCATGTTTAAGTTCATAATCGGGGACTGCCTGTATTACAATTAAAGATTAAAAACACTCACTCATATTCACATAGGCAGTTGAATCGTTTATAAAATTCCCATATACTGCTCTCTCTGTGGCTAAAACAGATCAATTCTGCATCCTCAAACACCTAGGAATGTCCGAGCGTGATGACCCCACACGTGCAGCTCTGCCTTTTTGTTTATAGTACTTTCAATAATGCCAACAGAGGTAGCTTTTAAAATCTGATTTTGGAATGAATGACCGTATTCACTGTTAGAAATTTCTTAGTGCAAGAAAAAATTGTTCATCTTGCTCCTTCAAATTTTCTAATCATTGCTGTTGAAAATGATTGTCTACTTGACCCCATTAGAAAATTGAACTCCAATCTCCGATCTCTCAATAAAGAGGACCTGGCATGCTTATTTCTATTACAAAGTAATAAATAAAAAATAAAAGAACAGTGTAAAAATAAAAAGTAAAATAAATAATAATTAATTAAAAAAAAATTAAAGTGGCCCAATCCCTCCGTGCTCACGCACAGAAGCGAACGCATATGTACATCACGCCTGCATATGTTGAAACCACACATGTAAGGTATCGTTGTGATCGTTAGAGCAAGAGCAAAGACCTCCTCTCTAACTGTAAACAGGTAACCTGGAAATGTAAAAAGCGTAGCCTATGGAGATTTTTAAGTACCGTAGTTTGTACCAGTATGCACAATTTTAAAGCATGACATGTTAGGTATCTATTTACTTGTTGTTACGTTATCTTCCACATTATACAAAAAAAATGGGGTAACTATTGTGGTTTTTTTTTTATTCATTAAAGCATTTGAAAGACCGCTGTGCAAATACAGTGTAACATAAAACATTGCAAAAATCGCCATTTTATTCTCTTGGTTCTCTGCTAAAAAAAATATATATAATATTTAGGGGTTCTAAGTAATGTAAACTTGTAAACAAAAAGTTCCAGAACAGGCCTGGTCAGCAAGTGGTAGGAAGGGTAATAGTATTACCAGTTGATAATAAAATTCATGTAGGCTGTTCAGCCCTCATTATCGGTAACACTGTTTTTGGATTGCATATTATGAAAAGAAAAAAAAAAAGAGTCTTGTGAATACAGATATCATTTTAAAGGTTATGTTTTAGTACGCAGTGGGTAAGACTTGTGATAACACAGGCAGAGTGAACACAACACAGGACAGTTATGAATTGCTGGCGGGATCAACAGGTATTTTTTGTGACCTTTATGATGAGAGTTCACTTTTAGGGTTTACATACAATTTATTATTAAAAAAAAAAAAATATATATATATATATATATATATATATATATATATGTATATTGTGACACAACAGTAATTTAATCATGCAGACTTGTAAAGTAACTGGAAAATCCTTTTTAGTGTCATCTAATTGCGCACACTATTTTATTGAGTTTAACATGCTTGTGTTAATAATTTCTTGCCCTCTGTGAAAGTAAAAGGTTAACAGAAAGCTGATCGGTTTAGGTACATTGCATCAGTGTGCACATAGCAGACAGGATATGGTTTAATGAAAAACATATGTTAGAGAAGGAGCTCTGTTGGTGCTCCATACTTGTCCATTAGAACACGGTCCTCTCTGGTCCCTGGAACACAGGCGTGAATAGGAGACCACAGATTCCTTCCTGCACTATGTCACCTTCATCTGTATGTTTCACACTGGTTACCCATGAGGTGAATGTTTTTATAAAAGTGACTTAGTATGGCTGTACTGCCCATATTAGAAAGGCGCTGCCTGCATTAAAAGACATGACAATTTTCCTTTCAATTATGAAATCCTAGGGAGTTATATATTTTACCCTATAAAAGTAAACTTGTTACTTTGCAGAAGATCTTCAAGTTTAGTATGTTATTTGTACATTGTGCGTTTTACAGGCATTGCCATTTAACTCATGTAAAGTGAACTTTGCTTCATCAAAGGTGTGGCAAGGAAGAGGGGACCTGAAAAACAGACAAAGGGCCCTATGACAAAATTGCAGGGTATTTGAAAACAAAAGGTTTAAGGGAATTGAAAAAAAAGGTCCTCTTGCCGGACTGGTGAATGGGATCTCAAGAAGGAGCAGGGCAGGGGCATTCTCAGGTGGACCAGTATCCAAAGAGCATCCCATCCTCCCACTTTACAATGGTCATCCTGTTGTTATTTTTGGTTTTCACTGAAATGTCAGGTGGTTTGCGGCTTTGAGGGTCTTTAAAGGCCTTCATTTGTGTGGGTAGGAACCCATCTATGCATGGACATAACATAAGGGGTTGCAGGGGTCACAATCGCAACCCCGTCCCTAGCTCCAGGGGGCCGCTGCAGCCTTCCTGTCATATTATCATATCCGCCACAAAATTCAGCTCCGATCTGCCCTAGGGCCCCACAGCCACGCTCCAGTACTGAGATTCTACTTTGCCTTCACAGTCCACAGCCCTCTGTTCCCATTGGCTGGGGAGAAGCTGTGAGCCATTTCCTGAATGGAGAGGAGCACGAGGTGAGAACAGCCCAGGATGGGGAAGTGTCTGTGCTGTGTGCTGGCAACATGGAATTGTAACCAAGCTCAGCGAGGCAAGAGGAGGAGAGTGACGTCCTGTAGCCACGATGGGACCGATGTCACTGGTGAGGTGTGACACTGCTCAGTGTCTCCTAGTCACCAGCTGGGATTCTTTGTACCCCCCCCCCCCACCCGGGGATGTCTACTCACCCCACTTCCCTGACAACTGGGGAAAAGACACACACTTTCGGAAGGAGACCTTCCCCCAACACCTGCCAACACTGACAGAGAAATCTTCAGAAATTGCTAAAAGAAATCCCTTAACACCTCCTGAGGGGGCCCTGAAGGGCTGCATGCTCCAGATTTTGTGTCACATGGCTTTGCCCTCCCAGATCTAAGTTGCCCCCCCCCCCCCCCAAAGCCCCCTGACCACCCCCTCCACTCTGCATGCTATGCCCGGCTGCTGAACTCCTTTCCCATTACAGCACTCGATACTGTTCCTCCTCCGCAAGGCTGAAATCACATTCCTTTACAACACAGCCTGTCAGCCACGATCTGCACAGGGTATATCTGCCAACTGCAACTACACTGCCGTTCTGACCACAGAATTTCACAGGTCAGAAGGGCAACATAAAAGCCAGATACACCCTGGGAAGACTAAGAGGCTGTGTGTAAAGGAATGTGATTTCAGCCTTGTGTAGTGTGTGTGTGTGTGGGTGGGGGGGGGGGAGCTGTATACATTGCTGGGATGGAAAAGGAGCTCTGTCCTGTGATGTAAAGAGGAACTCTGGGAACTCAAAACTCTTAAGCCAAGTTGAGCATCTTGGCGTGCGGTGGGTGTATCTGCACACACAGTGGAAGTGGTGGGTGGTAGTGGGGGGGGGGGGGGCAGGTCAACTTTTTCATCTGGGCCCACAAGCTTCAAGCTACGCCTCTGCATCTATGGTATGACGTCCTGCTTTAGTGTGGTCCAGTTTTTGTGACACAGGATCGTGTACAGATGAGTAGTCTGCAGTATGATTTTGTTGTCGTCTCAGAGGCAGCGTAGAGATGTAGTGCAGCTGGAGTCCTAGCAAATGACAGATTTTTTAGCTGCAGATACAATGCTCTGGTTGGATGTTTCTTTCTGGTGCCTTCAACCACTTGCCTACTGGGCACTTTGATCCCCTTCCTGCCCAGGCCAATTTTCATCTTTCAGTGCTCTCACAATTTGAATGACAATTACTCAGTCATGCAACACTGTACGCATATGAAATTTGGGTCCTTTTTTTTCACACAAATAGAGCTTTCTTTTGGTGGTATTTAATCACTAGTGGGTTTTTATTTTTTGTGCTATAAAAAAAAAAAGACTGACAATTTTGTGAAAAAAAGCATTTTTCTTTGTTTCTGTCATAAAATTTAGCAAATTAGTAAATTTTCTTCATATATTTTGGCCACAATTTATACTGCTGAATATCTAAAAATAACCCAAATCATTGTATATTATTTGTGAAAGTTATAGAGTCTACAAGCTATGGTGCCAATCAGTGCCTGGACAAGGTCACCTAGAGCCCAGGGCAAACATACCAAACTGCACTACCCTCCCCCCCCCAAGATTTATGAGCAGTATGTGTCAGCAAAATTCCCACCCCACCCCCAAAAAAAGAGTACTAAATTCACCTTCCTCCCAGTACAAATCTGCCCCTGTGCTGAAATCCCCCCTGCCAACACAAATCTTTGCCCCCCCATCCCCCCTCCAAGCTCAAATCCTCTGTCTCTCTAAATCCACCCTCCCAGCACTAATTCTCCCCCCAATCCCCTCCTATAACACCCCCCCCCCCCCATTTTTCTTACTAGCATAGATACCCCACAATCATTCCTACTAACACAAATTCCCCCCTACCCATTTGTTTCCCCTTCTAGCACAAATTCCCTCCCCCTCTACCATATTACTTCTTCTAGCACAAACCCACCAAATCCCCCACTTAGCACAAATACCCCCCCCCCCCCCAATTTCCCCTCCTAGCATGAATAACTTCCTAATCCCTACTAGAACCCCCCCCCCAAAAAAAAAAATCCCCTCCTAGCACAAATCCCCTCCTCCCTCTACCATATCCCTTCTCCTAGCACAAATCCACCAAATCCCCCATCTTAGCACAAATCCCTTTTCCCCATCTCCCCTCCCAACAGAAATCCCCCCAAATTACCATTCCTAACACATTCTCCTAGATTGTAAGCTCTAACGAGTAGGGCCCTCTGATCCCTCCTGTATTGATTTCTATTGTAAGTGTACTGTCTGCCCTCATGTTGTAAAGCGTTGCACAGACTGTTGGCGCTATATAAATCCTGTATAATAATAATACCACTAATTTCCCCTCCTAGAACAATTCTTATCCCCTGCCACCCTCCTAATTCCCCGTCCCCCAATCTCCTTGAGGTGCCCCCCTCCTCACATCATACCACAGTGCCCAGGGCAGCCAACCCTTCTGCCCACCCCTTGTCCCGACCCTGGTGTCAATCATTAAAAATTAGAGAAACACAAGTATCCACGCTCAGGATAATGAACTGCAGCCTCCCTAAAGAAACTACACCAAGGTGCAGCCAACGAAATCAAAAGCACTAAAAAAGAGATGGTGGCGCTGTTCTATTTGGAAATAAATATACATCAAAAAGGTGTGTATTATATATTCATCAAACAATAAAATCAAATGAATAAAGTGCAATGCGCATAAATAGATAATATGTAGATATGAGTATCACTGTATAATGAATAAGACAAACAAGCGATAAAGAGATAAAAAAATTGATCACACCTGATGTACTAAAGGCCTATTTAATTTCTTGAGACACTAACAAGTCAGAAAAGTGCAAATACCCCCCAAATGACCCCTTTTTGGAAAGTAGACATGCCAATGTATTTAGTAAGTAGCATGGTGAGTTTTTTTGAAGTTGTAATTTCTTCCCACAATTCTTTGCAAAAAGAAGATTTTTTTTACAAAATTGTCATATTAACAAGTTATTTCTCTCACAGAGCATATGCATACAACACATTACACTCCAAAATACATTCTGCTACTCCTTCTGAGTACAGCAATACCACATGTGTGAGACTTTCCCAGCCTAGCCACATACAGAGGCCCAACATGCAGGCAGCACCATCAGGTGTTCTAGGGACATAAATTACACATCTAATGTCATGACGACCTATCACACTTTTGAAGGCCCTGGACTACCAGGAAAATGGAATTGCCCACAAAATTACCCTATTTTGGAAAGGAAACACCCCAACGTATAATCTAAGAGGCATAATGAATCTTTTGAACATGTCATTTTTTTCAGAAGTTTTTAGAAAATTTCGAAAGAAAATGAAAATGCATTTTTTTACACAAAGTTGTCCATTTATAAGATATTTCCAACACATAGCATGTACATAGTAAAAATGACATCCCAAAATACATTCTGCTACTCCTCCTGAATATGGCGATACCACATGTGTGAGCATAGGCATGCGCACAGGGTGTGCCATGTGTGCCTGGGCACACCCTAATCACCCTGTGCTACACAGATTCCCCCTGCTATTTGGTTGCAGAGAAAGAGACTGGGGAAACTCTGTCCTCAGTCCCTTTTTCTGTATCTAAAGTAAGACATCAGGGTTTGTTTAGACCCCTGATATTTCACTAAAGACCCCTAATGGGGCTCCAAAAAATTGTAAAAAAATTTAAAACTATTGTATAAAAATTATAAAATTGTAAAACAAATAATAATAATAAACTACTGACACCACCACTGCTCCACTGACACCTCCACCAACCTCTGCCCTACTGACACTGTCCATTGCCTTAATGCCCTATATATATTTACACACACGCATGTGTGTTTGAGCTTTGGGGTGCACACCCTAATGCAATAGGCTGCGCACACCTAACACCTTTTACACAGCCTGCCCACATCCAGAGGCCCAACATTCAAGTAGCACCGTCAGGCATTCTAGGAGCATAAATTACACATAATTTGCTGACAACCTATTATTTTTGAAGGCCCTTCATATTTCTAACACATAGCATGTACATATCAAGAATTACACTCCAAAATAAATTCTATTGAGGAAAGGGTAAAAAAAAAAAAAAAAAAGTATTACCTGTGGGTTTTAGTAGTGTCCACAGAGGAGAGAATTGGTCCAGGCAGCAGGTAGGGATGTGCTTAGCGACAACAATAGTAATTATACAGGCAGCAGGCAGGAGTGTTGTCTATAGTCAGCACAAGGATATTGTCAGCACAGCCAAAGCAATTATAGTGCTCATCCCCAAACCGGGCAAGGATTTGGGCCTCCCCGTGTTATACAGACCCATCTCCCTGCTCCAGGTGGATATCAAAATGTTGGCGAAAATTTTGGCACTGCGCCTCAATCAGGTTATCCTAACCCTAGTGCATGAAGACCAGGCCGGCTTCATGCCAGGCAGGAACACCTCATTCAATCTTAGAAAACTGTTCATAAACCTGCAAGCCCATCATGACAATGTTGAAGAGAGAGTAGTGGTAACACTTGACACGGCCAAGGCTTTCTACTCGGTAGAGTGGAAATACTTGTGGAAATGCCTGGCACAATACGGCTTTGGCCCTAAATTTCTTAGATGGATGTGCTTGCTGTTCCAGGCCCCAGTAGCCAGAGTAACAGCTAACGGAGGGCAGTGAGATACTTTTGAACTATCCAGAGGCCCCAGACAGGGCTGCCTTCTATCCCCTCTACTGTATGCCTTGGCCACAGAACCTCTAGCAATATCCATCAGATGCAATCCATCGATACAGGGCTTACGCATAGGCGATCTAGAAGAAAAAATAAGCATGTATGTGGATGACACACTACTATATCTAGCGGATTCAGGTCCCTCTCTGGCTGAAGCCCTACGAACAATTGAACATTTTGGCTCATTTTCCGGACTCAAGGTCAACTGGGAGAAGTCACAAATTCTCCAACTTGATCTTGCTCCCCAAACTGAACTACAGACCCAATTACCCCTACAGCGAGTTAATAGTATAAGACACCTGGGAGTGTCTCTTTAAATGTGGAACCACTGTTTGCCCTGATTAAATCTAAAACACAAATATGGGCACACCTCCCTCTCGGGGTACTAGGTCGCATCAACCTCATCAAAATGATACTCCTTCCTAAAACTCTATATCTATTGTGGCACACCCCTGTATATCTACTGCTGACATATTTCAAAACCATAGATGCAATTCCGAAACCCTTTTGAGGGAAAAATAGAAACAAATTAGCATGGCGACTACTCAAAAACACCACTAATCTGGCCGGTACGGCCCTACCGGACTTCAGTCTATACTACTTAGCATCCCAACTATCCCAATTGTTCCATATAGATAAGATTGACAGGAAGAGATTCACTTTACTCCTATGCCCTGCCTGGGCCCAACTGACAACAGACCCCATTTGCGCCATAGCAGCAGGCATAGAAAATCCAAAAAAAAAGAAGAACATAACTCCCTCCTAAACCACTATAAAAAGATATGGAGACTGGCCCTGTCAAACTAGACATACCCGTACATAACGACTACTTTCCCATCTGGCATAATAGAGCACTCCAAGAACTCCTAATTGTGCCAGATTCGGAGGCTTGGTGTAGAAGCGGAATTTTCTACCTCTCACACTTACTCACTGTGTCTTTCATCTGCTGAGGTGGGCAGTATTGAAAGAGGGTGGTTAAGGGTGCAGAGGTGAGCAGTGTTGGAAGAGAGTTGCAGGGGGTGCAAGGGTGAGCAGTGTTGGGAAATGGGGTGCAGATTGAATCCCTGCACCGAGGGTAAGTGCTCACTGTGTCTTGGAAGATGGGTTTTGGACTGTTGGGAAGGTACCACTGTCCCCTCTCTACCTGCAGCAGTGAAGAGATGAAACAAATTACAGGAGCAGCAGAGATTCCAGGGGAGTCAGTGAGTGGAGGAGTCCTACACTGAGGAGACACACATCTAGCTCTCTGTGGCCTGGTCAGATGTGTTACCTGCTTAGTGCCTGCTATGTATGTTTATTCATATACCTTGAAGGTAATGATTAAATGACTGCAATGTAGTCAATCAGCAGACATACACTACTGTGCAGAGGTTTTAGGCAGGCGTCAAAAAATGCTGTCAATTAACAATACTTTCAGAAATAGAAGTGTCAATAGTTTTTTTTATCAATGAACAAAATGAAAAATAAATGAACAGAAGAGAAATCCAAATCAAGTCAGTATTTGGTGTCATCACCCTTTCCCTTTAAAACTGCATCAATTCTTTCTAGGTAAACTTGCACACAGTTTTTGAAGGAATTTGGCAGGTAGGTTGTTATAAACATCTTGGAGAACTAACCACAGATCTTCTGTGTATGTAGGCTGCTTCAAATCCTTTTGCCTCTTCATGTAATCCCAGACAGACACGATGATGTTGCGATCAGGGATCTGTGGGGGCCAAACCACCACTTCCTTGTTCTTCTTTACACTGAAGATAGTTCTTAATAACATTGGCTGTATGATTGGGGTCGTTGTCCTGCTGAGGAATAATTTTGGGGTCAATCACATGCCTCCCTGAATGTTTGGCATGATGGAATGATGGAAAAGTATCTGCCTGTATTTCCCAGCATTGATGACACCATTAATCCTGACCAAATCTCCAACTCCATTTGCAGAAATGCAGCCCAAACTTGCAAAGAACATTCACCATGCTTCACTGCTACCTGTGCTGCTCTTCACTCATTATTGTACTGCTCTCCAGCCCTTTGGCAAACAAACTGCCTCCTGCTACAGCCAAATATTTCAAACTTTGATCAGTCCAGAGCACCTGCTGCCATTTTTCTGCACCCCATTTCCTATGTTTTTGCACACAGTTGAGTCGTTTAGCCATGTTTCAACACTGGAGGTATAGCTGTTTGGCTGCAATTCTTCCATGAAGACCACTTCTGCCCAGACTTCTCTGAACAGTAGATGGGTGTACCTTGGTCCCACTGGTTTCTGCCAGTTCTGTACTGATGGTACTGCTGGACATTGTCTTATATCAAAGGGAAACAAGCATGATGTGTCTTTCATCTGCTGCATTAAGTTTCCATGGCCAATCAAGGCATCTACGCTCCTGTCAGAAAAGATGTTGGCATTCTCGCATGCACAGTAACCAGAGAACTCCTGCCCATGGCTGTGTAACTGGTGTGCGTGTGCATGTGTGAACCGGTGTGCATTGGTGCCAGATGGGCTGTTTAAGCTGTACTATGTCATTGTGTCAGTGCCGTTTAATCTTATGCTCTCTTGAGCATCTGTTCCTGTATCTGATCCTCTGTTGCTGACCTTTGCTGAACCTGATTCTGCATGGACACTGCCTGTATTGACCCCTGGCTTACATCTGGACTATTCTTCTGCCTAATCCCCTGGATTATCTGCTTTGCTGTTACGGACCCAGGCCTGGTTCCTGACTATTCTGCTGCCAGCTGTCTGTGTCTTTATCTGCTAGAACATTACCAGCCTGGACTGCCTGACTTTGTCTTAGCCTGCATACCTGCATCTGCATCCGCTGACCCGTGCCTGTCTCCAGCCTGATCCTTCCATCTGCATCTCACCAGCCTCCTCTGCACGTCACAATGACATCTGCACCTGCTGGCAGAAGACTTTACAGGCAGTCATGCCACTCTGTGCTCTGGCGATTCCCTGTTACCTTACCAGGGCTCCTGAGCCAGATTAGAGAGGCCTACATCTGCACTTCAGACTCCTTATCCAGGTACGTTTGAGGTCCTCAATGTTACACATTTCTTTGTGCTTCTTCAAAAGTGCTTGAACAGCACATCTTGAAACTCCAGTCTGCTCTGAAATCTTTGCCTGGGAGAGACTTTGCTGATGCAGTATAATTACTTTGCGTCTTGTTGCTGTGTTCAGTCTTGCCATGGTGTATGACCTGTGACATGAAACTGTCTTCCACAACCTTACCTTAGTAGCAGAGTTTGGTTGTTCCTCACCCAGGCTTAGGCCTCCTAAACAGCAATTTCTGTTTTAGTTAATAACTGTGTTTCAACTAACACATGAAATACAGTGCCTTGAAAAAGTATTCATACCCTTTGAAATTTTCCACATTTTGTCATGTTACAACCAAAAACGTAAATGTATTTTATTGGTATTTTATGTGATAGACCAACACAAAGTAGCACATAATTGTGAAGTGGAAGGAAAATGATAAATGGTTTTTAATTTTTTTTACAAATAAATATCTGAAAAGTGTGGCGTGCATTTGTATTCAGCCCCCTTGAGTCAATACTTTGTAGAACCACCTTTAGAACCACCTTTTGCTGCAATTACAGCTGCAAGTCTTTTTAGGGATGTCACTACCAGCTTTGCACGTCTAGAGAGTGAAATTTTTTGCCCATTCTTCTTTGCAAAATAGTGCAGGCTCTGTCAGATTAGATGGACAGCATCTGTGAACAGCAATTTTCAAGTCTTGCCACAGATTCTCAATCGGATTTAGGTCTGGACTTCTAACACATGAATGTGCTTTGATCTAAACAATTCCATTGTAGCTCTGGCTGTATGTTTAGGGTCATTGTCCTGCTGGAAGGTGAACCTCCGCCCCAGTCTTAAGTCTTTTGCAGACTCTAACAGGTTTTCTTCTAAGAATGCCCTGTATTTGGCTCCATCCATCTTCCCTTAAACTCTGACAAGCTTCCCTATCCCTGCTGAAGAAAAGTATCTCCACAACATGATGCTGCCACCACCATGTTTCACGGTGGGGATGGTGTGTTCAGAGTAATGTGCAGTGTTAGTTTCCGGCTCCACATAGCGTTTTGCCTTTAGGACAAAAAGTTCAATTTTGGTCTCATCTGGCTTCTCGCAAACTGCAAACGTGACTTCTTATGGCTTACTTTCAACAATGCCTTTCTTCTTGCTACTCTTCCATAAAGGACAAATTTGTGGAGTTCACGGCTAATAGTTGTCCTGTGGACAGATTCTCCCACCTGAGCTGTGGATCTCTGCAGCTCCTCCAGAGTTACCATGGGCCTCTTGGCTGCTTCTCTGATTATTGCTCTCCTTGCTCGGCCTGTCAGTTTAGGTAGACGGCCATGTCTTGGTAGGTTTGCAGTTGTGCCATACTCTTTTTCCATTTTCTGATGATGGATTGAACAGTGCTCCATGAGCTATTCAAAGGTTGGGATATTTTTGTATAGCCTAACCCTGCTTTAAACTTTTCCACAACTTTATCCCTGACCTGTCTGGTGTGTTCCTTGGCTTTCATGATGCTGTATGTTCACTAAGGTTCTCTAACGAACCTCTGAGGGCTTCACAGAAGTATTTATACTGAGATTAAATTACACACAGGTGGACTCTATTTACTAATTAGATGACTTCTGAAGGCATTTGGTTACACTTTATTTTAGTTAGGGGTATCAGAGTAAAGGGGGCTAAATACAAATACAAATGCACGCCACACTTTTCAGATATTTATTTAAAAATTGAAAACCATTTGTAATTTTCCTTCCACTTCTCAATTATGTGCCACTTTGTGTTGGTCTATCACATAAAAACCAAATAAAATACATTTACGTTTTTGGATGTAACATGACAAGGCACTGTATACAGTGTGAAATCTAAGGCACTGCTAGTCTCATGAGATTTATAGTAATATTTGGCGATTTCACTGCTGTAATGCTCAATGTTCTCCTTGCTGGAGGCTCTAACATGAGGACCTAAAGCCCTGCCTTGGCCAAGATGGCTGACTCAACATAGAAGCACAATGCAAAAACAAAGTAATTGGGAAAGGTTGGCAGCAGGGGGACCACAGGAAATACTTGTTACTAGTCCATTTCCCTCTGCCTGTCTTTTTGTGACCACAGTTTCCAGATATCAGTTCCTCTTTATATTTCACATATGACTGGATCCACCATTTTCGGGCAGTGAGGTCTCCTGCTCCATACAAATCAGCCTTTTCATTTTTAAAGATTGAATTAACCTGCTTATAACTGCCCTATTACTTCATCTGTCTGTTTTTTTTCTCATTCAGGAATTTGCCGACCTAATGTATAATGGCTCCAGACAGCTGATCTTCCTCAATGTCCAGAGCTGGAGGCGAAAGCAGAAACTTCAGTAAAACAGTTCACAGTTTTGCACGTTGTGCAAATATGCCAAGGGCCGGAAACGGAAATATAATTGAAATATTCCCCATATCTTCTGAACAGCCTGTCACACAGCCAGAGAACTGCGGTCATAAACAAGAAACTGCACCAAACCCCGATGATTACTTGTGGGATATGAGACTTCTCTTTAATTATAAGTCAGATATGAACGTGATATATATTTTTTTCTTTATGTAGTGGTCCCCTTTGTGGGGTCGCTGCATGTAGTAGTTCCACACATCACCCTGCTTGGCCAGACAATCACTTCAGACACACTTTGCCAGTCAATGAACAGTCCTTTAGCTTGTTTTTGTTGTTTTAATTAGGGGATTAAACTTGGATGGGGAAAAGGGACATGGGATTCCCAAATGATAAATCTTGCTTGTTTGAACAAAGATGGTTGAATCTACATTGACAGTCTCTAAAGCTCCACACTTCTCCAGCACACTACTTAAGAACACTTTGCTTTCTGCACAATCCTAGATTCCTGTCCCCGTCAGCACATGGTTAGGCTTCACTCTGAATAAGTCCCAACAGTTCACTAATAGCCATTTGCTGGCAGGGGTCTGCAGTCCCCTATGATGTAGAAACCAATAGCGATGAAAAAGGACGTTTGTGCTGACTGAAACTTAGTGGACTACTGATCCCAGAAAGTACGGTGCAAATCCTGCCAACCCTCTTGGCTGCAGCAACTTGACTTCAACGACACCACAGTCTCTCCCTCTTGCTTCACATCCAAACCTGGCATGTCCCTCCCAGAGCTCCTCACTGAGCTTCTCACTCACCGACCCCGGAATTGATCCCCTCCTTGAATCCCTCCTGAATAACTTGCCCGGTAGTGCTCCCCACTGTCCTCTTCCTGCTCCTGTTCCCGGACACCTCTCGATGACAATGTAAAGAAAGGCTCCCTCCCAGCTCCCGAGCTCCAGACCCGAGGTCACCCCCCCCCCCAGAAAATGGGTTCCCTCAAGGGCCACGAAAGTCTAACACTCCATCACTCAGTTCTTCCACCGGCCAACTCCTCCCGCAACAGGCCTGCCCCCTGCCAATTCTAGATGGGGATTGGTCAGGGCTCCCAGATACACTCCATGCCACTCACATCCTCTGCCCTGCCTCTTTTCCAGAACAAGAGAGATGAAGTACATGTCAGTCACCTGCTGCTACACTAAACCACTCCCCAGCCCTCAGATCAAAAACAAACAGGCCTAGCTAATGTACCTGCACTGGCTGTAACAAAACACAAAAAAACTACCTCTAGCAACCTACCTAAGGTAAAGGGTGCTACACTCACCCCACCAGAAATCTGCTGGTCCCCAGCTGTGAAAAATTAAAAAATGGCTCCTGGGCCCAGGAGTAAGGGCATTCCATGAATTAAGTTGGTTGGGGGAAGGGAAACAACTTGGATGGGGAACTGTATAAAATAAATGATGTACAAAAATAGATATATACAATTTTAGCAGGTATTTACACTGTACATCACAGGTCCCTGCAGCTAAAACACATAAAACATTTCTGAGCCAGAGTATTTCTCCCGCAGGAAAAATACTCTGCTCACAGCATTCTTGTCCTCCAGAACTTTGGGGATAGACAGCCATCCCATCCCTGACGATCCTAAGAGAAAACAAAAAACCATCACATCCTACACTTACATTCTACCTATACACTGCACAAATCTCCACTGAAAGGGGGTCATTATCCTTCCAGCAAAGAAAATCAGCAACACAACATATACATTTCTGCTTGTTTTGTTCTGTCAGAAGGGAACAACTAACCTAAAAACAGAACAACCACAACAAAATATATACATTACAACTTGAGAACAGTCCTTCTTTTGCTCCCGATAGGTGGGGCCCCTCCACGGACAAACAGGCTCCAAAAGAGGTGAGCAAGAACAGTGCACCCAAAGTGTCCATGAATAGGCAGTCCCTCTATCAGGCACACTGGGTGGCAGGCATAGTCTGTTCCTGCAAAAGTCAGAAAGGAAAACACACACAACTCTGCCACTTCCCTGCAGTCCATGTGCCTATATTTATGGTGGCTGTACAGCACAACAGTCCTCCTCACACATAGAAGCGGGGATCCAGTAATCTCCTCCTCCCAACCCCTTCCTCTCTGATAGAGACGGAATGGCTCCTGGTAGGCCGACCCTCCTTTACAACCAGGACTCAATCCCTGTGCATGGCACTCCCCAATTCCCACTCCTCACGAAGGTCCACAAATTGGGCCCAGGCTTCACTTTCTGGCACCCGCAAGGGTTTGGAGGACGTGCAGAAAATCCCAGATAAGGTCATCCTCCTACTCTCCTCAGGAGTTCTCCACAATGTCCATTATCTGGGAGGGAACATATGGGTAGTCCAGACCCCACTCCAATGCGACCCTTCTCTGTATCTCCCTCTGAAAGCGAGAGAACCGGGGTAATTCCTTGGGCCTCCCATTCCCAGGCAAGACACACGCATCCTGGGATCTCACCACCCACTGCCTGTAGGTGGGCGCTCTGGTCTGGGAACTTTTCTCAGGGGATGACCACCTAATAAGTCTCTCCAAAGACCCATACTTTTCCAGTATTCTGGGAGAACACCAATCTATGACCCGGCCCTCACTTACCTCATCCAGCTCACCTGGAGGCGCACCTTCCTCTAGCAAAGGCTCCCTCCGGATAGGCACAGCATGGGACTTAGAGCTGGCAGGCTCTTCAGGGATGTCATCCGGCTCCTGCAAACTAGCACATGCAGTGGCCAGGCCCCTGGCCAGGCCACAGGTTGCGGCAGCCCCCTCTTCACTGCATATGTCCTCTGTTTTCATGGAGGGGTTGCCAAGGCTGCAACACCTCTCCAGATCTAGGGAGTGATCCCGGGCCCTCTCCGGCCATCCAGGTCTACCGTGGCTGAGGTACACAAAGTCCTGTAAGCAGGTTTGTAGTGTATTACTGCGGCTCCTGCTGGATGGATCCCAGCCTGGTAAATGGCTCCCCACAATGGCCGCACCGGGCCCAAGCAGTCATCTCCACCATCGGAATCCCGCACTCAGGACAGAGCAGACAGAGTCGCTCCACTCTGTCCATCACTCCCAAGGCGAGCCCTCTGCGTAGCTCCAGCCGGACGCCAGTATCCACCAGCGCCTGCTCCTGCACATCAGGTAACCACTGCAATGTGGGCATCACCTGATTGCCCTCCGCCATCTTCAGCTGCCTTGTGGTGTCTGCTGCTAGCGGGAATGTGCTAGTTTCCTCCAGGGCTTGGCTCTGCCCTCCAACTCTCCATTCTACACGTGCTGCTTTACCCCTTGTTGGACAAGCTGGAGTTAGCAGGCATGATGATGCTAGCAGGATTTGCCCAGACATGTTGCTCAGTGCCGACTGTGCCAAAGTAACTAGAGAGTGAAAGCAGGTGAATTGTGCAGTGGTTGCCTATGGCAACAATAAAGTCAATAACCAATGCCTCCCTGTAAAGAACTGACTTAATATAGTCCCACCCGCAGGCAACCCCAGACTGCTTCCTTTCACCCAGGGTAACAGTAGACATCCTCCGGCAAACTTTACTGTCTTAAAGCAGGAGTTTGGAGCAAAGTTCAAGTTTCCTGTAATCCAGTGGGAAATGTCCACGCCGTAGAGAACGCTGGACATATTTGTAATCCATGGGTGCGATCGCCTGCTGTGGTTGCCACGGGTGACACTACATATTTTTCAGTCACTGAATTGCAGGATAGGTACAAGTGTCTGCCCCAGCACTGGTTAGGGTGACTGGGTAGCAGAACAGCAATACTGACAATCCTGGAAGTTGCTATTGACAACTGCACTTGTTAAAGCTGAATTGCAGGCAAACACACAAGTCTTTTCCCTTAGTTGAATCCTCAATGCAACAGGTCAAGCAAAGTCCCCCCTCTTCTGCATTGCTAGGGGCGACTGGCAGCAGGTTAACTGTGATGGTGGATCTCGTGGGACCTCCAAAATGTAGCGGTGTACCCGTGGGTTCGCTGCGCGTAGTAGTTCCACAGATCACCCTGCTTGGTCAGATATTCATTTCAGACACACTTTGCCAGTCAATAAACAGTCCTTCAGCTTGTTTTTGTTGTTTTTATTAGGGGAATAAACTTGGAAGGGGAAAAGGGACATGGGATGCCCAAATGATGAATCTTGCTTGTTTTAACAAAGATGGTTAAATCTACATTGACAGTCTCTAAAGCTCCACACTCCTCCAGCACACTACTTAAGATCACTTTGCTTTCTCTACTGCGCAATTTTTTCATTAACTGAAGAATTTGCGGCACTTGTTTACGCGCCTGTGTGCATAGGCACATTACAATTAATTTTAGTGCAGTAAAAAAAAACTGTACTGAGCTTTTTCAAGCTGCAGTGTGCAAGAGGCCTTACAGTTTAGTTGGAAAGTTACTGACAGGTCCACCTTACCATATTCCTTTCAGTGCAAAAAGGGGGTGTCCCTCCTCTGCTGGAAGAAAAAGAGAGAGAGTGTGTCCTTCCTCTGTAGGAAGAGGGAGGGAATGTGTCCTTCAGTTGCTGAAAGAGAGAAGGGGTGTGTCCCTTTCCTGCAGGTAGAGAGAAGGGGTGTGTCTCTTCCCTGCAGGAAGAGAGAAGGGGTGTGTTACGGAACATCCCTACACTCCGCTTAACTGTTTCCGTCTATATACCGCTTCCTAAGTCCTGGAACATGAGTCCAATGGATCTGGCAATAGAAACCCCCAAGAACTAGACACACCAGTCTTGGAGTACATCAGGAATAATCTTTTATTTGAGATCTCCCACAAATATATACAGCAGGATGACTAAAACCTAACCTAATTAGCATGAGCTAATTATCTAATTATCTAATCATTGACCCAGACTAGTTAACTGAGAGATAAGACTTTTCAGGGTACATCTTCTATCTCACTGACTGACTATTCAATACACATTATCATATTACCATAAACATCAACACGGGGTTAATTAGCACAACAACATTGTGTGGAATATTCTTACAAGCCAGACTAGACACATTTACACAACATACAGGTGGTTGGAGTTGATGACATTAACATCTAACAGCTTGTGTCCCAACAGTGTGATTCAGTCTATTGCTAATATGGCATATACATATCCAGAGTCTATGTGTCTTGGGGGGCGGCATGGACCTGAATCCAAGTAACACCAGCTCAGGGGTCCCCAGGCATAAAGCTCACAAAGAGCACCGTTCCCCCAAATGCCAGGGCCCATAATCGCAAGGCAAGAGGCTGGCATTTCGTCCCCTCCAACAGCCTCTGTCCCGGATAGGTCTGTCACAGGGTGTGTTCCTTCCCTGCAGGAAGAGAGAAGGGGTGTGTCCCTTCTCTGCTGGAAGAGAGTGGGTGTGTTCCTCTGAGGCAGAAAGAGAAAGGGGGTGTGTCCCTCCTCTGCAGGTAGAGAGAAGAGGTATGCTCCGCCCCAGCTAAAAAGGAGAGAGAAAGGGCGTGTCCTTCCACTGAAGTAAGAGAGATGGGGTGTGTGCCTATTCTGCTGAAAGAGAGACAGAGTGTGTCCCTCCTCTCAGGGCCAGATTAAGAACATCATGGGCCTGGTGCTGAGGATTTTGGTGGGGCCTTTTATAAACAATAAATTAATAAATAAAAATGCAAACAATTTTTTGTTATAACAAATTAAATTAAAAAGAGAGGGAGGATGAGAGAGAGAGAGAAAGGGGATGAAAGAGGTGTGAGGGGTAAGGGAAAGAGGATGAGAGAGAAAGGGGGGGGTGAGAGAAAGAGGATGCACATGAGCATGTGTGGGAATGACATCAACACAGCCCGGCCAAGGCAAGTGACCGAAGGCACAGAACCCAGAAGGAAGACAATGGAAGCGCCCGGGCCGGATTGATCACAGCACAGCACTGGAGGGCTCAGTCTGACAATTTAAGTGTACCCTAATGTGCTAATATGCTGTGCATACTTGTACATTATGGCATAACCTACCTCAGGGCCTCTAAAAAATAGTAACGTTAGAAAAGTTTACTAGCGCTTTAATATCATTGGAACCCAGGAGCCTCTCATGGGGCCCCTTACTGACCCCCATAGTTGCCAACATTTCAAAAATATTTTCAGGGACACTTTTTTACAAGTACTATATTTAGAGTAGCTGACATCCCCTATGTTCCGCTATACATCACAGTAGTAATTACAAAATTAAATAAGTACTAATAATGGGGCAGAACAAAATATGAGGACTGAGATTTCCTTTAGTTGAACTGACAAAAGTGTGCCCATTCTAGAGCTGGTAACATTGAGGATATTCAGTATAATTTTAAAGAACTGTTTTTGTGGGTAAGAGGCATAGGGGAGGAGAATGGATGGTATAAAAGTGGGAAGTATGTGCAGGTGAGGGAGAGGAATGTGGAGGGTCTAACAGTGGGCACTATGTACATGAGAGGAGTGTGGAGGGTATGACAGAAGGCACTATGTACAGGAGAGGAGTGTGAAGAGTATGACAGTGGCAGTATGCACAGCAAAGGAGTGTGGAGGGTATGACAGTGGGCAGTATGCACAGCAAAGGAGTGTGGAGGGTATGACAGTGAGCAGTATGTACAGGAGAGGAGTGTGGAGGGTACGACAGTGGGCACTATGTACAGGAGAGAAGTGTATGTCAGCGGGCACTATGTACAGGAGAGGAGTGTGTAGGATATGACAGCGGGCACTATGTATAGGAGAGAAGTGTGGAGAGTATGACAGTGGTCACTATGTATAGGAGAGGAGGATGAAGGAATCTGGGAAGGAAAAATGTAAAGGTTTGTGGAAGGCTGTTTAGGGACTGTGTAGTGGTTAAGCGGGCCATACATGGATTGAAATTGCACCAATTAAGCAGAGACCAGCCATAGTCGATCTATGTATGGGCTACCTGGTTTTACACAAGTCAACCTATTAACCGACTTGAGTACAACCAGCCTGTCAGGTTTTCCCCAAAACAATCAGTGCTCACAGGTCAGCAGGTGAGAGGGTGTGTGGGGACAGGCTGGGGAGAGATACTAGTCAGTGGCTGGTGAGGCACTGGTTAGTATCAGATCCAGATACACACAGGTTACATATGCCACGATTGTTAGAGTGAGAACAATAATTCTAGCCTTAGACCTCCTCTGTAACTCTAAACATGTAACCTGTAAAAAAATTAAAGCATCGCTTGGTACACAAAAAAAATCGTGCTAACTTTAGTGTTTTTTTTTATGAATGAAACAGTTTCTTTCCAAAAAAAAAAACGTTAAAAAAATTGCTGCACAAATATTGTGTAACATAAAAAGTTGCAAAGACCACCATTTTATTCCATAGGGTGTCTGCTAAAACAACATATATAATGCTTGAGGGTTCTGAGTAATTTTCTATCAAAAAAATGATGATTTTTACATGTAGGAGAGAAGTGTCAGAATTGGCCTGGGTGGCAAGGGGTTAATTATCATAAGTAATATACAAATAATTATTATAAGCACTGTAATCTCATCCTCTCAGTCTGCTGCAGAGTGTTCCAGCTTGTATTTAAACTGGCCGCTCTGTATGTAGCTTCTGATCGACTGCGCAAGCAGCCCCGTATCTCCGGAACCATAGATTATAGCAGCCCCACATTTTAACCAGTGCTGGGGTAGGTCTTTAGCTACCTACCCCCCAAATGTGGGGTCTCTGTGACTCCTGATCGTTGAGCTACAACCCTCGAAGTCGATCTTTTTTTTTTTTTTTTTTTTTTTTTGAATTTTTTTTTTTTTTTTGGGGCAAATGGGCCTATCTTGAGAAAGGGCCTGGAGCTGCAGCTCCAATAGCCCCTATGTTAATCCGGCCCTGCCTCCTCTGCAGGAAGAGAGAGGGGGCGTGTCCCTTATTTGCTGGAAGAGGGTGTGTGTGCCTCCTCTGCAGGAAGAGGGAGGGGGTGTGTCCCTCAAATGCTGGAAGGTATGGTGTGTCCCTCCTTTGCAGGAAGAGAGAGGGGGTGTGTTCCTTTATTTGCTGGAAGAGAGGGGGGTGTGCCCCTTCTCTGCAGGAAGAGAAAAGGGGTGTGTCCCTCCTCTGCAGGAAGAGAGATGGGGTGTGTCCCTCAATTGTTGAAAGAGATGGGGTGTGCCCCTTTCTCTGCAGGAAGAGAAAAGGGGTGTGTCCCTCCTCTGCAGGAAGAGAGAGGGGGTGTGTCCCTCAAGTGCTGGAAGATAGGGTGTGTCCCTCCTTTGCAGGAAGAGAGAGGGGGTGTGCTCCTTTATTTGCTGGAAGAGAGGGGGTGTGCCCATTCTCTGCAGGAAGAGAAAATGGGTGTGTCCCTCCTCTGCAGGAAGAGAGATAGGGTGTGTCCCTCAATTGCTGGAAGAGATGGGGGTGATCCCCCTCTGCAGGAAGAGAGAGGGGGTGTGTCCCTCAATTGCTGGAAGAGAGGGGGGTGATCCCCCTCTCTGCAGGAAGAGAAAAGGGGTGTGTCCCTCCTCTGCAGGAAGAGAGAGGGGGTGTGTCCCTCAATTGCTGGAAGAGAGGGGATGTCCCTTCTCTGCAGGAAGAGAAAAGGGGGGATGTGTACCTCTTCTACAGCTAGAGGGAAAGGGGTAAGCATCTCTTCTTCAGGGAGAGGGAGGGATGTGTAGGTAGAGGGAGGGTGTGTGTCCCTCCTTTACAGAGCTAGCCCATTTGTGACTCCCACATTGCCTTTTATATTTTTATTTTATGTACTGTATTTTTGGGAAATTTATTTTCCTTTCTGTGTTCCCTTTTTTGAATATTCCAATAAATGTATTGATTGGTTGATCTACACTATCTGGAGTTTTTTCTCCTTTTAATATATATCTCCCCTGCATTTCGTGTCATCTTGGCTGTCCATCCACGTCTCCAAGGTGTGTCGTTTGGCGGTCCATCCACGTCTCCAAGTGGTGTCGTTGGGATCCAGGATTCATTTCACCACTCCAGGTGTCACCAACAGGAGAACCATAAGCGTATCTGACCCACTGCCGTATGGTATGTGTGTCCACCACCGCTGGTAAGCGTACCCTATCATGTGTTTCTGAAAGTGCTGGGATTATCATTATACATCTCTGTATACATCATATTCCGGGATCTCAGAGACATCTTCTCATTTACACAGAAGTTTGTTTGGAATAGAGACTTTCACGTTTTTATGGTTTATCACATTTTTTGTATATGGGATAGGCTTGACCAATATGTTGGACTAATATATATGTCTTTTAGTCATTCCCATTCTAATTAATACACATCAGTATATTTCTGTTAGTGCTACACATTTATTTTTCCTATGCTATTTCTAGCCCAAAAGCGCCTGAACGTGTGAAATGGGTCTAATACCATGCAACAACACTGTCCCATTTCACTGCAAAACAAACAATACTGTCACCCTATGACAGGAGGTGGATTAGGAATTTAATTATTGACAGGATCAATAGGCAATAAAATGATGTTACAGAGGGACTCATGTCATTTTTGCATTTTTCTATAGTTACACTTGAAATATCTACAGCTTGCACAACTATTTTTGGTTTCGTTGTTTGTTTAGAATTGCTTTTCCTTGAATTGCTGAAAGACCTTCCTATTTTCACAGAAACTGTTTTAATTTTACACGGTCATGACTCATTGCAAGCTTGCCTAAGCAGAAAGATCGAGGGAATATCCAGATGGCTTCACCCAAAGGAAATTGGAAGTATTGTGTAATGTAACAAAAATAAATTACGTCTCCCTGTTATTAACGTGGAAATCTGGACAAAATGAAGAACATAATCTTTAAACGGAATTATAAGAATGTTTTCATGCCTACATCTTTTTCTGTGAAGGCAGTTCTCGATCAGTGTCATTTATGCAGTGTGACTGCTTTAATTAGAGATGTGACCATTTTTTTAAGACGGTGCTCACTGCCTCTTCTCCTTACACATGTGCGTGTGATGAATCCCCTCCCCAAGTTCCCTCTGCCTACCTCCTTACACATGTGTATTGTAAATCACCTCCCCTAATCTCCTTTTCCACGTCTCCTTACACATGGGCGTGTGATGAATCACCTCCCCTAGTTCCCTCTGCCCTGCCTCCTAATCTCCTTTTCCCCGCCTCCTTACACATGTGCATGTGATGAATCACCTCCCCTAGTTCCCTCTGCCCTGCCTCCTAATCTCCTTTTCCCTGCCTCCTTACACATGTGCATGTGATGAATCACCTCCCCTATTTCCCTCTGCCCTGCCTCCTAATCTCCTTTTCCCCGTCTCCTTACACATGTGCTTGTGATGAACAGTTGTAGGCAGGTATTAATAAGTTCAAAGAACTGGACCACCCTAGGGCAGGACCAAAATATGTGAAAAAATTTACCAATAGAAAAATGACAGTGGGTACAATCAGGAGATCTCTGTGGGTAGATTTGGTGCAGCTTCTGAGGTGTGTAGTACACTCTATGTGCAGTAGAAACTTGGTTTGGATTAACTTATCCCTAGAGGAAATAACTTGCTTGGAGTTATCCTCAAAGCACTCCTCCCGGGACTCTCTAACCAGGGTCGGAATGTCCACCCTCCACTGTTCCCATAATCTATCCATCTTAGGGGACTCCACACTTAGCAAGGCTAAATAAAGTGCAGAGAGAGGCTTTCAGAGGGGGTCTTGCGAGAGAATATCCTTGATCGGATTGGTCTCTAAAATAGGAGGGCTAGAGAACTGTGATTGAGCTGCATGGAGCAGTTGGAAGTAATGAAACATCGGGGTAGACCAAATTTAGAGAAGACAGTAACACGCCCCTTGGCATGATATCACAAAGTGACTTACACCACAACGGGTCCAAACCTGAGGTTCTGGGAGAAGTCTAAAATGTGCCAAAAAGGGATTGCCCCATAAAGGGTGATGAGGGTACCATTAATTAAACCTCAAGTGTAACTCTAGTAGGATGAGGGAGGCAGGCATAGGCCCCAAGACCCCAGTATACGATGTTAATTAATTCCGGAAGGGAATCCAATGGAGCAGCTTTCAAACAGACCGCTGCATTCACTCTAGATCTCATCAACCACCATCTAACTGTAACTTAGATACCAGCCCAGTAATACACCTGGAGATAGGGTAAAGCCTGTAATCGAAGAGTGGACTTTGCCAAATGGGGGGTAGAACTTCCCCAGAGGAACAAGCCCACACAGTGATCACCATCCCTAAAGAAGTAGTCCCCACTTACCCAAATAGGACAATCCTGAACGACATAGGTATGCTTAGAGTGCTTAGAGAGGAAGATAATTTTAAGAATGTTTATGCGACCCATTAGGTTTAAAGGTGGGGTGGCCCAAGAGGAGCATTCCTCCTTTAACTACTGGAGTAAGGGGTGGAGATTAAGGTTTTTAAAGCTCCCCATGTTTTTTGTTACCCTGATGCTCATGTACTTAAACTCCTGCCTCCTTAACTTCCTGCCTCCTTACACATGTGCATTATGAATCTCCTCCCTTAGCTCCCTCTGCCCCGCTTCCTTATGCATGTGTGTGTGATGTATCACCTCCCCTAAGCTCATTTTGCCCCGCCTCCTCACATATGTGTGGTGTGATTCACCTAACTTAGCTCCCTCTACCCTGCCTCTTTACACATGTGTGTGATGAACAGTGATGTAAGTAACTGAGTTAAAATAAACTGAGTTACCTAACGCAGTTACTTTAGAGGGTAACGAGTAATCTAACTGATTACTTTTCCCCTCATGGTAACTCAGTTCCCATTACTTTGGCTTAGTTACCCCAATTACATCTACCGCCACTAGATGGCAGTAGTGTAATTCCGGTGTCCTGCCGAAAAAGTTACCCCGCCGGATAAGGACCCCCTGTACTGCGCAGGCGCAGGGCTTGTGCAGTACGAAGGACTACGGAGCTTCCGAAAATTGCCGAACCTAAACAGCTCTGAGTGAACTCTACACCGTGCAGGTGCAGTTAACATGTAATTGTACGAGGCGATGCCGCACGCTCCTGATGCTCGTGCTACTCTGCAAGGGGCGTCTATCGTGTAAGTAAGGGGCGGGTTTAGTATTACTGTAACCAAGGGGCGCATTTATTATTATTGTTATATATCGAGCTCTGCCCATTAATTTAACATTCGCCCTCTTCTGTAACCATCCGCCCCTTACACGATATAATAATAATAGACCCGCCCCTTGCTTACACGCTATAACAGATCTGCCCCTTGGTTACAGTAATAATAGAGCAGCCCCTTGGTTACACGATATATAACAATAATAATAAATGCGTCCCTTGGTTACAGTAATACTAGACCCGCCCCTTAGTTACACGTATAGAATATTTGAAAAAAAAGTCAGTTACTTTGCTGCGTAACTAATTACTTTTCCAATGTAGTAACTGAGTTACTAACGTAATTACTTTTTGGGAGAAGTAATTTGTAACTTAACTATTTACTTTTCTAAAGTAAGATGACCAACACTGGTGATGAATCACCTCCCCTGAACTCCTTTTGCCGCCCCTCCTTACACATGAATGTACATGTACAGTACGTGATTTATCACCTACCCTAGCGCCTTTTTCCCTCCTCCTTACAAATGCGTGTGATTAATCACCTCCCCAAAGCTCCTTTTGCCCCGCCTCCTTACACACGTGCATTATGAATCTCCTCCCTTGGCTCACTCCGCCCTGTCTCCTTATGCATGTGTGTGTGTGTGACGAATCACTTCCCTTAAGCTCCTTTTGCCCTGCCTCCTCACACATGTCTGTTGTGAATCACTTCACTATACTCCCTCTGCCCTGCCTCTTTACACATGTGTGTGATGAATCACCTCCACTAAGCTCCTTTTGCCCCGCCTCCTTACACATGTGTGTGATGAATCACCTCCCCTAAGATCCTTTTGTCCCACCTCCTAAGACGTGCGTATGATGAATTACCTCCCCTTTTCTCCCCTAAACTAGTGTGGAGAGCACACATTATCAAAGTAACTAATCAATCATGTTGCAGATTACTACAGTCAGATCAGAGAAGAAGTAATTTGAAAATGGTTCATCCAAACTGCTTAGGGAGACAAAAGTCATCAGATCCATCCAGATCAGGCCAATAGTGGAAGAATCACAGATCTACTGACAGGATCAGCTGACACCGCTCACATTTTTGTAAATATTTTATTATATCTTTTCATGTGACAACACTGAAGAAATGACACTTTGCTACAATGTAAAGTAGTGAATGTACAGCTTGTATAACAGTGTAAATTTGCTGTCCCCTCAAAATAACTCAACACACAGCCATTAATGTCTAAACCGCTGGCAACAAAAGTGAGTACACCCCCTAAGTGAAAATGTCCAAATTGGGCCCAAAGTGTCAATATTTTGTGTGGCCACCATTATTTTCCAGCACTGCCTTGATGTTAGAGACCTTGCGCTCCTCCACCTTCCGTTTCAGGATGCCCTACAGCAAGGCAGTGATCATGTTGGAGTTGTGTTTGAGGTCGTTATCATGTTGGAATACTGCCCTTTGACCTCGTCTCCGAAGGGAGGGGATCATGCTCTGCTTCAGTATGTCACAGTACATGTTGGCATTCATGATTCCCTCAATGAACTGTAGCTCCCAAGTGCCCGCAGCACTAATGTAGCCCCAGACCATGACACTCCCACCACCATGCTTGACTGTAGGCACCATCTGAACCAAATAAGTTTATCTTGGTCTCATCAGACCACAGGACGTGGTTCCAATAATCCATGTCCTTAGTCTGCTTGTTTTCAGCAAACTGTTTGTGGTCTTTCTTGTGCATCATCTTTAGAAGAGGCTTCCTTCTGGGACAATAGCCATGCAGACCAATTTGATGCAGTGTGGGGTGTATGGTTTGAGCACTGACAGGCTGACCCCCCACCCCTTCAACCTCTGCAGCAATGCTGGCAGCAATCATACATCTATTTCCCAAAGACAACCTCTGGATATGACGCTAAGCATGTCCACTCAACTTCTTTGGTCGACCATGGTGGGGCCTGTTCTGAGTGTATCCAAGAAGCTTCAAGAGATACTATATGTGTTTTTTTTATTTTGCCTGTAGTTACTTTAATTTTATTAATTTTTTGTGTTTTGTTACACAGGAATTTGGAAAACAAATACTCTGTGGGTAATTATTGTCTCAGGAGCAGGAATTATGTCTTGGTCATGTCGTCCTGCCTAAAATCCTATTCATTGGTAATGGACAAGAAAACACTGGTCGCATTGTACAAATCTATATTTATGTTTCTGCTTCACGGGAGCGAATGGGGAAGTGGGAACAGTTTTATATTCTGTTTAATAGAGTAGATATTAGGTAATGAGTAGGTATTACCATACCTTATCTAGGTATATCAGTAACGTAGCACAGCTTGCGACAGACCTGGCACAGCAAAATTAAAGCCAAATTCCAGGCAGATAAAAAAAAAGCCAATATGTCCAACCCAGTATAACATAAACGTGAATGTGGATGTAACATAAATGTAATGCCTTTACATTTGCCTTTACAAAGAGCTTTCTTTTTGTGGTATTTGATCACCCCTGCGGTTTTTATTTTTTGCTCTATAAACAAAAAAAGAGCGACAATTTAGAAAAAAAACGCATTCATTTTTACTTTTTGCTATAATAAATATCCCCCAGAAATATATAAAAAAAAAGCTATTTTTGGTAAAAAAAATCGCAATAAGCATTGATTGGTTTGCACAAAATTTTTACAAAATTAATATTTTTATTAATATATATATATTTTTTTAAATGGCGGCGATCAGCGATTTTTATCGTGACTGGGACAATCACAATCAGTGCTATACAAATGCACTGATTCCTGTATAAATGACGCTGGCAGGGAAGGGGTTAATCACTAGGTGGCAGTGTAGGGGTTAAGTGAGCCCTGGGGAGTGTTTCTAACTGTAGGGGGGCATGGCTGTGTATGACACGTCACTGATCTCTGCTTCGATCCCAGGGAGCAGAGATCAATGACTCTCTCACTAGGCAGAACGGGGAGATGCTTGTTTACATTAGCATCTCCCCGTTCTTCCTTCCCGTGAGACGATCGCGGGTATCCCCGCGGCAATCGAGTCCACGGGACTCGCGATTGGACTCATGGAGGTCCCGACCGGCGCGCACGCGATGCCACAGCGGCAAATTTAAAGGGATGTACCTGTACGCCCATTTGCCTGTCCGTGCCATTCTGCCGACGTACATCTGTGTGCGCCGGTAGGGAAGTGGTTAAATTATAAAATGAATAAGTGACTTCTGTGTGCTAAGCTAGGTTTCATATCCCTGGAGAGATTGATGCACTTTAGTGTCTATTTGCTCGGGCTAAGTTCACTGTGAATCTGTATGAAATTGTACTGTGTGTTGGAGGATTGCATGCAGATTTTAAACTAGCAGATCTGCCAAATGTCTGTGTGTGTGTGGTTGTCTAGCAGACCAGTCAGCGGAGAAAATGCTAGGTGGTGGCTTACCTGAGCCCCATCTCTCTCCAGCGATGTCCACCAAAGTCTAAGCCATCCAGGACACTCCTCCAGATTGGCTAAGACACAGCAGCGGTGCCATTGGCTCCTGCGGTTGTCAATCAAAGTCAGTCAGCCAATCACAGGAGAGAGGGAGCAGGCCAGGTCGGGGCTCCATGTCTGAATGGACACATGACTCGGCTCCAGTTCCCCCATAAGAAGCTGCTGGCTATGGGGGCACTCGATAGGAGGGAGGGGCCAGGAGAAGCAAAGAGGGACCCAAGAAGAGAATGATCAGGGCTTCCCTGTGCAAAACCAACTGCACAGAGGAGGTAAGTATAACATGTTTGTTATTTAAAAAAAAACAAACAAACATAAAAACGAGCGTTTACAATTAATTTAATAAACTAACAATACTGTATGCATTATACCTAACTATCTAGCAGGTGGCACTGTAGTGTTTTAGTGTGTTATTCTATGGTAATGTGATCACAGGATGTTCTGTCTATGTTCAGTGTATGTACTTGTACACTCCTTGTTCCTGTTCATGTTCTATTGCTATAAGACATGATAAAGATATCCTCCATAAATGTAAAGCCGTTTGCTGTATCCAAGAAGCTTCAAGCGCTTAATTGCAATACTCTGCACAATAAGGTACACACTGACAGACATAACAATAAACATATTTAAGCATTGAATGAGTGTAGACAGAGTATATAGAAAAACTACAAAAAGTCAAATCTGTATATCTCTAGAGACAAGACTTTATTATAAGGCACTAATTCCTACCACGGTTTTAGAAATAACACAATAAGGAAGTAAATTTCCCCACAAGCTCTGGGACTGGAAAGTGAATAACAGAAAGCACTTTAAACAGGGTTGCTTTGTTAACAAAGTTAAAAGCGTCTATAATTATGATAAAAAGTGTAATGCAGTGTCTGGGCGCAGTACAGAAGACCTATACTTATGTAGCCATGAGCCATGATTTAATCAAAACTAGGGATGAGCAAAATTTTTAGTTTTTGCCTTACTGGAATTTTGATGAAAGATGAGACCATTGCACCATTTTGGAAAAATGCATTGGAGTAGGTGAAATGAAAGTGCCACAAAACAAAATCCATATTCTTCAAAAATAATCTATATGTATCCACTAGTTAATGGGCCTGTAATGCATTTTTCGATAAATCACTTCTTAGTGTGTGTTCCTTCCTCCTTGTAACGTCATATCACCCTACCCACCAAAACTTCTCCTTTTCTCCACCACTTCTGCTTGTTAGGCTCAAGCACGTTAGTTGTGGTCATGTGCACTGATCTATGCACACTACAGATCCCATAGTCCATCTCAGGAATGAGCAAGAGAGGGTGGCTATATTCCTACTTACAGTGGGACCAAGGAGAAGGAACGTAGCCACCCTCAAACAGGAAGTTGTATAACAGCAATAGAAAATACTTTTTTGAATTAATACATACAAACAGGGGCGTAACTAGAAATCACAGGGCCCCATAGCAAAATGTTGTTTGGGCCCCCCCCCCCCCCCCCCCCCCCCCCCCCCTCAAAAAAAATAAAAAAAATGAACTGTGCAAAACAGATGACAGTCTGACTCCCAATCCCTACCTCTTGTTCAGACTCCAGAGCCTCCTCATGTGCCGAAAACGATGTCCCTTCACAGGTGCGCTCGAGCGTTCTGCCAGCCAGCGGAGTGCTTCCTTACATCTCAGGTGTCCCCAGCCAGCAGAGTGCCTCCTTACATCTCAGGTGTCCTCAGGCAGCGGAGTGCCTCCTTACATCTCAGGTGTCCTCAGGCAGCGGAGTGCCTCCTTACATCTCAGGTGTCCCCAGGCAGCGGAGTGCCTCCTTACATCTCAGGTGTCCCCAGCCAGCAGAGTGCCTCCTTACATCTCAGGTGTCCCCAGCCAGCAGAGTGCCTCCTTACATCTCAGGTGTCCTCAGGCAGCGGAGTGCCTCCTTACATCTCAGGTGTCCTCAGGCAGCGGAGTGCCTCCTTACATCTCAGGTGTCCCCAGGCAGCGGAGTGCCTCCTTACATCTCAGGTGTCCCCAGGCAGCGGAGTGCCTCCTTACATCTCAGGTGTCCCCAGGCAGCGGAGTGCCTCCTTACATCTCAGGTGTCCCCAGCCAGCGGAGTGCCTCCTTACATCTCAGGTGTCCCCAGCCAGCAGAGTGCCTCCTTACATCTCAGGTGTCCTCAGGCAGCGGAGTGCCTCCTTACATCTCAGGTGTCCTCAGGCAGCGGAGTGCCTCCTTACATCTCAGGTGTCCTCAGGCAGCGGAGTGCCTCCTTACATCTCAGGTGTCCCCAGGCAGCGGAGTGCCTCCTTACATCTCAGGTGTCCCCAGGCAGCGGAGTGCCTCCTTACATCTCAGGTGTCCCCAGGCAGCGGAGTGCCTCCTTACATCTCAGGTGTCCCCAGCCAGCGGAGTGCTTCCTTACATCTCAGGTGTCCCCAGCCAGCAGAGTGCCTCCTTACATCTCAGGTGTCCCCAGGCAGCGGAGTGCCTCCTTACATCTCAGGTGTCCCCAGGCAGCGGAGTGCCTCCTTACATCTCAGGTGTCCCCAGCCAGCGGAGTGCCTCCTTACATCTCAGGTGTCCCCAGGCAGCGGAGTGCCTCCTTACATCTCAGGTGTCCCCAGGCAGCGGAGTGCCTCCTTACATCTCAGGTGTCCCCAGGCAGCGGAGTGCCTCCTTACATCTCAGGTGTCCCCAGGCAGCGGAGTGCCTCCTTACATCTCAGGTGTCCCCAGGCAGCGGAGTGCCTCCTTACATCTCAGGTGTCCCCAGCCAGCGGAGTGCCTCCTTACATCTCAGGTGTCCCCAGGCAGCGGAGTGCCTCCTTACATCTCAGGTGTCCCCAGCCAGCGGAGTGCCTCCTTACATCTCAGGTGTCCCCAGCCAGCGGAGTGCCTCCTTACATCTCAAGTGTCCCCAGGCAGCGGAGTGCCTCCTTACATCTCAGGTGTCCCCAGCCAGCGGAGTGCCTCCTTACATCTCAGGTGTCCCCAGGCAGCGGAGTGCCTCCTTACATCTCAGGTGTCCCCAGCCAGCGGAGTGCCTCCTTACATCTCAGGTGTCCTCAGGCAGCGGAGTGCCTCCTTACATCTCAGGTGTCCCCAGGCAGCGGAGTGCCTCCTTACATCTCAGGTGTCCCCAGCCAGCAGAGTGCCTCCTTACATCTCAGGTGTCCTCAGGCAGCGGAGTGCCTCCTTACATCTCAGGTGTCCTCAGGCAGCGGAGTGCCTCCTTACATCTCAGGTGTCCTCAGGCAGCGGAGTGCCTCCTTACATCTCAGGTGTCCCCAGGCAGCGGAGTGCCTCCTTACATCTCAGGTGTCCCCAGGCAGCGGAGTGCCTCCTTACATCTCAGGTGTCCCCAGGCAGCGGAGTGCCTCCTTACATCTCAGGTGTCCCCAGGCAGCGGAGTGCCTCCTTACATCTCAGGTGTCCCCAGGCAGCGGAGTGCCTCCTTACATCTCAGGTGTCCCCAGGCAGCGGAGTGCCTCCTTACATCTCAGGTGTCCCCAGCCAGCAGAGTGCCTCCTTACATCTCAGGTGTCCCCAGCCAGCAGAGTGCCTCCTTACATCTCAGGTGTCCTCAGGCAGCGGAGTGCCTCCTTACATCTCAGGTGTCCCCAGGCAGCGGAGTGCTTCCTTACATCTCAGGTGTCCCCAGCCAGCAGAGTGCCTCCTTACATCTCAGGTGTCCCCAGGCAGCGGAGTGCCTCCTTACATCTCAGGTGTCCCCAGGCAGCGGAGTGCCTCCTTACATCTCAGGTGTCCCCAGCCAGCGGAGTGCCTCCTTACATCTCAGGTGTCCCCAGGCAGCGGAGTGCCTCCTTACATCTCAGGTGTCCTCAGCCAGCAGAGTGCCTCCTTACATCTCAGGTGTCCCCAGGCAGCGGAGTGCCTCCTTACATCTCAGGTGTCCCCAGGCAGCGGAGTGCCTCCTTACATCTCAGGTGTCCCCAGCCAGCGGAGTGCCTCCTTACATCTCAGGTGTCCCCAGGCAGCGGAGTGCCTCCTTACATCTCAGGTGTCCCCAGGCAGCGGAGTGCCTCCTTACATCTCAGGTGTCCCCAGCCAGCGGAGTGCCTCCTTACATCTCAGGTGTCCTCAGGCAGCGGAGTGCCTCCTTACATCTCAGGTGTCCCCAGGCAGCGGAGTGCCTCCTTACATCTCAGGTGTCCCCAGGCAGCGGAGTGCCTCCTTACATCTCAGGTGTCCCCAGGCAGCGGAGTGCCTCCTTACATCTCAGGTGTCCCCAGGCAGCGGAGTGCCTCCTTACATCTCAGGTGTCCCCAGCCAGCGGAGTGCCTCCTTACATCTCAGGTGTCCCCAGCCAGCAGAGTGCCTCCTTACATCTCAGGTGTCCCCAGGCAGCGGAGTGCCTCCTTACATCTCAGGTGTCCCCAGGCAGCGGAGTGCCTCCTTACATCTCAGGTGTCCCCAGCCAGCGGAGTGCCTCCTTACATCTCAGGTGTCCCCAGGCAGCGGAGTGCGTCCTTACATCTCAGGTGTCCCCAGGCAGCGGAGTGCCTCCTTACATCTCAGGTGTCCCCAGCCAGCAGAGTGCCTCCTTACATCTCAGGTGTCCCCAGGCAGCGGAGTGCCTCCTTACATCTCAGGTGTCCCCAGCCAGCGAGTGCCTCCTTACATCTCAGGTGTCCCCAGCCAGCAGAGTGCCTCCTTACATCTCAGGTGTCCCCAGCCAGCGGAGTGCCTCCTTACATCTCAGGTGTCCCCAGGCAGCGGAGTGCCTCCTTACATCTCAGGTGTCCCCAGGCAGCGGAGTGCCTCCTTACATCTCAGGTGTCCCCAGCCAACGGAGTGCCTCCTTACATCTCAGGTGTCCCCAGGCAGCGGAGTGCCTCCTTACATCTCAGGTGTCCCCAGGCAGCGGAGTGCCTCCTTACATCTCAGGTGTCCCCAGCCAGCGGAGTGCCTCCTTACATCTCAGGTGTCCCCAGGCAGCGGAGTGCTTCCTTACATCTCAGGTGTCCCCAGCCAGCGGAGTGCCTCCTTACATCTCAGGTGTCCCCAGGCAGCGGAGTGCTTCCTTACATCTCAGGTGTCCCCAGGCAGCGGAGTGCCTCCTTACATCTCAGGTGTCCCCAGCCAGCGGAGTGCCTCCTTACATCTCAGGTGTCCCCAGGCAGCGGAGTGCCTCCTTACATCTCAGGTGTCCCCAGCCAACGGAGTGCCTCCTTACATCTCAGGTGTCCCCAGGCAGCGGAGTGCCTCCTTACATCTCAGGTGTCCCCAGCCAGCGGAGTGCCTCCTTACATCTCAGGTGTCCCCAGGCAGCGGAGTGCCTCCTTACATCTCAGGTGTCCTCAGCCAGCAGAGTGCCTCCTTACATCTCAGGTGTCCCCAGGCAGCGGAGTGCCTCCTTACATCTCAGGTGTCCCCAGGCAGCGGAGTGCCTCCTTACATCTCAGGTGTCCCCAGCCAGCGGAGTGCCTCCTTACATCTCAGGTGTCCCCAGGCAGCGGAGTGCCTCCTTACATCTCAGGTGTCCCCAGGCAGCGGAGTGCCTCCTTACATCTCAGGTGTCCCCAGCCAGCGGAGTGCCTCCTTACATCTCAGGTGTCCTCAGGCAGCGGAGTGCCTCCTTACATCTCAGGTGTCCCCAGGCAGCGGAGTGCCTCCTTACATCTCAGGTGTCCCCAGGCAGCGGAGTGCCTCCTTACATCTCAGGTGTCCCCAGGCAGCGGAGTGCCTCCTTACATCTCAGGTGTCCCCAGGCAGCGGAGTGCCTCCTTACATCTCAGGTGTCCCCAGCCAGCGGAGTGCCTCCTTACATCTCAGGTGTCCCCAGCCAGCAGAGTGCCTCCTTACATCTCAGGTGTCCCCAGGCAGCGGAGTGCCTCCTTACATCTCAGGTGTCCCCAGGCAGCGGAGTGCCTCCTTACATCTCAGGTGTCCCGAGCCAGCGGAGTGCCTCCTTACATCTCAGGTGTCCCCAGGCAGCGGAGTGCTTCCTTACATCTCAGGTGTCCCCAGGCAGCGGAGTGCCTCCTTACATCTCAGGTGTCCCCAGCCAGCAGAGTGCCTCCTTACATCTCAGGTGTCCCCAGGCAGCGGAGTGCCTCCTTACATCTCAGGTGTCCCCAGCCAGCGGAGTGCCTCCTTACATCTCAGGTGTCCCCAGCCAGCAGAGTGCCTCCTTACATCTCAGGTGTCCCCAGCCAGCGGAGTGCCTCCTTACATCTCAGGTGTCCCCAGGCAGCGGAGTGCCTCCTTACATCTCAGGTGTCCCCAGGCAGCGGAGTGCCTCCTTACATCTCAGGTGTCCCCAGCCAACGGAGTGCCTCCTTACATCTCAGGTGTCCCCAGGCAGCGGAGTGCCTCCTTACATCTCAGGTGTCCCCAGGCAGCGGAGTGCCTCCTTACATCTCAGGTGTCCCCAGCCAGCGGAGTGCCTCCTTACATCCCAGGTGTCCCCAGGCAGCGGAGTGCTTCCTTACATCTCAGGTGTCCCCAGCCAGCGGAGTGCCTCCTTACATCTCAGGTGTCCCCAGGCAGCGGAGTGCTTCCTTACATCTCAGGTGTCCCCAGGCAGCGGAGTGCTTCCTTACATCTCAGGTGTCCCCAGGCAGCGGAGTGCCTCCTTACATCTCAGGTGTCCCCAGCCAGCGGAGTGCCTCCTTACATCTCAGGTGTCCCCAGGCAGCGGAGTGCCTCCTTACATCTCAGGTGTCCCCAGCCAACGGAGTGCCTCCTTACATCTCAGGTGTCCCCAGGCAGCGGAGTGCCTCCTTACATCTCAGGTGTCCCCAGGCAGCGGAGTGCCTCCTTACATCTCAGGTGTCCCCAGCCAGCGGAGTGCTTCCTTACATCTCAGGTGTCCCCAGGCAGCGGAGTGCTTCCTTACATCTCAGGTGTCCCCAGGCAGCGGAGTGCCTCCTTACATCTCAGGTGTCCCCAGCCAGCGGAGTGCCTCCTTACATCTCAGGTGTCCCCAGGCAGCGGAGTGCCTCCTTACATCTCAGGTGTCCCCCCCCCCCCCCCCCCCCCCCCCCCCCCCCCCCCCCCCCCCCCCCCCCCCCCCCCATTGAAGCCCTTCTATATCCCAACAGCACAGCAGTGTCTCCCAGGGGAGAACAAAATAGAGGCGGAGCCGGCCGGCTACAATAGAAATTGAGCTGCGGCACCGCCCACTCCCCACCCCTTTCAACAGCAGGTCACAGATGACAGACAGACCGGGGCGGGGGGTGGGCGGCGCCACAGCTCTATTTCTACTGTAGCAACTGAGCAGGCTCCCTGTCTAACTCGTCTGGTCTTCGGGAAAATGGCGGCCGGCGGAGACAATATCTCCGCCGGCCGCGGACCTCTAGCGGCGGCAGCGGCGGCGGCGGCAGGGAAAAAGTAAAAGTTTGTCAACTAGGATGGGGCCCTACTTGGCTGCGGGCCCCATAGCAAATGCATGGGTCGCTATGGCGGTAGTTCCGCCACTGCATACAAACATATATATATATATATATAAATATATATTCGTGTTTTTTTTTAAACCAGAGGTTAATGGCCCTTTAAAGTGTTTTTTTTGGTGTTTTTATGAGATCAATAGGTCCTAAGGGTTACGGAAGCTCCTTTCAACTATTCTAGACCTGTTCTTGTTCTTGTCTAAAGCCTAATACACACGATCAGAAATTCAGATTAAAAATATTGCTTTCAAAGCGATTGTTTAACCGGTTCCCGACCGGTGCACGACGATATACGTCGGCAGAATGGCACGTACAGGCAGGAGGGCGTATATATAAGTCCCTCCTTAATGCCTGCCGTGCCATCGGGAGCGCACCGGTCGGGACCCCCGTGAGGCCGGTCGCGGGTCCCGCGGACTCGATCGCCGCGGGGACACCCGCGATCGTCTCACGGGAAGGCTGAACGGGGAGATGCGGAGGTACACAGCATCTCCCCGTTCTGCCTAGCAACTAGTGACGCCGATCTCTGCTCCCTGTGATTGGAGCAGAGATCAGCATTCACTAGCTGACAGCCACGCCCCCCCCCCCCCCCCACAGTAAGAAACACACCCCTAGGCATACTTAACCCCTACACTGCCCCCTTGTGGTTAACCCCTTCACTGCCAGTGTCATTTATACAGGAATCAATGCATTTAAATAGCATTGATTGCTGTATAAATGACAATGGTCCCAAAAATGTGTCAAAAATGTCCGATGTGTCCGCCATAATGTCGCAGTCACAATAAAAATCGATGATCGCCGCCATTACTAATAAAAAAAAAATGATTAATAAAAATGCTATAAAACTATCCCATATCTTGTAAACGCTATAACTTCTGCGCAAACCAATCAATAATCGCTTATTGCGATTTTTTTTTACCAAAAATTTGTAGAAGAATACGTATCGGCCTAAACTGAGGAAAAAAAAGTTTTTTTATATATTTTTGGGGGATATTTATTATAGCAAAAAATAAAAAATAATGTGTTTTTTTTCAAAATTTTAGCTCTTTTTTGTTTATAGCGCAAAAAATAAAAACCGCAGGGGCGATCAAATACCACCAAAGGAAAGCTCTATTTGTGGGAAAAAAAGGACGTCAATTTTGTTTGGGAGCCACGTCGCACGACCGCGCAATTGTCAGTTAAAGCGACGCAGTGCCGAATCGCAAAAAGGGGCCTGGTCCTTTGGCTGCAAATTGGTCCGGTCTGAAAGTGGTTAATAATCTGATCATTGGTACACAGCTTTATTCCAAATTATCTGAAGGGACAAACACGAAAAATGTTCTTGTACAATACCAGATCGTACGATTTTCATTTTAACCACTTCCCACCCGGCCAATGTAGATATACGGCCGGGTGGGAGCCGTCTACTTCTGATAGGACGTTCCGGAACGTCCTTCAGAAGTAGAGGGATCGCGCGTGCCTGAGCAGCGGCGCGATCCCGATGCGGCAGTGTCACCCGGACACAGCGCATCTCGGATCGGTAGGAGGGCTCGGTGATTGGCCCTCCTGATCACATGACAGCTGTGTCGAATCACAGCTGTCATGTGATGTAAACAAACAGCCGGTTGCTAGGCAATCGGCCCTCCTCTCCTCACACGGAAGTTGTCGGTGAGGAGAAGAGAGCGGATCGCTGCAGCCGGCTGGTGATCAGTGAGTATTAGCTGTTTTTTTTTACTCACTGATCACCAGTTGTGACCCCACAGTAAAACACACATGTCCCCACACATGTCCCCAAAACACACATGTTCCCAAAACACACATGTCCCCAAATAATAAAAACACATGTCCCCAAATAAAAACACATGTCCCCAAATAATAAAAACACATGTCCCTCCCAGTAAAATAACATGTGCCAATGATTATCTGCACACATATGTCCGTGATCACCTGCACACCCCTTTTACATGATCATTTGCGTACATATGTCCGTGATCACGCGAACCAATTATTATACACTTAACGGAATTTTTTTACAAAAAACATGTAGCAGAATACATTTTGGCTTAAATTTATGACAAAATTTGATTTTATTGGATTTCTTTTAAAAAAGAAAGGAGAAAATATTGTTTTTTTTCAAAATTTCCGCTATGTTTTCGCTTATATCGCAAAAAATAAAGAACGGAGTCGCGAATAAATACCACAAAACTAAAGCTCTATTTGTGCGAACAAAATGATAAAAAATTCATTTGGTTACAGCATTGCATGACCGCGCAATTGTCACTGAAAGTGCGAGAGCGCTGAAAGCTGAAAATTGGTCTGGGCAGGAAGGGTGTTTAAGTGCACAGTATTGTAGTGGTTAATCAGTAAAGTATTCGTTCGAAAAAAAATTGGAAGAGCAAGACAACACATGCTCAGAAACTAAAATTGTATTCTGTCGTACTAGAATTTTTGTAGAATTGAGTAACCTTTTAAATTTCTATATGGACTAGCAAAACAAAAAAATGGACAATCATTCGTTTGATATTCTTATCATGTGTACGAGGCTGAATCCTAAAATCTTTTATCATTGACCTTCAGGCACTGCTGTTGTCTGACACTTCCAGGTGTCTCAGAAAGCCAGGCACTATGGATTCTTTCCACCAGCTACAACATCACTACTGTGTTCTGCAGTGACATAGCAGCTGATGGAAGAAACCACAGCACTCAAAAAGGAACATGCTAAACCACATCAAAGGAAATGCCAGATAGCAGCAGTGCCAGGAGTTCTTCAAGAAAGCAAAGATTGCACTCACCAACCACCAGAACGGTAAGGATAAAACATCATCCTTCACAGAGTGGTTTTTCTTTTTTTTATTATGGTGACATATTTAGGAGCAGCAGCTGATTAAAAAGATCATCTCTCGGCTTCCTCTTCCTGTCAGCAAGGTCTTTGTTAGCACATTGGCATGCAGCACACACCTGATAGGTCCACAGTACTGCTCCTCCCTCTCCCAGTCTGCTATACAGGAATTCATACGAAGGTCAGCTCACCCTAATACATACCTCCCAACTTTTTGAGATGGGAATGAGGAATACCTATCAGCAAAAGTATACAAGGATAGGACACACCCCTTGCCACGCCCCCTTAGAATTGTACAAAAAAAAAAAAAAAAAGATTGGTTAAACCCACAAGTCCTTTTTGTTACTACTACTCTTCCTTTATATTGGCTTTTAGAATTTACAAATGCAGCAATTTAGAATTCAGATGAAAGGTTTAGCACTGGGAAACACTTTTTGATGGATAAAAAGTACATTTTATATACAACTATATAGATCAGACCAAAATGAGGGACAAATGAAGAGGAATGAGGGACAGAGGAACATTGCTCCAAATCAGGGACAGTCCCTTGAAATCAGGGACAGTTGGGAGCTATGCTAATATGCTCACCCTACATCCACTCTGTAAATGGATCAATGTGCCATACCTCCCAACTTTTTGAGATGGGAATGAGGCACACCTATCAGCAAAATTAGGCAGGCATAGGACACACCCCTTGCCACACCCCCTTAAAGGAGAATTGTACAAAAAACAAGATTGGTTAAACTCACAAGTGCTTTTTTTATCACTACTATTCCTTTATATTGGCTTTTGGAATTTACAAATGCAGCAATTTAGAGATCAGATTTAGATCTGGAAAACACTTTTAGATAAAAAGTGCATTTTAAATACAGTTATACAGATCAGACCAAAATGAGGGACAAATGAAGAGGAATGAGGGACAGAGGGACATTGCTCCAAATCAGGGACAGTCCCTCGAAATCAGTAACAGTTGGGAGCTATGATGTGCTCTTGTACATTGCTCAACGATCAAAGATTCCAGGGTCAGAGATAGCATTTTTGGAATAAAACCAGGTGCAGAAAAATTGAAAGGCACTTCCATAACCTGTAGGAGCCATTTACAACCTATCGATCTCATAAAAACACCTTAACGTGACACTAAACTCTGGTTAAAAACATATATACCAAAATCCACTATATAAAAATGTACTTTTATTAAAAAAAAAAAAATGTACTTTTATTTCCAATTCCACTTTAAAATCAATTTGGCAGCAGGTATGAAATGTACATTTCCAGTTGTATATTTCAAAAGACACATAAGGTTGAAACGCGTTTCAAAGGCACATTTGATACTTTTTGGAGCGTTGATAGATATACAAGTGAATTTTATCTTCTGGATATGGGATATAATTGTTTTTTATTTATTTTTTACAAGATTACAAGAGGCTGAAATCAAGTCAAACTCATGTATATACTGTAACAATACATTTTAAATGAACACATGAATGTGGTGCTTTTTTAAAATCTACCTGAAGAAAAAAAAAATTCTTTACCCCAGTTATCCCACATCCCCCACCACCTCCAAAAAAAAAAATAGACACAGGAAATTAGATTTATCAATTTATTGTGGTTGCAGTTTCATAATACATTGTTGAAAAACAACTTTTCTATGTGGCTGAAATGATGACAGCTTTGCAGACAATACAAGGCAGCTGTGCAGGCTGACATCCCACATGTAACCGAGTGCATTTGCATCTTGTAAGTAAAAATTTGAACTATTAATAAGGAGTACAATTTTCAGCAAAGCAGTGATATTTACCTTCTGAATAGCAAAACAGTGTGATTCAATGTTTTATTCTTTTTGTACATTATGATGAAACAAAGTGGCATAAGAAGTACAGCATATTACCAATTAAATCACCACCTGGCTTATTAACCCACACTGTCTGTAAAGTAAAATTTTTTTTTTTTTTTGCAGTGATGGTGCCAAGGTTTACTATATACATATACAATGAAACCTGCCTGTCGACATCTTTGGAATGGACTAAAAAAAAAGACTAAAATAAAAAAAATACATATATATTTAACTGGATATTGTAATTCCATTGGCAGGATGTTGAATTTTGTCATTTAAAAAAAATAAAAAAAAATGTTTATAAATTAATTACTGTCATTGTTAATTTTGTCGTTTTAATTTGCAAATTCAAACAAATTTAGTAAGCCTTAAGAAAGCTCAACTTAACTTTTTAGAATAAAACTGCTAAATACATAACAGTTGCATCAAAACAAATGGTTTGCATGGTAGGCAGCCAAAGCCTTACAACTTGTTTTCTTTAAAGATAGGCAAAGTTTGATAAGAAAAACCTTTCCCTTGCCAGCATGCTACAGAAAATGTCTCTTGCTCTGTGTGGAAGTAGTGGTCTCCCTGCCAAGTCAAAGCTAGGGCTCTCTAATTAGTGGGGAGCATTAGCATTGCTGACTGCAAAGCTATCCCGGATAGCAAGGATAACTTGCCACAAATTTGTGGCAGTGTTGAATTGTAAGTCTGTTAACTTGCTGCACATTTTCACTGGCAAGTTATACACTTGCAGAGCACTTGAAGAACAAGTTCCAGTTGACACTTTTCCAATTTGTAGCCAATTTGCATTGCAAGTCTCTAGCAAGAGCAAAGTTGCAGTGGTGAGTCTACAGCAAGAGCTCTGCAAGTCTACAGCATGAACATTCAGCCACAGTGACCCCTTGTGGTGGGATGACTATTGCACAACATAACTGAACCAGAACTTGCATCAGACTTGCAGAATGTTTGCATAGAAAGTTGATCTGGAGTTGCTGCAATTGTGCAACAAACTTGCGAAGCCTGGAAAGTCTAGCAAGTAATTTTCGAAACTTGCAGCACAATTGCTTGCTATCTGGGATCTGACCTAGCAAGGGGTGTGTCAGAACTTTGCAGAGGAACCACTGCTTACACACAGAGAGCAAGGGACCTTCTCTGCAGCAGGCTGGCAAAACACAGACTTTTCTACTTCAGCTGTGGCTAAACAAAATATGCTGTAAGAATGTGCACACCTTTTGTTTTGATGCACCTGAAATGGTTCTTTTGAACTGAAAGTTCAGTTGGGTTTTAAAAATTTTTTTTATATAATTTCCATATTGATATTTTGGGCTTACATTTGAATTTTTTTTTATAATTTGGTGAATGACAAAATTATCCTAAACTAGAGTGAATTAATAAAAGCAGTGATAATGGCTATTATGTAAAAAAAAATAAAAAAATCTCTAAATACTGTATATTCTAGCACATATAAAAAGCCTTTTGCGTTTAATAGTGCTGTAAGGTTTAAAGCTACTTGTGTGTAAAACTGCAGTTGTCGGACTATAACACTATACGGTCAACCATTAAAGTACCAAAAGGTTGACTAATATGGACCAAAAAATTGGCTTTACCTGTAACAAAGTGTAAAGGTTGATATTCAAAGTAGTTTTTAAAAGGAAAAAAAAAAAATTATAATAAAAATAATAATTTGAGCTAATCAGTAATATCCTACCAGACAATGGTTGTTAACATAAACTATTAAACTGTTCTACTCTAAAGTGCAGCATAATTCTATCGGTGCATAGTCTCATGGGAACTGCCTTTCTAGATTCATCATGACTTTGTGGTATAAGCAATCAATAAAGATCAGTAGAAATATATTTGATTCACAGCTGCTTCTCTTAAAAGGATTCTCCAGCTAGTCACAGATTTGCAATTGTGTCTGGCTAAGCTTTTTTTCTGGGAACTGGTATGGTCTCATGTTTCAATGGTGCAATTCAGCTTTATGACTGCCCCTTTCACCTGCCCATTGGCTAAGTCAACCATAAAACAGTGAGGAAGTAGTAGAGGTAATCTGCCAATCGTACCATGGAAACTGTGGTCAAGGAACAACTTTTACCTTTTGTTTCAAGAGGGAACTTGGTGGAAGTTCTGGAAATCTGCAGCTGATTGGACAATTCCTTTAAGATCTTGTGCAAAGGCAGTACTGTAGTCTCCTGAATGTCTAGCAGTTTGGAGGAGGGTGGGCATTAAATACAGTGCTAATATACATGGTTGTATTCAGCATAATGAGAAACACGTTTTTGGTACGTAAACATAAATATAAAAAAAGGACAGTTTAGCACTTTATCTGAGTTGGTCTGGTTGCTTTTGAAAGCTTCCTATGGCTCCTATTCGAATCTTAGTCCTGCAGAAGAAAAATAGAACAAGTTTTAAACATTAAAATGTTATCTTCATTGGCTTAAAGGGGTTTTCCATAAGAATAAAATAAAATCCCTCCTAAATCATTTAGGTGCTTGCCTGTAGTAAAAAAGAATAGTCCCCACCCATCAAAGCCGCCATGCAAGTGATAAAAGGGCCCATATTTCATTCTATGTATCATTTGTTTTGTTCTCTCTATAAATTAAACTTGCTGTAACGAGAGGCAGCATACAGTACATGAAAGAACAAATGGCAAACAAAGATTTACCAGCAGTTGGTGCTAAATGTAATAGGAATTTAAACATTAACTCCAGGTTTTGGTAAACTTTAACCATGACCTCTGGAAGATTTATCCCCCCTTCATGACTAGACCATTTTTTTGCCATACGGCACTGCGTTACTTTAACTAACAATTGTGCGGACACTGTACCTAAACAAAATGTATGTCCTTTTTTCCCCACAAATAGCTTTCTTTTGGTGGTATTTTGCCCCATACACACCATCGGACTTTCCGGCGGACTTGGTCCAGCAGTCAATCCTCCGGACTTCCGAACGAGCGGACTTGCCCACGAGGTACGACGGGACTAGAGAAGGAGGTCAATCTTGCCCCTTTCATCGGCGAGATTGACACCTTGCGAGCCCCGTCACCTGGTATGGATTTTGAGGATAACCCCCTACGCCGAAAAAACGGCGTTGGGGTCCCCCCAAAGTCCATACCAGACCCTTATCCGGGCAAGCAGCCCGGCCGGTCAGTAAAGGGGGTGGGGACAAGCGAGCACCCCCCTCCTCCTGAGCCGAACCAGGCCGCATGCCCTCAACATGGGGGGTGGGTGCTTTGGGGGAGGGGGGTGTCCCCATGTTGATGAGGACAAGGGCCTCTACCCTGGCCGTTGGTTGTCGGGGTCAGCGGGTGGGGGGCTTATCGGAATCCGGGGGCCTCCTTTAATAAGGGTGCCCCCAGATCCCGGCCCCCCACCCTATGTGATTGAGTATGGGGTGTACATTAAAAAAACACACTAGGCAGTGAGCTGAGGACTTCTGCTCCTGCTCCCTGAACAAATCTAAGTCAAGCTGAGCACTGCTCAGCCATTCACAGGTAGCTTTGTATTTTCTGAATAAATACAAGACTTCCTCTGATTTGCTGAGGTAGAGAGATGGGGGGATGACATCACAATCTTCGCCTCAGGCAATATTTGCCAAGCTTTGTATTCATTCAAATGGAATACAGTACTGTATAATGTATGTAGCTGAGGCTGACAGCCTCTGCATGGGTTAGCAAAATAAATAGTTTGTTTAGACCAGCTTGGTCCAAAGCAACTATTTTAATTTCACTAAAATGTGGAGTTAGCGTTTAAAGTATCTAAACCCTAGAACCAAGTGTAATATATTGCATCTTATCAGTCCTTATATGTGGTAACAGTAATAGTTTTTATTTGTATGCTTTTTGCCTTTAATTTCATCTGGTGCTCCTGCCATTAAAACACTTCCTGCCATAAGGTGAGAATGCTCACTCCGTACCTATACTGTACTACTACTACTGTACCTATGAAGCATTTTTTCTCTATATCAAGACTATAGAACAATTCCCAATCTCCTCTTCTCTATGATGTAGAGGGCTCTTCTCTATGATATAGAGGGCAAGTCCCCCTCCCCTCTTCTCTATGATATAGTGGTCTCCAAACTGCGGCCTGGGGGCCCAGATGTGGCCCTTTGCTCGGCTTTATCTGGCCCTTAGGGCACTCTATCTAATGATGGGGCGCCATTCCCCCTTCTGACACCATCAATGTGGCTCTCTTATTCCATTTGATACCAACAATGGGGCACTACGCTTCCCCAAAAAAAACAATGATGGGGCACTGATGCCGGGGCAATTTCTATACCCACTAGCCACAGTCTGGCCCTCCTAAAGCCTGAAGGACAGTAAACTGGCCCTTTTGCTTAGAAAGTTTGGAGACCCCTGATTTAGAGGGAACGGATTCTGTATCTGTCCTTAGAGATAGCTGGGACAATGTAACTGATAAGAGTGCAGCACAGGCTGCAAGCACAGAAGTTATCAGCTGGTAGGATCAACAGATATTTTTTTTGTACTTCCCGAACAGATATACTATACTCTTTTTAGTGATATATTTAACAGACAAAAGAAGTTCATGGTTGGGGTTTACATCCCCTATAAACCTGGGAATTCTACTGCACAGATCTCAATGCCGAAAAAGCCAATAAGATTTAACAAGCCCCAGTGATAATTCAACGAATCATTGTTCACCCAAAACTAAAATAACATTTTAGGTGAACTGACATGGACCAATAAAAACCCAATTGAAGTCTCACACCTTTTAATTGTATTAATAGTCCCGTACCACCAAAAATTATGAATTGTGACTGATTTGGGCTTGAAAGTGCCTTAAAACACTCTCTTCACTGCTTGTTGTGCTCATATCAGAGCATCCTTTGCTGGCAGAGCTGAGTAGCAGCCACACCCCACACACCCTAAGCAAAAGCAACCTCACAGAACAGTGGAGGGGGCATGTCTGACCAGTTTGATGTAAAGTACTAAGTTCACTTGCTCTAACTATGTTGCCTGTGAATGCTGTATGGGAAAAATTAAGGTTAGACTTTAAAAATGGAGGCTGTTAATACAATACTTAGCTCTGCCTTAATATCTATTTTTGCAACTCCATCTGGGCTTTAAAAGAGAGGTATGGACAATTACTTTTGTCTTCCGGTGACCAAGAGTCAGCTTATAGTGGGCTGTTGCCTGCAATCAGCTGACAGACAGTGCAGCGCCAGGCTCTGGAAGGACCCCAACAATATTAATGGGATTGACCCCACTGCCTGACTCCTCTTTTCAGCCAGCCCTCTCCCCTGCCTGGCACCCCAGTAAGTACTAGAGGGGCAGAGCAGTGGCTGATAGTCATCGCTCGGAGAAGACCGAGAACTGAGCGATTAGCAGTCATGTGATCGATCCGTTATCTGTCTTAGAACCAAAGTAGGACAGCTGCAGCATGGAGGTGAGTATAATAGTTTTTTTATTTAAGCCTAGTCTTCTCCTTAAAATATTTCTTGTACAAGTTACATTATTAATAATTTTTTTTTCAAGTGTTGAGAGAGTTAAAACAAAACATAAGAAAAAAGTATTACCCACCATTGGTGTCAGACTTTTTCCCTCCAACTGTCACCTAAAAGGAAAACAATAAAAAGGTTAAGGAAAAGAAAACAAATATAAGCTCACAAAGTGGGTTTGATTCATTAAAACTAGAGAAATAAATGAAAATAAAGCTGCAATGCAGCCCATAATGACCATTAAATTACTCCCTAATCCCCTAAAACATGTTGGATGTATTTTAGTTAAAGTGTATGTAAATCCTAACAAGGAACTTCTGTTATTTGCGCCCTCTTGGTCTGTTAAACATGTAATTTAAAGTGTTTATCTGTTTAATAAGTGCAAAAAATATATACCCATTGATCATGTCAGAAATTCAGAGCTGTCTTGTGTCCAATGTTCCTATGTTGTCCCAAAGAGAGCAATAAGCCCTCCCAATCCTTATCTTGGTAATACAGATTGATTAATCTTTATATGGTGTAGATGGTAGAGTAGGTGAGTCATTTGGTAAGAGAAAACTGGGCAGGGCTGACACCATTCAGTCCACAAAAATACTATGTGTTGTCAGCCCACAACAAGAAGCTGATTTCATTTTTGGAAGATCAACAGATATTTTTCTGTACTTGCAGGGTATTTAAAAAGATACAATATTAGAACATGTGCATGTATTGCAAAGATGGACTGCATATGTTTTTTATATTATTATTATAGATTTATTTATGGATTGGACTTTAACCTTAGAGCTGTTTAACTTTGTGCCACTCCCTGCCCAATACACACCATGGCTAGGTTTTAAGATGTGAGGCCATCATATTTCCCATCTGAGTTCAGTTCTAAATACAGACACTCAAAAATTGTCATATAACAAAGGTGCTACAATGAAATAAAACAAATGGCTTTGTTAATTGACAGTTTGATCCTATGGCAGCAGACCATACAGATAGTCAATTATCAGTCCTGAGCTCAGGGCATGAGACGTCAACCTCTATGGGAACCGTACAGCCTGAACTGAGCTGACATCTCTGCTCTGACTGGGAGAAAATGCAAGTAAATAACACCACACACAGCCCTCCTGAGAACTTATGTTGCTCGTGTAGCAATTCCAAATGTTAGATTCTGAATCATGCAGATACCCTATTTCTAGCTGGTTCTCTTTGAAGTATGTACACTTGGAAAGAAGTGCTGAGCTCACCTTGGATGGTGTGGAAGCCTTATCTGCTTGCGGTCTCTCCCAGAGGTTCCGTTTACCAGATACGTCTCCAGGTCTTAAATCCTGAAAACAAAAACACAATTTAAAAAAGAAACTACAGAAAAAGTATTTGCTAATGACCATGCTCACCATATATTATTTCTGCTGGTCATACGGTTTTATGACAGTATCAAAATGATAGCATAAGAGATTCTACTCAAACATTTTGGTAGAGTAAAAGGGCAACAGTTCTTTTTAAATATTGGTCTATATAAATCAAACGTGTAATGCTCTGATTGTCTAGCATATGGTCTAGAATTGTCAAATTCAACTTCTCTGAATAGTTTTCTAAATGTTCTAAATCTCTGACTAGTTCTCTGAATGTTCCAATTTCCTCAATGATTATAGGATAGTCTTGTAAATACTTAAATCCTGCAGTGTTCTAGGAGAATTTTAATGCTCTAACTCAGCCTTTCTCAACCTTTTTACCCCAAAGTAACCCTTAAAATAATTTTCAAGTCTTGAGGAACCCCTACTAAAATAAATTTATTGTTGGTCTTTGAGAAAAATCCCCCTTATATTGGTAGTTAGTGGGAAGAATGTGCTCCGCTTACCATGGCGGTCAGAATTCCACCCGTCCAGGAAGATGAAAAGTTAATCGGTGTCATGCTGCTTGCTCTGCCAAATGGTGTTATACCTGAAGCTATGCAGACACATGAGATGGGAGGTCAATCCATAGCTCAAGGAACCCCTAGCAACCTCTGCAGGAACCCTCGTTAAGAATTTAAAATCACCTTTTATATTATACCAAAAATTGGGTATATATTGTGTTTTTTTTTATTTTTTATTCATTAAAGAGTCTTTTTTCCTGAAAAATTGTGTGAATACCGTGTGACATTAATAATTGCAATGATCACCTTTTTTTATTCTCTAGGGCAGGGATGCCCAACCTTTTGAAGAGTGAGGGCCACTTAAGTGACTTGGTAACCGGTCGCGGGCCACAATGAGTGGAGTGGGCGGATGCCGGTCTGTGTCCACTGCATATGGACAGCAGACATGGACACAACCAGGGCCGGACTGGCCTACCGGGATACCGGGATATTTCCCGGTAGGCTGCCTGCCCTGGGGCTGCTTTGCGGCTTCTGTGCTCCCCTCTCATGCTCCTGTGAACACGGAGCTGGCCGGGTCTGTGTTCAGCGGCCGCTCCCGCTCTGTAACACGGTCCCGCCCCCCTAGACCGGCTCATGTGATAGTAGATAGAATCCAGTCCACCTATCACACAGCCGGTCTAGGGGGGCGGGACCGTGTTACAGAGCGGGAGCGGCCGCCGAACACAGACCCGGCCAGCTCCGTGAAACACAGGAGAGATGCCTGTGAGTACACAGTGTGCCTGGATAGGGGATCAGACAGCAGGGAGGCCGGCGGGCCGCATATAAAGGAAATGAGTTTTCTATATTCCTCCATGCAGCCGCTGAATGCTTGGAGGAGGAGAATCAAGCATTCAGCGGCTGCATGGAGGAATATAGAAAGCTCATTTCCTCTATATGCCGCCCCCTGCTGCTCCCCCATCCAACTTCTTTTACTGCCCCCCCCCTTCTCCTTGTGCTCCCCCCAGTGCTCTCCTCCCCCACCAGACTCTCCAGACCCCCCCCCCCCAGTTCCCTCAACCCCTGTTCTTTCTGCCCCCCCCCTGCTCTCCCCATCCTTCTCTAGCCCCCCCCCCCCCCACAGTACTCTCCAGCCCCCCCGCAGTGCTCCCCACTCCCCACAGTACTCTCCAGCCCCCCGCAGTGCTCCCCACTCCCCACAGTACTCTCCAGCCCCCAGCAGTGATCCCCACTCCCCACAGTACTCTCCAGCCCCCCGCAGTGCTCCCCACAGTACTCTCCAGCCCCCCGCAGTGCTCCCCACCCCCCACAGTACTCTCCAGCCCCCGCAGTGCTCCCCACAGTGCTCTCCAGCCCCCCGCAGTGCTCCCCACTCCCCACAGTACTCTCCAGCCCCCCGCAGTGATCCCCACTCCCCACAGTACTCTCCAGCCCCCCGCAGTGCTCCCCACAGTACTCTCCAGCCCCCCGCAGTGCTCCCCACCCCCCACAGTACTCTCCAGCCCCCGCAGTGCTCCCCACAGTGCTCTCCAGCCCCCGCAGTGCTCCCCACTCCCCACAGTACTCTCCAGCCCCCCGCAGTGCTCCCCACTCCCCACAGTACTCTCCAGCCCCCGGCAGGGCTCCCCACTCCCCACAGTACTCTCCAGCCCCCCGCAGTACTCCCCACAGTACTCTCCAGCCCCCTGCAGTGCTCCCCACCCCCACAGTACTCCCCACAGTGCTCTCCAGACCCCCGCAGTACTCCCCACAGTGCTCTCCAGCCCCCCGCAGTGCTCCCCACTCCCCACAGTACTCTCCAGCCCCCCGCAGTGCTCCCTACTCCCCACAGTGCTCTCCAGCCCCCCGCAGTGCTCCCCACTCCCCACAGTGCTCTCCAGCCCCCCGCAGTGATCCCCACTCCCCACAGTGCTCTCCACCCCCCACAGTGCTCCCCACCCTCCACAGTGCTCCCCAGCCCCCATCCCTGTGCTCTCCAGCCCCCATCCCAGTGCTCTCCAGCCCCCTCCGTGCTCTCCAGCCCCCTCCATGCTCTCCAGCCCCCTCCATGCTCCCCACCCCCACTCTCACAAGCTCCCCCCAGCACTCTCCACTCCCCCCTGCATTTTGCCCCCACCCATGTGCTCTCCAACCCCACCAGTGCTCTCCAGTCCCCCGTGCTTTCCACCCCTGTACTTTCTGGCCCCCATGGGTGCTCTCAAGCTCCCCCCCCCATTGCTCTCCACTCCCCCCTGCTCTTTGTACCCCCCAGTGCTCTCCAGCCCTGTTTTTCTGCCCCCCCAGTGCTCTCAAGCTCCCGTCTAGTGCTCTTCGCCACCCCACACTCTTACCCCCCCCCCAGTGCTCTCAGCCTCCCGTGCTCTCCACCCCTGTTATTTTTGCCCCCCCCCCAGTGCTCTGCACTCCCCACCCCCCGTGATCGCCACTCCCTCCTGCTCTTTGCCCCCACCCATGTGCTCTCCAACCCCGCCAGTACTCTCTGCTCCACCTTCTCTCCAGCTCCCACCCAGTGCTCTCCACCTCCCCAGGACCAGGGGACATGCTGACTGGGGCCGGAAAGTGAGGACGGCTGAAGGTGCAGGTGGCCAGGGACCACTCCATCTCACAGCAAACAGATCCTCTGGAAGGAACACTGTCCCCATCCAAAACAAGAACAGCCCCTGCCTTCTGTTGGCCATCATGGATATCCTGCTGACATGCAAGGTACTGTACCCGAGCATCAACAACACACCTTCCCACAGACAGGGACTGCAGACTTGGACATGGGACACAGGAGGGGCTGCAATGATGGGCACAGTGAGGCTGCAATGATGGGCACAGTGAGGCTGCATTCATGGGCACAGTGAGGCTGCATTCATGGGCACAGTGAGACTGCTTTCACGGCACAGTAAAGCTGCATTTGATGGGCACGGTGAGGCAGCAATGGTGGGCACGGTGAGGCCGCAATGGTGGGCACGGTGAGGCCGCAATAGTGGGCACAGTGAGGCCACAATGGTGGGCAGTGCTGGGCACAGTGAGGCCGCATTCACGGGCAGAGTAAAGCTGCATTTGATGAGCACAGTGAGGCTTCATTTGATGGGCACATTGAGGCTTCATTTGATGGGCACTGGCGAGGCTGCATTTGATGGGCACTGGCGAGGCTGCATTTGATGGGCACTGGTGAGGCTGCATTGAGCTCTTGTATCATGTCTGCAGTCTCTGAGGGAGTCTGAAGAGGAGTCAAGAGTGGGAGCGCCGCCAGGATGGGGATCATGGGAGAAGTCAGACATGTATGGACTGTGGAGAGGAAACTATGGGATAAAACCAGAGCCACCAAGCTGGAGCCGACTGACTGAGCCCTGCATGATGCACCTGAGAGGAGGTCAGTGACAGCACCGCCAGGCCAGTCTAGGGGGGTCACTGATGTAAGGGGGGGAGTGAGTACAATAATGTAAGGGGGCACTGATATAAAGGATTTCCCCCTTATATCAGTAACCCCCCCCCCCCTTACCTTAGTGTATTCTTTCTGCGGAAGGTGGTCCCCCCCCCACGTTCTGAGTTCCTGGGGTCCCCCTTGATGATTGACCACTTTTAACTGGAATTTGCTTATATATATATCTCCCTATGTGATTTCATATCTGTCTTTTTTATATATAATACAGTCTTCAAATGTGCTTTAAAATGTATGGTTTTCCCTTTCTCGAACCAGAAAATAATGACATTATGCTGTTGCGCTGGTATAATAATGCTGTGGGGCTGGTATGAAATTTTTTCCAGGGCTGAATTTTATTCCCAGTCCTGCCCTGGACACAACACACTCTACTCTATGGGCCCTTCGATCCGATCTACCCAGGTGGAAGGGGATGGATCCCATTATGTTTTTTTTTGCGGATCGGATTGGAGGTAGGTGGTGCATATTTGGTATCACTCCGCCTGTAACAGGAGCCAGCGCTATACAGGAAGCATCGGCTTATGCGGCTCTGCTCCACAGCCGCTTGCTTTCTCCACTGCTGGCTTCATTCACAACACTGATGCTCTAGGATGACGGATCTGCGATCCGGGCTTGCCAACCAGCCATCCCAGAGCAGGAGGTCGTAGGCCACATCAGAGGGCTCCGCGGGCCACATGTGGCCCCCGGGCCATTGGTTGGGCACCCCTGCTCTAGGGTCTTTGTAAACAAAAAATATATATATAATGTTTGGGGGTTATGAGTAATTTTCTAGCGAAAAATACTAATTTAAACATCATTTAACAAAAGTCTATCTACACCTTTAGGTGTAGATAGAGTGAAGAATGGTTAACCCCCTAATAGCACTGTTTATGTTAACTCTGTGTCCCTCTCTCTATTTGTACCAGTGACCATTGTCATATATCATTTTTCCCATTGTCACAGCAACAGGAGTGGGGGGAACTCATCAAGTGGAGACACTGGTTCTGATGATAGCTATCTAAGAAGGAATTTCCTCTCGCTTTACAGACATTTCCTGTTGTGATCTACCAAGTGGAAAATAGACAGCAACTAAAAAAATAAAAATAAAACTTGACCAGGGGTTTAAATGATTTCATAATGAATCTAAAACAGGAAAAAAAGATAAACACACAGTTGGAATGAATGGACAGCAGCTGTGTTACCTTCCAAAAAAATTTGCACTTTCATTAAACCCCATTTTAAAATCATACATATGTTGTGGGGGAGACTGCAGGGGGCAGCACTGTTTTATATCAGAGCTTTACAACTTCCTGTGTCACCTGCCTAATCAGTGGACTTGAGATGAGCAAAATCACACTGATGAGGTCCTTCCACTGCTCTCCTCCACTCTAGCTCCCAGTGCCTGAAAACCGGCCTAGTGTAGTGCAATAAAGCTCTCACAGTGCATGGACTTCCATCAGCCTGACTTTATCTGTGCTGGCATTATTTAAAAAAAAAAAAAACATTTAGGCTGCCTTCACATTTGTGGTAGACATTCACTTAAGTGCGCATTAAACCGCAATGCAATAACACAAGAGAACACAATCGGTGGAACACACCTTGCAAGACTGTCCCAATGCACATGGGAGCCATTTGTGCCTTGTGGAAGTTTGAAAAGGTACACGTTCATTACTTGGGCATTGTTGTGCGTTGGCTGTTCATTCAAAATGAGTTAGGTGCCTAAACGCAACGCACATTCATGCATAAACTGTGTTGCTTAATCAGTGGATTTGTTTATTTGCCTGCAGTTTTAAAATAAGAATTTGTGCTTGCTGTTTTACTAACAATATTACCTTATCACCATAATGAAAAGATCATAATCCAAAAAGGAAAGAAGGAGGAAGGAGAGAAGACATCAGAGAGGAGATCTCTTCAGTAGGTTGATGGACAGACGAGTAAGGAAAGAAAATCAGCTGACCGAGAGCAAGAAAAAGATAAAAGGTGTTAAAATACAGACAAGAAACTGGGAAAAAAAAATACAAAATAGGCCTTATATATATTGTACATACTACAGGAAAGGGGGAAAGCAGTGTAGGCAATCTAAGGTCTCATGCTCATGGCTATACAAAAAGTGGTCCATACAGCATCTCAATTCATACAATAATAGAACTATAGGTAAAACATGTTGTTTTAATTTTTGGATAGAGTGAGGGAGGGTTATAACCCCTGTCAGCCATCTGTGTCCCATTACGGACATTTTCCTTCACTTCCTAACCCATAGCCAAAACAGGAAATGAGCAGAAATCCCTGCAAATTAAAGGAATTCCTTGGGGACTCCTAGGTCACCAGAACTAGTGTCCCCATTAGACGATTTACCTTCTATTACTTTTCTTTAACCACTTTTCTTTAACCACTAGGACTACCATAGCCAGCGGCTGGCTATGGTAGTCCCTTAGAAGAAGAGGAGGAGCCAAGATCGCCACCGGGGACCCCAGAAGAGGAGGATCGGGGCTGCTCTGAGCAATACCACTGCACAGAGCAGTAAGTATAACATGTTTGTTATTTTAATTAAAAGAAAAAAAATTGAGTTTAGTAACACTTCAAGTTCTCATCCTCTTATATTTTCCAAATGCACTAATCTATTATAGCCAACACATGGGTAGACAAAGAGTAACTATAACACCCCCGACTTTGCAGCACCGCACCAATTTCCAGCGATTTCAATAGAAATCTGTGCATGAACCCGCACAGATGTCTTTCTTTTTTTTTCATTTTCACTTTTCTTGTCAAAAATATTATATTATAAAGTTCAGTAAGGAAATAACATTGTACAAATAACATATTACAGTAATAATACATTCATGGGGAAGAAGCTCAATTACGTATACATAAGGTAACTAATAGTCCATCCTAAAAGATGATAAGATAATGACAAGAACTAAATAAAGGTATTATTGATAATATACTAATACATTAATATGATTCAAGATATTGTGCATTAATATAAGAGTAGTAGTCATTATTATAATCCTGACAATATAAGAAGATTATTAAATGTGAAGAAATGAGAGCTTCAAATCATAATGAAAATTATAAAAACAAAAAAAAAATACAGGAAAGGAAAAAGAGAGGAAGAGTGGAAAAGTCTGCGAGGTCAGGCCATGAGCCATTACTATTATAAGGAAACATATCTTATAAAATTCTTCATATGAGTTACCACGGCAGTAATACTTGGTTGTCAAAGGTTTGTGGTATAGTATAGTCAATCCAGGGTTGCCATGTTTTTTCAAATTTGGGGATCATGTCCATTTCTATATCTATCATTTTGGCATGGGTCATAGTATTATTCATCTTAACTAGTGCTTCCTTTACGATCAAATTAGTAGATTTCCAAGATCTTGCTAGTGTTTGTTTAGCTGCAGTAAAGAATTGTACTAACAGTTTAAATTGAGTATATGTTATATTTTCAGGCTTTAAGTTAATTAATGCTATTGCAAGATCGAAAGGAATTATCTTACCAAATAGTTTAGATGCAATGTTAAATACATCCCTCCAAAATATTTGAGCTTTTGGACACAAATATAAAATTGCGTTCCTATATCTGAGCATCCCCTAAAGCATTGCGCAGGATAATTTGGTGCATACTTTGCTACCCTAGCTGGTACGAGGTACCATCTTGTCAGCACAGATGTCTTTCAAATCGCCTCCGAACTCGCATTGAAATGCGGGTTTGAAATCATGGGAGTTCAGCTAAATTTGCACGATTGCAAACCCGCCTTCAGCGTGAACGAGGGCTTAATGGTACATTTTAAAAAGGGCAAGTTATCTTCAACTTACTGCAGGCTTTGCTGAAGGCGTCTTGTTGGTCTCTGGAGTTTTAGTTAGCCATTCATTAATACGACTGGATACACCCACTTTTAATCCTGCTGTTTCCTGAAACCATAAAGAAATCAATCAGAAAAGTATACGGTATTATCAGCTTTGGCTTCAATAGTAATCATTTCTAATTTAATAAAATCACCATTTTATATCCTGTATATGATTTATATATATACATACATACATACATACATACATACACACACACACACACACACACACACACACACACACACACACACACAGTATATATATATATATATATATATATATATATATATAGATATAGATAGATAGATAGATCTCTATCTATCTATCTATCTATCTATCTATCTATCTATCTATCTATCTATCTATATATGTCACTATATATATATATATATATATATATATATATATATATATATATATATACATATATCTATATACTGTATCTATATATCTATATGGGCAAGAAATCATAAATTCTACCAGAGTATGTAAGCTTATGAGTTCTGTGTGTATATATATATATATATATACAAACATATTTGGATATGTATGCGTATACACTATATATATATATATATATATATATATATATATATATATATATATATATATATATATATATATATATATATATATATAGATAGATAGATAGATATAGATACACACACACACACACACACACACAGTATATGAGCAGGAAGGAGAAAGAATAAAATAAAATTAACCTGGATCCATTACAGATTCCCTGTCAGTATTTTACACAGTGCACATACCTTGTTTGGTGACGTTACACCCCCCGGGGATGAGAAAACGTTGCCTTTCTCCCACATACTTTTGATATTACGAACACCTTCTGCTGGCAGTGGCAGGTCCGATGGAGCAACTTTGGCAGGTTTGGCACTTTTGTTGTTCTGGAAATTGAATACATGAAACATTATTACAGATGGTTTCAGGTGACTTTCTTGTTCTGACATCTGAAACATTTTATATAACATTGGATCATTATCATAAGGGGTTTTACCATTTTTTAAGATCATTGTTTCATAAAAATGCCATCAGGTTATGCTTTCCCTTTCTATTAATGTGGCATTATCACATTAAAATCTGATTTCCAATAGGGAGCAGTATTTGAATGAAGGGTCAAATGTATTAGTGTGTGTGTGTGTGTGTGTGTGTGTGTATGTATATAATATATATACAATTAGGAAAATAATTATTTGATCCCCTGCAGATTTTGTAAGTTTGCCCACTTACAAAGAAATGAAGGGTCTATAATTTTTACCATAGGTGTATTTTAAATGATAGAGGCAGAATATCAACCAAAAATCCATAAAAAACACAATATAAATGCTATAAATTGAGCTGCAATTTAGTGAGTAAAATAAGTATTTGATCCCAAAGAAAAACATGACTTAGTATTTGGTGGAGAAACTCCATGTTGGCAAGCACAGAGGTAAGACGTTTCTTGTAGTTGGTTACCAGGTTTGCACATATAACTTGAGGGATTTTGGTCCACACTTTTTCTACAGCTCTTCTCTAAATCCTTAAGGTTTCTTGGCTGTAGCTTGGCAACTCGAATTTTCAGTTCCCTCCATACATTTTCTATAGGATTAGGGTCTGGAGACTGGCTAGGCCACTCCATGACCCTAATCAGTTTCTTCTTGAGCCACCCCCTTGTTGCCTCGGTGGTTTGTTATGGGTCATTGTCATACTGGAAGACTCATCTTCAGTGTTCTAGCAGATGGAAGAAGGTTCTCATCTAAGATTTTACAATACTGGGATTTCCAATGATATGCAATAAACCAGTGAATTGCAACACAGATTGTATGTACTAATCTGGTATTGTGTGTAGAGAGGCCTATGACAGGTGCAAATAAGAGACAGCTGTGTGGGGTTAGGACAATGTTGTTATTTGATATTATAGAGGCAAACCTTTCTAACTGTTTCCATATATGTGTGGTCTTATTACAGTCCCAGAATATATGAATGTATGAACCAGGGGAATCACAGCCTCTGAAGCATGTTTGTGGTGCTGTGGGGAATATGGAGTGTAGTTTGACTGGGGTATAGTACCATCTGGTGAACAGTTTCAATGCTGTCTCCTTAACTGTGATAGATCTAGTGCATTTATGTAGGTTGTTAATACATGTATCCCAGTTTTGGACCGAGAAAGAGATGTTTAATTCTTGTTCCCATTTGAGCATGTATGGTAGTTTGTTTGTTTCTGTGTTATTGATTAAGTTCGAGTAAATCTCTGATAAAAGGCCAGATTTTCTTGGGGATTTTAGACATATATTTTCGAAGAATGATGGTGAGGAAGAGTTTATTGTTTGAAAATATGTGTTAAAAAAATGTCTGATCTGCAGGAATTTATGAAACTCAGTGTTAGGAATTTGGTGTTTGTTTTTTAGAGAAGAGAATGAGGTGAAATTATTATTATCTATGAAATTTGTGAGGGATGTCAGGTTATTGTTAGTCCACCATGAAAAGTTAACTCTATCGTTATTATAGGGAAATTTTGGGTCTCCAATGAACGAGGCGTGTGGGGGAGAATTAGATATAAGGTTGAATTTTTTACTATATAGTTTCCATAAATGGTATGATTGTGAGACTATTTGATTGAGGGCATCGATGGTGTGGTTCGCAATCTTGTTACCCCATAATATGCCTGAGATGGAAAAGGGTTTGATGGAATCTCTTTCGAATCTAACCCATGGAATTTTGGGATTGAGAATATGCCATTGTGCCATTTGGGACCACCTAGCTGATAGGTAGTATAGCCAAAAATCTGGGAGGCCGAGACCTCCGCATCTTTGTGGTTTGAACATCTGAAAACCAGAATTAAAAACATCAGTCTCATGGAAAAGATATTTCACACACTTCAGAACACTATTCATGTATATAATAAAAAATGGGATCCTTGGTTTCAACACTCCTTATCATTTTTTAATCCAATCTGAGAATGTCTACACATAAAACGTCAATCTATCCTTTATATTGTACTATAGACCATAATCAAAACTTTTATACCACAACTAGATATTCTTACCTAATTATTTGTATCATACAATGTTACATTTGTAAAACGTTTTATTACTGTTAAAGTTTCAACATATTTTTGTACTCTTTTTGTACCATTTTTAGCACCCAATAAAAAAGTTTGTAAACAAAAAGATTTTACAATACATGGCCCTATCCATTGGCCCCTCAATGCAGCAAAGTAGGCCTGTACCTTTAGCAGAGAAACTGCCCGAAAGCATAATGTTTCCACCGCCATGCTTGACTGTAGGGATGGTGTTCTTAAGGTCATAGTCAGCATTTTTCTTTCTTTCCTCCAAACGAGTTAATGCCAAAAAACGAAATTTTGGTCTCTGAAGTTTGCCAATGAACATCTAAATGATTCAGAGAAGGATTGGGGGAAATTGCTGTGGTCAGATAAGACCAAAATTGAACTCTTTGGCATTAACTCGACTGTGTTTGGAGGAAGAAAAATGCTGATCCTAAAAACACCATCCCTACATTTAAGCACGGAGGTGGAAACATTAAGCTTTGGGGGTGTTTCTCTGCTAAAGGTACAGGCAGACTTTGCCACATTAAGGGGCCAATGGAGGGGGCCATGTATTGTAAAATCTTGGATGAGAACTTTCTTCCCTCATCCAGAACACTGGAGATGGGTCGTGGATGAGTCTTCCAGCATGACAATGACCCAAAACATACCGCCAAGGCAACAAAGTAGTGGCTCAAGAAGAAACACATTAAGTTCATGTAGTGGCCTAGTCAGTCTCCAGACCTTAATCCTATATAACATTTATGGAGGGAGCTGAAACTTCAAGTCGTCAAGCGACAGCCAAGAAGCCTTAAGGATTTACAGAAGATCTGTAAAGAAGAGTGGGCCAAAATCCCTCCTGAGATGTGTGCAAACCTGGTAACCAAACGTCTTAACTCTGTGCTTGCCAACAAGTACTAAGTCATGTTTTGCTTGGGAATCAAATACTTATTTAATTCACTGAACTACAACTCAATTTATAACATTTGTATGATGTGTTTTTTCTGGATTTTTGGTTGCTATTCGGCCTCGATCATTTAACATACACCTATGATAAAAATGATAGACCCTTCATTTCTTTGTAAGTGGGCAAACTTACAAAATCTGGAGGGGATCAAAAAAATTATTTTCCCCACTATATATATATATATATACACACATATGGAAGGATCCATCTCTGCATACTGAACATACTGGAAATGGCTATTACTAAATACATTTCTTGTGAGTAAAGTTCACCATACACTATGGTACTTTTTTTTAATAGAATAAATGTAGGGTTTCTTCTTTTTACACATTACTGGAGCTCAGGCTTTGGCTGAACCAAGAGCAGAACAGTGCCTGTTTGACCTTCCTTCCCCATGTCTTTTTGCTAAACTGCAGTCACATGCAAGATTTTGAAGAACTTCATGTGTCAAGGAATTTCTATGTTAATTCCTGGGACTGTAACACTGCTGCAAATAAAAATGGTTTCTGTTTGATAGCATGCATTTTCTTTTTTCAATGTTTATGTTAAAACTTGCCAAAAACTCTAGGTGTCACTGTTCCCTCAACATTGGACAACTAATAACTCCTAACTAACTTCAGTCCAAAGCATTTATGTGGCAGCATGTCGATGAGCTATATGCTGTGAAGCTACATATAGCGTCTGCCAACATTACTGAGTTGCTTGGAGTGCACTCAATCAGTGCCCCCCAGTAATGTCGTCACTCACACCTTCCAGTGGCCTTGCAAAAATCAAGCTTTCCTATATATTTAATCTTACCGTTTATGGGATATGGTGCCTTTGGTTCTCCCACTACCCATCCCTATATGTATATAATAGTAGGCATGGGCTCAGGCGTGTTCAGATCCTAGTCCCAACCCACCTGAGCAATCCCACCAGGAAGCCGTCACTGCACACTGCCAATCATGAGTAGCCTAGTCATGGCATGTGTATGTGCAGCTGTGGGCTCGGAAATGCTCCACTGCCTATGATTGGCGGTGTGCAGTGATGGCTTCCTAAAGGGATTGCCCAGGTGGGTTGGGACTAGGATCCGAACACGCCTGAGCCCATCCAATAAGATGAACTCCCGATCACATGATCACTGTGACAAGCAATTACATGACTGGGAAAGCTCAGAAAATATATCTGGTGTTTAGATTTCATTCAATGGCCTCTGCAACAGGAAGGGGTTAATAAGTAGTCATTAAAGGGTCTCTCAAGAACTCTACTGATGAGGTCTCTGTGTGGAACTCCCGAGTCTGCACAACTTCTGTACTCATTATGGGGGGCTCCTACTCCTCTTCCTGCATAAAATGTTTATTTTATATTATGGAGAAGAAAACAGAAGAAGCCGAGACATACAAAACTTGAAAGGGGACAGGAGCAGAGCTGGGAATTATAGCAGGGGGATCTTGCTGTTGGAGTATCCAAGACACCTGAGAAGCCAGGGGCTGACAGCCCACCAAGCTCCAATTTTTTGGTGGAGTAATACTTACAATCTATTATATCATACTTACTCCAATTGCACTGGTGTATTGCTCAAGTCGGCTGTCAATCTTGGACACCACAGCTGGTTGTGAAGACGATTTAAGACTGCAGAACAAAGTTGTTATTTAGAAAATGAAAAATTGAACTTGAATTATTAGACATTTCTGATGTTGAACAGCATACCTACCATACCATAATTACATTTCTTAGTCCAAACCTTCCTGACCTGTGCCATACCAGCAGGAAGCTGTCACTGTGGACAGCCAATCATAGACGGCAGAGGCAATTCCCTACCCCGCAACCGCACGTATACTGTGTTGGGGGGGGAAGCCTCCACCTGCTTATAATTGCCTGTCTGCAGTGTTCCTGGCTGGATGGCTCAGTTGGGTTCTGACTCATTTCTGAATATGCCTGAGCGCATCCCTGTTGGTCATTCATTTACCCTTGCTTACCAGACTTAATTGGCTTGTATATTCAGATTTCATTATAGAAACAATGGACCAAATTTATCTTAGATTTTCTTATGACCCAAAGTAGACTTACTGGATAACTCTTCATTTTCAAAAGCACTGTGTATCATAAACAGTTTCCATCTGTATTTACATCTAAGCATTGCTGTACTATTTACTTCTTTTTTAGCCACTTCTTATTTAAATTGCACACACTCCAGCATTGGCTGCTCACCATTGTTCATGGACAGGCCTCCTGAAAGTGACAACAGTGGACCATGTGCGTGCAATATTTGTCAGCACAGCAGCTTGTTACCACCAAAGGCGCATGTGGCAGGGCTAAAATGCAAAAAAGCAGCATGGCATTTCTGAAATGGTACTTGTAATTGGAATATTATGGTAATTCATTTTAATGAAAGCTCCGTATTTAAAAAGATTGAAAACAACTTGAACATGCATTACAGTGTATGTGAAGACTTGTATGGTCTTTGGTGCTGTCTGTTTCCTGCTTGAGAGATTCAGACTTTTATTTACACAGTTTTTTTTGTTTTTGTTTTTTTCAAGCCTGTGGTGTGTGAACACACTCCATAAACTCCACCCCATGCGAAATAAAAGTGCACACACACAAAACGTGCACAGGGTGTACACTAGTCCTCCAAAGAAGAAGGACCCTGATCCACTGTGGCGTTGGGCTCCAGACGGGTACTGAGGTACTCACTGTGGTCCATCTGGCCGAAACCCGATGGACCCCGTTCTTTGGAAGGTCTGCCGAAACAGGTGGGGCTCCCTCAAAGGGAGACCCCATGAGAGAGGGCAAACCAAGCCAGAAGGCCATGTCCAACCCCCCCAAGACTTTTAGGACAGGCCTGAGGACCTACATTCTACAAGTCAAGCGTGAGACAAACGTGTACACAAAAAAAAAAAGTGACAAACAGGGCAATAAATAAATAAAGTGGGGTAAGGAAGTGGAGAGAGGAAGTGAAAGTAACCATTGTGCAATACATTGGTTGGCCCCTCGGCCAGGAAAAAAAATAATTCCTCTGGTCCTAGCCAAAAGGCTCGGCCCTAGAGGCAGGTGTGAAAAAAATGATTGGTGCCATAACTCAAAGTGACCCTCACTCACAGTGAATTTATGGAAACCCTGGACTGCCACTCCAGGGTCACATACACCATGGGCTTCATTTGGACCTGGCCCTTTAGCCAGACCAGTGCAGCCTCCATTCCTGCCAGATAGCAAGCCCTTCTGGTTTTCTCGGGGGGAACCGCATACGATGGTTACGGCTCACATCATACCAGGCGATTTTGCATGGCAACACCCTGACCCGCCCAAAGGTCAGGGCGACAGCTCCTCCACCGGACACTGAGAGGAGCAGAGACCGCACCAATCCTAGCCAAAAGGCCAAGATGACCCATACTCACCAGGGGCACACTTCTGGCTCTCTCAGGCTTGAACGAGTACCAGCCTTCAAGTTAGGATCGCTCGGGTTCGGTCCCTGCTGATACAAACCGTCTAGGTACCATTACACCAGAGGATTTGCATAGCCACCTTCTCTCGTATAGGAGTAGCACAGTGCCTCTTCTGGCAACTGATAAGAACAGATACTACACTTGATCTGAGCCAATGGTTACACTGGTGACCATGGTCATTGAGATATAAAGCAAGGCGAAATGTTAAAGTTGTCATCAGAGTAAGAAGTGAGGAAAAATCCTTCAATGGGGTCACCTGTTACTGAGACAACACTCTAAGATGGGAATTTGTAAAACCTTCCTCTGATTTCTTGTTGCATCTTCAGAACATAAAGTAAGCCCCGGTTCACACTGCCGAGATTTGTTATGTGACTTGAGAGTTTAAAGTCATCTGATAAGTCGTGCCCCATTAACGGCAATGAAAGCGTTCTAATTGGTGCGACTCAAGTCACTCCGATTTAGAAAAAGGTTCCTGTGCTACTTTTGTGCGACTTTGACATCACTTGCATTGACTTCTGTTAAAGAAGTCGTATGCAAGCCACGATGAAGTTGTGCAGCGATGTTGGATTCAATGTGGCTGCAGTGAGAACAAGAGCTAAATGGAAATCCCCCTAGTAGGGCAGAAGCGGCACAAAATAACCTGACAGGTGTTTTCACTCCTATTTAAACCAAGAAAAAAGTTTTGGTTTTACATTTATTTACTTGTTAAAGCTTAAATGAGAGTTTAGTGATTGAGTTTCAATCTATTTTAATTGTACTTACTTACTTATAACCTACAGTATGGTAGCTTTGCCATGCCTGCATTGTTTGAACACTTTAAAAAAAAAAATTATTTCAGGTAAATATAGCGCTGTCAATTTACAAAGTGCTTTTTGTATACCGTATATACTCGAGTATAAGTATAAGCCGACCCGAATATAAGCTGAGGCACTGGGAAAAACTGGGAAAACATATTGACTCGAGTATAAGCCTAGGGTGAGAAATGCGCAGCTACTGTAAAGCCCCATACACACTGTCGGATTTTCCAATGGATTCTGTCCTATCGGACAATGTTGTCGGAAATTCCGACCGTGTGTAGGCACCATCGGACATTTTCCATCGGATTGTCCGACGGACAAAGTTGTATCTCCTGCTCTAAAAATTTTCCGACAACAAAGTCCGATCAAACCAATTCCGATTGTGTGTAGCGAATTCCGACGGACAAAGTGCCACTAGCCTCTACGTAGTCCCGTCGTAGGCAACAAACGTCACCACGTTCAGAATGATCGGATTTTCCGACAACTTTGTCCGACCGTGTGTATGCAACACCAGTGTCAGACTAAATCCGTCGGACCAAATCCGAATTTGGTGGTCGGATTTTCCGACCGTGTGTATGGAGCTTAAGTGGAAAAGAGGGTCAACAATGACCATTTGCAGCCTCACTGTTCCCATTTGCAACCATAGGTCCCCCGAACTTCAGGTCCCCCGAACTTCCTAGATGCCCCCTAGCTGCAGCCAAAATTTGGGGTCTCTGGACCCAAATGGTCCTGAAATGACATTGCTGCAGATGGACACAGTTGACCGACTCTGCGGCCCCGTATCTAGGGGCTAATTGGTGCTAAGAACCCCAAATTTGGTGTGCAAACCCAGTGAAACTAGCACTACAACATATCCAAAGATATAGCACTAAGTGGCCCCGAGATACGGAGCCCCAAAGTCAGTTCGGAAAATGTCAAGCCCTTTTCTGCAGCAGAGAATGATATTTTCCGAACTGACTTTGGGGCCCCGTATCTATCCAAGTGGCCACGAGATACGAGGCCCCAAAGTCAGGTTGGAAAATGTCATTCTCTGCTGCAGAAAAGTGCTTGACTCGAGTATAAGCCGAGGGTGGCATTTTCAGCACAAAAAAATGTGCTGAAAAACTCGGCTTATACTCGAGTATATACGGTATATTGTACGTTTACAACAGTCCCTGCCATCAAGGAGCTTACAATCTAAGGTCCCTAACTCACATTCATACATACTGGTCTTTGGAGTGTGGAAGAAAACTGGAGTACACGGAGGTGGAGAACATGCAAACTCCAGGCAGGTAGTGTAGTGGTTGGGATTCCAACCATAGTGCTGCTAGGCGGAAGTGTGCTGCCCATAGGGTGGAATTCCCCTTTAATGTCTAGACAATCTGTCTATGCAGGAAAATGTGGGTTCACACTTGCAGAGGAAATACTTCTGCCTAAAAATCAACATATAAAATTCTAAATACGTTTTTAATAGCCAGTAAATCTGTTGTCTAAACTATGTAAACTAAATCCATATGATGTGTAAGAACACCTGCCTACAAAATTACAGACAACAAACTGGTCTTTTTTTTCATAAGTTTCTGAAGTTTGTAACATATCTGTGACTTGGATATAACATCTGTTATGATCTCACACTAATATTTATATAAAGTGTTACCGCTCAGGTGTTCCTGCTTTTCTGGGAAGGGGGTGAAACATTGCCCTCTGGTGTTGACATTGTAAAATGACAGCTGAAGACAGACAAGGGCAGAGATTGAGCTATTCCAGGAAAATGACGACTAATGAATGGCAACATTAGTCTCCCACTTCCTCTGACTACCAGCATCGCCGATAACATCACGAATTACAGAAGGCCGTCTGGGAAGTGCACGCACTGCTTTAATCATGAAACAAGGATTTGGCTTTAGGGGACTTGCCACTTTTTAATGAGTCCTTGGCTGAGAACAGAATTGACTCTGTTAAAAAGTGGAAAAGGAGGAAGTTGGTGGAAAGCTGCAGAACAATTAAGGTAGAGATCGCAGTCAACTGCCTCCGAAACTGAAGGCTTTTCGCAGCTGCGCATTTTATTCTGTGAAAGTGTTTGGGAATGTTATCTCTTAATGCTAAGTAATTTTAAGTCACTTGAAGGGGAACTGAACTCAAAAAGTGAAGATATGCTATATTATAGGGAAAAAGTTAGAATTGTTAAAGAAGAATTGCAGGCACTGTGTATTTTTACATGCAATAGTTACATTGGTCCACCATAGATAGATGTAACTATGTATATACCATGCCAGGCCAATCCTTCTGGAAGCTGAAAATCAAAGAGTAAGACACAGCTACTCCAACTCCACTTGCTTCCAGGTCTTGTGCTGAGCGGCTGGCCTGATGCATTGTGAATACAGGAGGTCGGCCACTTGACATGGGTGCCATTCAGAGAATGCTTTACATTTTCACAATGAATACTCTTATTATATGAGTTGCAGAGTATAATATCACTGCCACACCTCTCCTCCTTCTCCAATCAGAGAACACTTTGCATTCATTCAGAAAAGTCAGTGTGCCTAGACACCCCCATGCCTTCAGCCTCATAACTGTATATCAGCAATGTGAGTTCTAAGGCACTGCTGCCTCCGACTTTTAATCTCAGGAGATTTGGAGTGAGACTTTGTGATGTTGCTGCTCTGCTACTCTCTGTTCTCCTTGCTGGAGGCTCTACCATGAGGAAGCAAAGCCTTGCCTCTACCAAGATGGCCACCTCCAAAACGGAGACCCAGTGCACAACAAGGTATAGTAAGTCAGTAATGAGTGGATCAGCTGCAAGAAGAATACTTGGAATACTGAGGACTTGTCCTTTGCTCTCAGTTTGTCTTTTTTGGGCACAGCTTCCAGAGTTCAGTTCTTCTTAAAAGTGCATGTATAGCAAAAAATCTTTGTGTTTTAGGAGGGAAAGTTTAAAACTTTTATTTTCTGTTGTCTGTGTCCCCTCTCGGGGGAGTTCCCTTCACTTTCTGTCCAAGGCACCCCAAGTAGAAATCTCTACAAAGTGAACAGTTATCACGGTAACAGGTCTCCCCATTGGAAGATTTCTTCTTACCCCCTGGTCTGGTCACAACTGTAACATTTTGGATATCCTCTTACTTTCTGTCTTTGTGTATATGGTCACCAGGACACTTAAGAGTGCTAATTATCCTAGTGGATACACAAACAGCAATTCAAATAAAAAATAGGCATAATTCTTCCCCGTGCCATCTAAAACATAAAACATTTTTTGGCCATACACTTTAATGTTACCATTCCCTGTGCATGTGCTTACTGATCAGTTTGCTACTCCACTCTTATTACTAGTGATATCCCTTCAAGTTTTTCAATCTTGCGCTACTATTATCTTTGTTTCCGTGATTTGAGTTACTTTTACCACCATGAATGAAATCCATTACAAATCACTGTAAATTTGAATAGAGCTGCATTGACATTTGTTCTGAATGGCATCCCAACACACATATACAGTATGACCCAACACACCTGCTCTTCAGCACACTACAGTGCAGAGGTGTGAATGCAATGTATGTTGGACAAAAATAGTAATGGATTGTTTTTCCTGTATTGAGGTTTTTTAAAAGCCTATTTAGAATGAAAGAGCTGCCTTAACGCAACGTGGGTCAGTGCATACTATTGTGCATGCAAAGGTGTAAATTTAGCCTGCAAGAAGTCTAAAATGACTATCAATCTTCTGATCAGGAACTACAGATATAGAATCTCAGAAGTTAACATTTAATACATAGTGCATCCCTGACAAAAAATTCACAGAGCACTAAATTTGTTTTCTGTGGGTAATCAGAATTATCACATTTCAGTTTGAGCTATTGATCTCTGTATAGGGCTTTTTACAAGAGCCTTTTTCCTGGAAATGTAAATCTGAAATATTCACGATAAGGGACTTAAAGAGGAGCTCCAGGCTCTATCAGAATAAAAGTCAGAAGCTACAAATACTATTAATATTAGGGCACTTACCTGTCCACGAATCCTGCCGGGTCTTCACCCGAGCCGATTTTACAATCAGCTATTGGGTGCTGCCATCGCCATCTTGACTAAGGGAAACCGCCGGTTTTCTACTGCGCAGGCGCAAAGCACTTTGTGAATAGTCCGGCTGCGGAGGAAGGAGGAGGGGGCCGAACCACCCAAAGGTGTCAAATGTGGCAGCGGAGGGGGGGGGGGGGATTTAGTCAAGTGGAGCTTTCCCTTTTCGGTGGAGCTCCGCTTTAAGTCCTGACGTAAGTAAATGTAGAAAAATGCACTATACTCTCTCTTAAGATATTCTTTATTTTATCCCATGATAATTTTCCCATGGAAATGTTCAATTCTTATGCATAACTATAACACAAAAACAGAATTTTGGTTTCACACAAAATATAACTATTGAAACATTTAGGGCTCCGTTCACATTATTGCGACCCGCGTTCTGTGTGTAGGGCAGTTTATCATTTCAATGGGTTGCCCTACCCACAGAAATGCATGTAAAGAAGTCCCGGACCCTTTTTTAAAATCACGCTGCATTGGATATGCATAGTACCCTGGACGCAAAAACAAGAGTGTTTTGCTGATGTGTGGGGTGCCATTAAGGATTAATGGCACCCGAACGCATCTGCTAAAGAGCAGCGCATTTTGCCTGCAGGTCAGGTCGATTTTGCAAACATTCCTGACCCACACAACTGTGAACCCAGCCTAAATGAGTTGTTTCTTTATCTCCAACTCAAATGGATTATTTTTCTGCTCAGTATTTGAAGATACAAAAACCTGTCAAAAATTCTTTGTAAATTTGCTTAAGTTAATTCAAGAAATCAAGAAACCTTGGAGGAATGGAAAATGCCATTTTCTGTTGTAAAAGCTCACAATGAAGAAAATAGCATGATCACTCTGAAAAACAAAGGCCAGTGGGTAATTCATTTTCATTCATTTTATTTGAGCTGTGTGGCTTAATATGCACAATTCATTCCACCAGGGTTCGCTCTTTCTTCAAATATAACTTTAAGGTAGACAGATCCTTTAAAATGCATTTTTGAAAATATTATCACGAGTTACCTTTTCTGACTTGACCTGTTCAAGAACCCCGCCCGCTCTTCAATCTGGAAAAGGACACAACATGAGATATTATAATATGAACCTGAGTACTCCTGTAAATGCTCACAATTAAACACAGCTGAGCATGCACCTGAAAGTTTAGATACGTGACCGGTTTGAGCTCCTTTTTGCTGACCCTACACTAAACAGTTCTGGGTTTTTAATTATCTTTTAACTACAATTAAATCCTGGTTTCCAGGAAGCAAATCATTGAATATAATGGAAAAAATAATGGATCAAATCCAACTTAACGCTGAACTCTAGGAAATCTAAAAATCTTCCCTTTCAGTAGGGTTGCACCCACAATGCAAGGGTTAACTGCTCATTTAGGTGTAGGGGACTTGGTAAAGACCCTCCATTCTCTGCTGATAGACTGGTACCCGCAGCCTCTTCTCCCTTATAGTGTGATAGTCCTAGGTCCTCTGACATCATCAAAACCAATGAAGGAACCATAGACCTGCATTGGATGGACATGGGAATGCTTAGAAAGGGTCTACCACCAGAGCATGGAGGAATACTGTCTCCCAGGGGGGTGGAAGATCAGGTAAGTAAAATGGCTCTTCCATCCACTAGACAAAAAAAAGGAGCAGTTAGCACCTGTAGTGCGGGCTCAGCTTAACTGCAAGCTGTGGTCTCCTGGAGTTCAGCTGCTCAATGAAAACGTACTTTTGATTGATTCCTACCCAATACATTTTTTTGGACATTATGGTTAAAGCCCATTGAATGTTAAAGAAATGTCACAAATATGGACAGCAAAGGGCACCAATGGAAACATGGGCTGCCTACAACACTGTGTGGAGTTTAGTTGAAATGTCTGTATCCTCTCCCACATAGGTGCATTATAGCAGCCTTTCTCAACTAGGGTTCCTCCCAAGATTGTTAGAGCTTCCTCAAGCATTGAGCAATTTCTGCCCCTAGGATACGTTACCACTGACACCAATGAACTTCTCAGCCATCTGTAAATGGAGCATTCTTCCCAGTGACCACTAGGCATGAGTTCTGGGGTGTTTGAATCCTAGGCCAAACTCACCTGAGCGAGACTGCCAGGAAAATGTCACTGTACTGGCCCAACCATTTGTGGCCCGGTCATTTCCCTCACCACAGTCAAACACATACAAGGGGCATGCTTCCATCTGGCTGCAGGATGCAAAATGCCTTGACCATCTAAGACTGGCCTAGTACAGTAACAGCTTCCTAGTGGGGTTTCTCAGGTGGGTTTGGATTTGGTTCAAAACATGCCTGAGCTCATCCCTACTGACAACCAGTGTAATGGGGTTCTTCTCCACCAACCACCAATCTAAGGGGGACCTTCCCCACTGATCACCAATGTATGAAAGCACCAATGTAAAGGGGTACTTTTCTATTGATCACCATCGTAGGGATCATTTTTCCACTGACCACCAAAGTGAGGGAACACTTTATGGTCTGAGTTTCTTTTCTAACCAATATTATTATTGGTTTAATTTCATTGTTGTTACTGAAAATAATGTCGTACAGAGCAACCCTGGGTATCAAATACACTAAGTATGCCCACATTCCCTAATCTTTTATTTATTCTCATATACATGATTTGCTGTTCTTACTAATGTCCTTTAAGATGCAGAAATAGTAATTATAAGCAAGGTTTTATAATGACACCTGAAAGTTCTTTCATGTTGAAAGGGTTGAGAAAAGCTGCATTAGAGCCCAAAATACACAAGTGGTATTTTCAGATGTAAGGTGAACATGTATATTTTATAGAAGTTTCACAACATGGTTTTCTCCAACACATCCACTAGGCCCGGACCAGTCATCTGGCAGTTTGGACATTTGCCAGAAGGGCTTGTTTGGCTGAGCACTAGATCCCAAGATATTGCAAGTAGAATTCAATAAAAGTCTTAGCTGAGAAACTTTGCTGGGTTCGAGGACAACGAAGGAAACCCTGGTTGTGTTGCTGGTTGTGGATTTTCATCTGTGCTGTCACTCTGTTTTCAATAAACAGAATTAAAAAAAAAACTCCTCCAAACTGTGGGCTGGGGCTAGATGTGGCCCTTTTGCTGCGTACACACGATCGGACTTTACGGCGGGATTGTCCGCCAGACTAGAGTCCGCCAGACAATCCGACCGTGTGTGGGGCTCCAGCGGACTTTTTGTTCCCAAAAGTCCGGCGGACTTAGTTTGAAGTTTTGACTTAAAATTGTCCGCCGGACTCAGAAGTCCGGCGGACAATCCCGCCGTCTGTGTGCTAGTCCGCGGGACTTTTGAAATGAACGGACTTGCCGACACACCGTGCTTGGATAAGGGTCTGATATGGATTTGGGGGGAACCCCCACGCTGTTTTTTCGGCGTAGGGATTCCCCTTTAAAGCCATACCAGGTGACGGGGCTAGCAAGGTGTCAATGTCGCCGAACCAGGGCGGCGGCATTCACTTCCTTCGCTAGTCCCGTCTACCTGGAGTCACTTTCTAAATGAACGGACTTTACTCCGTGTGTGGGGCAAGTCCGTTCATTTCAAAAGTCCCGCGGACTTCCGTCAAAACTCCGAAATGTCCGGGCGTGTGTGGGCAAGTCCACACGTTCGGAAAGTCCAGCGGACCTCCGCTGGAAAGTCTGGCGGATTGTCCGGCGGACTCAGTCCGCCGGACAATCTGACCGAAAAGTCTGATCGTGTATACGTAGCTTTTGCTTGCTTTTATCTGGCCCTTGGGGCACTATTCCTCCCACTGACATTAACAATGGGGCATAATCCCTGCCACTGACTCCAATGATGGGGAACTACTCCTCTCACTGACACCAACGATGAGACACTATTTCTCCCATTTACACCAATGATGGGACACTATTCCTCCCACTGACACCAATAATGGGCCACTACTCCTCTCAAAGACACCAATGATGGGGCACTATTCCGCTCAACGACACCAATAATGGGGCACTATTCCTCTCATGGACACCAATGATGGGGCACTATTCCTCCCACCGAAACCAATGATGGGGCACTATTCCTCTCATGGACACTGACAATATGACACTATTCCTTCCACCGACACCAATAATGGGCCACTATTCCTCTCAACGACACCAATAATGGGGCACTATTCCTCTCATGGACACCAATGATGTGGCACTATTCCTCCCACTGACACAACGATGGGGCACTATTTCTCCCACCGAAACCAATAATGGGGCACTATTCCTCCCACCGACACCAATAATGGCGCACTATTACTCTAAAGGACACAAATGATGGGGTACTATTCCTCTCACTTACACCAACGATAAGGCATTGTTACCGACACCAGGACATTTTCTACTCCTATTGGCCATAGTCCGGCCCCCAGTGGCGGCCCGTCCATAGGGGGCGCCCGGGCGCCGCCCCCCCTCCTTGCAGTTAAAAAAATAAAAAAAAATAAAAAAAAAAAGTTCAAAAAAAAAAAAAAATAAATTTTTATTTAAACATGTCCCTTTAAGGGCGCCGGGCACAGTGCACTGCAGTATGCACCGCTCTATCACCAATAGATAGATTCATGCATTGCATGAATCTATCTATTGTCACCTCTGCCGCCCCCTATTCAGGTGTCCGGCCCCTGATCGGGCGCCGGGCATCTGAATTACAGTGGGGGGGGGTGTTGCGGGAAGCGCCCCTATTAGAGCTGTAAGCTCTAATAGGGGACCCTATTAGAGCGGTGTGCTCTAATAGGCTTCCCTAAGTGTAAACAGCGGGCGCACGGCTGTGCGTTCGCTGATTACACAGTATTGTGTTAGAGAAGCGAATACATCGCTTCCCTAACACAGACCCGCCTCTCAGCCAATCAGGTTGCCAGGTCTGTTACCTGTAACCTGATTGGCTGAAGTCACAGGCGCTGTGATTGGACGCTAGGCGTCCAATCATAGCAAAAGACAGGCGCGGGAGAAGAAGACCTCGGACGGACGATAGCAGAAGACAGGAGGAGCGCGGGAGAAGAAGACCTCGGATGATGAGACACCGCTCGCCGCCTGACGCCGTCACCAGCTGCACATCGAGACAAGGTAAGTGCAGAGGGCAGGCAGGGGGCACAGTGGCAGCACTTGGAGGGGCACTTAAAGGGGCACTCTGGCAGCACATAAAGGGGCACTCTGGCAGCACATAAAGGGGCACTCTGGCAGCACACAAAGGGGCACTCTGGCAGCACATAAAGGGGCACTCTGGCAGCTTACAAAGGGGCACTCTGGCAGCACATAAAGGGGCACTCTGGCAGCACATAAAGGGGCACTCTGGCAGCACATAAAGGGGCACTCTGGCAGCACATAAAGGGGCACTCTGGCAGCACTTGAGGGGCACTCTGGCAGCACTTGAGGGGCACTTGAGGGGCACAGTGGCAGCACTTGAGGGGCACAGTGGCAGCGTTTGATGGGCACAGTGGCAGCGTTTGATGGGCACAGTGGCAGCGTTTGATGGCACAGTGAGGCTGTTTGTTTGCGCCCCCCCAAAAATTTTGAGCACCAGCCGCCACTGCCGGCCCCTCTAAAGTCTGAAGGATAATAAACTGGCTGTTTGTTTAGAAAGTTTGGAGACCCCTGCTCTAGACTTCAATCCATCCATCAAGACATTTTGATATTTGCATATCTCCTCCCAAGAGCCAGCCTACCGCTTGCAGTAGGGATTAGGACTTTTGAAAGAAGCACTGTGGCAGGGTGTTTTGATGTTTTCAGGAAGTGTACAGCACCTCCCACCAGACATAATTTGCCTGTGTTGCAGAGACTCAGTGTTGACAGTAGGTCAAAAATAGGGTATATAACGAAGACAATAATTATTATTTTTTTATTTCCAGGGAAATAATATTTAGCTAATTAAAGCTCAGCTTTATTGGTTTTAAAAATAAATACATTACTATTTTTTTTTATGCCTGAGAGTCTGTTTAAATATTCTCAATTCTGATAAGATCCTCAAATGTTTGATTTTTGGCCAGGAAAGTTATTTAAACTTATTTTCCACAAACCAGCTTGTGACTTATTATTTTTAGCTAACAATAATTCTCAAGCTTTCACAAATATCATTAAAACCACTTGTGTATTTTGGAGTGATGAATTTTTACCAATAGAAATAAAAATTGCATCCAAGAGGAACTATGACCCCAAGCAATGACAAACAAATTCAAACCATTCATTGTCACATATAAATATTGGCCGTAGCACCCAATCAGCTGTCTTTTTTATTTTATTTAGTAAAACCCTGATTGGCTACTGTTGGCCACTGTCTTTTGTACATTTCACCTTGCCTTAGCAAATTAGAATTACATAGAAACTGTAAAAAAAGTTCTTTGTCGATCTGTCCACAAAACCAAAGCTCAACTTTCACCACAACCTTTTTATGTTTTTTAAGGGTCAGAATCTCTGTTAGGTTCCTCTTGCTGTCTGTTTTTTTGTTGGGTCAATTTATTATCATTGCCTGTCCTGTTTACCACATAGGATGTTAACGACTGGCTTCTGTCCAAAAGTCATGCTGGAAAACCAGCATTCCATCAGTGCTCTCAGCCGATGGTTACAAGCATTGATCTGTGTATTCTTGTGTTTGGGGCGGGGTTGAAGCCCCTGCTGTCGGAATAAAATAGTGTGGCAAGGGAGATATCTGTATCCAAATCACTTGTGTTGATGCGAGGATCTATCAGTTTTGTTTTTCCTTCAACACGCTGGTGGAAGGTAAAAAAAAACTGTACTTGCATACCCATCTTAACCCTTCCCCACTCTACTTTAAGCGGATTTCCGGTTTCATGGGCAGCCATATTCTTAACTAAGCTATTACTGGAGTTCTACTTTATAAAAGTGTTCTGTTACTGCCTGTGCTCCCATTGAGATTTAGTTTATTGTCTTCCTTGGTGACCAAAACAGAAAATGTTTCCAGTGGCTACAGAAAAAGCAAGAGGAACTTCAGAGACAATGCCGGAAGGCGGCCCTCTGGCGCCTAAAGCGAGGATGCCAAAGTACCCTCCCGTCTCCACCCAGTGCATTTTAATTTGTCATTACAAAAACTAACACAAATGTAAAATTTTTATATTAAAAAAGTAAAAAAAAAAAAATATATAATATAATATATCTTTTTATTTATAAGTAACTCTTCTTATGTAGTCATACGAAGTCTGTGGCAGCCGGGTGCTATGCAATATTCACTCGGAGCACACAGAACTCCTGATACAAAGTGGGAAACTGTCACACTGATAGTGGAGGGAAGTGCTGCTGCTTACAAAAGGGAGAGCGGGGATCTCCCCGTGCATTCTGTAGGACTGAGCTATCGGTTTGACAGCTCAGCCGTGCACAATGTACGAGATGGCCGGGCAATGCAGAGGCAGGAGAGGCTCCCACTCAAGTTGTGCCTGCCACAGCATGGCACCAAAAGCAGGTGCCTCTTCTGCCTCTGCCTATCCCTTCTCCATCATTTAAAAAAAATGATGTATTAGTGCTTTAAAGTACCTATGTTGTAGTACTTTGCTAGGACCTCTCTTATCTTCCAGCCCTTCTCAGCATGTACAAACTAAAACACATCATATTTTGGGGAGACCTATTATCCTAGCATAGACGCACACATGAATAAAATAAACTAAAACAATACATACTATGAAACTAAAACAAATGCTTGGATGGATTCTATAAAGGACCGAAAGATTTAAAAATATTCTTTCAAATTACATATTTTGAAGGAATTCAGAAATGTATTTTTAGTTATTTTACATTTAATATAATGGTTACATAAAATGATTTCTAGTTATATATATAAATGATCATATCTTTTATATCTTTCTATAATATTGTATACATTATGGGGCATATTAATAAAGAGGTGAATGTGATATTCACTGACGATGAACCTATCTCAGCACTAGAAGTATACATACACATGCAGTGAATTATTAGTGCATGTCACATGTACTGCTTTATAAATATACCCAAGTCAGGTCTGTATCCCCTTATATAATCCACCACTTTATGTTTCAAACTTGATGGAAACAGTTCATGACGTACGCTATATAATATTACAAAGAACCTCTGTTTGCAGAGAAAAAGAAGCACAATATTAGGTTTTGACTGTCCAATATAGTCACATTAATAGGTTGAAATTGAAAAAAAAAAAAAATACACATCTATCAAGTTCCACCATAGGACAAAATTAAATAAAAACCTGCATCATCAGAACCTTAAATGCACAAGTAGTCCAGAGGAAGGAAAGAAAACCGTTAAAGTGTGGTTCAAAAAACATCTGCCTGATCCCCCGATGCAGTTGGATCCTCCCTGTATCAATCTGGTTGTTTTAATTACCTATATTAATAGCCATTTTTATTTTGTGCATTTAGTAACACATCTAGCCTGTTTTTGAAGCAATCTACAGACCTTGCTAGAAATCTCCTGTATGTTCCAACCTCTTACAGGTCATTTGCACTGATCTTAAAGGATAAGCCAACCTTTGGAACATGTTACACGTGCCAACATCTGCAGATTCTCCCCCTGCTCCCTGTGGCGCGTCGGCCCACACGGAAGTGTCATTCATTCACAGTTTCCTGTGAATGAATGCCTACAAGTATCACCAGCCATTGCGGCTGACGGCTTCTAGTTCTCAATGAACTGCGAGGGCGCTGGTGAGCACTTTCATAGTCCTATTGGTCTTCCTGCTCTCAGGTAGCTGCCTATCCATACAAGGTACGAGCAGACAGCTATGCTGAGAGTCTGCCTAAGATTGCACCCGTGACTTGCTGATCATGGGTGCAATGCTCTGCAGGCTCCTTAGGAAAAAAGTAATTAATGCACATTTTTTTACCTGCAAAAAATGTGCATTTATTTTTATTTTTTTAAAAGGTGAACGTATCTTTTAATATGTATTCCAATTTTGCAGCCAAATGGGGAAAACTCCTATTTTATATTTGTTCCATTCTTCCATTTATATAGCATACATATTTAAAAATAACTGCTTACCTTTTTACTTGCTTTACCTTTTTACATTCCTAAAAATCCTACTTGGCTTTCACCTTCCATGTAATGTTGGGGGACAGGGCTGAGGGGGTTATGTTTACCATAATTAACCATGTCTGTACTGTGCTTGCAGATCTTTATTATCTGCTGTAAACTAGATATGACATCTGTGTCGGAATTTGAAGTGAGCAACTTTTCACCAAATTTAATATATGGTTCATTGTGATCATATCCCGCCTTAATAACCTCTTTTCAAGAGAGAATACATTTTTTTTTGTTATGCTTTCCTCATAGCTGATCTCCTCCATGTCCTTATGGATCGCTCACACGGGCGGCCGGAGGAAAGTAAAAGAAGTTTTACTGCCCCTATGAATACATGTAATTTGTGCATGCCAGATACACATATGTAAATGTGTTTTTCAAACATCGCACAATGTTTGCTGACTTCATATTTATGAGTACTATTGGATTGGTATTTGTTTTTTGGTAGACTAAAACCTTTTAACCAAGGTTACTGAAGCATAGATCAAATTTAGCATCATCATACACTGTAATGCCCCATACACACGGTCGGATTTTCCGACGGAAAATGTCCTATTGGACAATGTTGTCGGAAATTCCGACCGTGTGTAGGCTCCATCTGACTTTTTCCGTCGGATTTTCCGACGACAAAGTTTTATCTCCTGATCTCAAAATTTCCGACAACAAAGTCCTATCGGACTTTTTCCGATCGTGTGTAGCGAATTCCGACAGACAAAGTGCCACGCATGCTCAGATCACATTACAAGACCCAAGCTATTGGCTACTAGCCTCTACCTAGTCCCGTCGTAGGGGAAACAAACGTCACCATGTTCAAAATGATCGAATTTTGAAACTACGTTCAAAATGATCAAATTTTCCGACAACTTTGTCCGACCGTGTGTATGCAACACCAGTGTCGGACAAAATCCGTCGGAAAAAATCCGATGGATTTTGTGGTCGGATTTTCCGACCGTGTGTACGGGGCATAAGTGTATCTAAAAACAAAAATTTTGTAGTAAAAAAGCAGAGTAGAGTAGAAAAGGGTTAGCTGTCACTTATTTATTGATGCCTGTGTCCCTGCTTAGATTCCCCCCCTATATTAGAACTGTCACCAGAAGAGGAGATGAGGGAAAATCTTCCAATGGGGACATTTATTCTGGTGACAACTGTCACCAGAAGTGAATTTCGCCTCATTTTGGAGAGATTCACTATCATTCTGTGTTATATCTACAGTACAGGAAATGAAGAGAAATCTCCCTAAATGCACATGAATGGGAAAAAAAAACTTGGCAGAAGTTTTATCCTTACCCCACCATACCTCAAAAATATTGCTTTAGATAAATTCACTCAACTTTCATCGAAAGTAATGTTTTTACATAGAATTCAATTAGGGAAAAATGGGTAAATCTTGGGTGAAAACATTAGCAAACACACCCCTTTGACTTGCCAAAATCATGTAAATAACTTGCCTACCTAAATAATTTTACATGTTTTTTTAAGAATATATCAAATGTTATAATTTTTTTTTAAACTGTAATTGTATCTGACGGCTAGTATTATTAAGGAGATGAAACCAAGCAGTTTTTTTTTTTTTTAAATAAACAATCTTCCAGTTTGCATGTGATAACCGTTAATGGCTGTCATGGTTGTCATCTGTTCCCAATCACAAGGGGGAGACCCAAAGGGGTGTCAGAACCAGAAACACACACACACACCAAATCATTTTGTGCACATACCGTTGAACCTTTTGGGGTAAAACCCTTCAATGATTTCTTTTCGTCTGATAATCCCTCCTCTTCCTGTTTTTGACGTTTCTCTGCAGCTTCTGCTCTTCTTCTCTCTCTTTCCTCCTTCTGTCTCTTTTTTTCCTCCTACAAATACAAGAATGATAGATTTTATGATGGAAAATTGTTTTATACGATCCCAAAACTGATATTTTAGGTGTGGCTGAATACCCGTGGACTGAATTACCCACTGCACTTGTGAGAAATGCTGAGTGAGAAAATTCCCCCTCTGCAGATTCTGCATTTGTTGCCTTTAGCATGGGCTCGCGCACAGCACTGCATGACAGTTGCATTTCGGGCTCATTCACACCAGCGCTTGTGTATTAAGGTGCACATAAAGAGTACACCTTGCAGTGTATTCAGGATAGACACAAAAATGCCTTGTAAAATCCATAGCAGTGCTTTCCTATTCCCCGTTTTTTTTTAATTATTTAACTTGACACAGTTAACTCTGAAAGAGTTGAGATGAATTATTTGCATCAGAATGCGCAGTGCAAAAATAAACTGAAGCAAAAGGACATAAGAGAAATTGTCTTATCTATGGGTCGGGACTGTGTTGGGCAACGCTGCACAGTGCAGCCCAACAGGACTGGCGTGAACAAGCCCTTGGGCTTGGTTCACATTACATTTCGCATAGCAGGAGATTGTGGCCGGCTCACACATCTCCGCAGCGCCACAGTGCGAATTGCACAGGAGTCCTATGCATCTTTTGGTCCATTTCAGGTCTGAATACAGCCCAAAATTCAGGCTGAAATCAGACCTGAAACGGTGAATGGAGACGAACCGTACTCCTGCTGTGAGGCACTGTGTTCTCAAGTGTGAACCCAGCCTCAAACATATTTTTTTGGTTTCATTTTTGATTGAACAGGTGTAGATAGAGACAATGTTGGGTTTTTATTGTTGCCTGTGTCTGAATTGGGGAGATATCCCCTCACTTCCTGTCAGGACAGGAAGTAATGTGAAATCTTTTCAACAGATACCATTAAAAACAAATTTTAAGGAAGCGGGGAAGGGTTAGAACTTTTGACAGTGTTTTTATTGCTGTCAGTACCTTCCTATACCAGTGACAACCACATTCACTATTTCTTATACTAGTGTCACAGGACCAGGAAGTGAGGGGTGTCAAACAATAATAAAAACCTGACAGAAACGGGAAATCTTCCTTACTTTATCTAAAAACTACAAAGGAAAAATTTTGGTTGAAGTTAAGCCCCACAATTATAATTTCAACACAGTGTCGTTGATTTACTAAAACTGAAGAATGCAAAATCTGGTGCAGTTTTGCATAGAAGCCAATCAGCTTCCAGGATTAAGTCCAGGTTCACACTGATGCAGGTTAGAAATTTCGCAAGTTGAGCTGAACTTTCACAATTTCAAACCAGCAATGCAGTCCGACTTCGGGGGATATTTGACAGTCATTTGACAGTCATTTGACAGTCATCTGTGTCAGTACAGGAACTACTTTTGGGATCGGTGTGGTGCTGCATCCAATTCGGACGGTGCTTTTGCCAGCAATAGCCACCAATTTGGCATGCAATTTCACATGTCAAATCGCATGTCAAATCGCATGCCAAATCGGCCCAATGTGAACGTGGACTTATTGTCAAAGCTTAATTGAACAAGCTGAAGCTAGAAGCCGACTGGCTACCATGCACAGCTGCACCAGATTCTAAATGCTCTAGTTTTGTTAAATCTCCCCCAGTGAGTTATGAGTGTGGTAGGTGGGTAAAGCCAAAAGCCCTAGGTGAAGTCTTGGGTGGATCTAAAGACCTGGTGGGTGGAGCTGGAAACTATAGAGGTTTAGATCTTGTAGGCTTCATGCACACAGCTATACAGGGGCTTTACATTGTGCAGAACCTGAATAATGACATTCCCGGGACTGCTGCTGCGTACAGCTGACCATTGAGATGCATTATAAGAGGTAGTTGGACACAGTGACACACTAACTGCATTTGGAGTATACGTCAGAGCACATGCAGGTGCTTTACCCAAAGTTTCTCAACTCCAGTCCTCAAGTACCCCCAACAGGTCATGTTTTCAGGCTTTCCATTATTTTGCATCAGTTTCACTGCCTTAGTAATTACCACAGCTGTTTCAGTTGAGAGAAATCCTGAAAACATGACCTGTTGGGGGTACCCAAGGACTGGAGTTGAGAAACATTGCTTTACACAACCCTCTGCGCTCAACCCTGTGTAGCCATCAAAAAGCCCTGAGCCTGCTGCTGGGCATCTCCATCTTGGGATGTAAGGAGCCCCAGCAGACTTAGAGCTGTCACTCAAGTTGCCCTTCCTCCTGCATAAAAGGTTATGTAGGGATGGGAGGGGGTGGAGGAGCTGTGCCAGCACAAAGATATAGACACCCCCAGAAGAGGAGGAGGCTATAACATACCAGACAATTAACTCTTCCTGGAAAAGTCAAATTTTCTAGCAAGTTCATAAGTGATTAACAACATGCAAATAAGCATTTAAAATATGTGATATATCTGTTCTTGTACCTGTAATCATCTTAAGCTGGTGACAGGGTCTCATTAAAGAAGCACTCTAGTAAGACCAATTCTTTTCTAACATGGTTCTATAGTAATAACTATGCCAAACTACAAAATAAAAATTTGAGCTATTCTGGTCCAAAATGTCTGATGGCCTTGTCTCCAATATTCACTTTGTATTGGAGGCTATGTAAGCATTATCTGTGTGTGCAAGCTGCTTTTCCTACTGCATTAGCGTACTTTTTCACTGGGGCGGCGGGTCCATTAGCGATAAAGCACCGCTAGTTTTTGCAGCGCTTTATCGTCACTTTAGTGGCACTTTTCGGTCCTTAGCGGGGTGCTTTTAACCCCCGCTAGTGGCCGAAGAAGGGGGTTAATAGCGTCCATGCTGCAGCGCTTCCAAAACGATTTTCAGGCACTTCGGAAGCGCTGCCCATTCATTCCAATGCAGGACCATTTTTCCCGTCCCACAAGCGCACTGCCCCAGTGTGAAAGCACTCTGACTTTCACACTGGGGAGGCATGAGAGGGAGTTTTCAGGCGCTTTACAAGCGCTATTTTTTAAATAACTGCCCCAGTGTGAAAGTAGCCTAATAATGGTGAGGAAAGAAGCCTGAACACAGTATAGGGCAGCAGAATGTGAAGAAGCTGACGGCTCCCGCTAAGCCATGTGTGGCTAACGTATTAGTGTCTACTACTACTTGTACACTCAGGGTACGTCAAAGGGTATAATCGAAATTCCACTTTCCTGCCAATTAAAGTTCTGTAAAAAAAAAGGAGAGGGCCCATATATAAGCCAAATGATAGAATAAAACATGTACTTCCAAATAAAGCACAGAAAGTAAATGAAACTGTATACAGTAATGTCTTGGGGCTTTGCTAACGTAATTCTTTGGTGGCAACACTCATTCATTTTGTATTTTATTTTTGGATGCAACAAGAGTTTTAGTCAAACTTGAGGATAAATCTTTTGATGCCACACATGCATTTGTTTATACCAGTCTATTCCTAATTATAACCAAAACTATGATGGTTTGCAATACATTTTAATTCAAATGTTTGGAATGCTCCAGAAGAGTGAAGGAAGTCATTAACAATTTCTAACTTTTTTCCACTTTTTTTTTTATGTCAACCTTTAGAAATTAGTTTGAAAGTGAAAAATGTGCCCAGATTTGCTAAAAAAAATAAAATGTATTAGATTATTGAACAATTGAATTGGAATGCGTGGGCACCGTTACTCTGGCAACAGAGAGGCATTTTATCATTAAATCGTTCCTAAAATTGTGACAATGATAAAGATGAAGTCCCACCTCTTCTTTGGCTTTTCTCTCTGCCTCTTCCTGTTTCTTCCTCTGCTCCTCCTCTTCCATAAACCTCTTCCTCTCCTCACGTTTTCTCTTCAGCTCCTCCAGTTCTGCTGCAGATTGCTGCTGTTTCTGCTTCAGCTTCTCAAACTCTCCGGAGTCCGTTTCACCTTTACGACGGCGCGGGTCCTCAAATTTTTTACCTGCTTCCACCTTTGTTCCAGAGTCCGCCTCATCGCCACTCGGCTGTCCTTTCACCCCACTTAAAGGAAACCACATAAATGCATTTGCTAAGTATATAACACACAAGATATACATGTATTCATCATTTCTAGCTGTAAACTTTTCATCGGATTTGGAAGATGTTCCTTTTGTTTTAACCTTTTAATAACCAGAGTTCAGACTAAATTTAGCAGTGGCAGAATGTGTCAGTTTATTGGGTATTTAACTCAATTACTAATTTTCCAAACTGAATCATTTTTACATTTTAGGGGCATATAGGGATTTATTTTATTTTTTTTTGGTACATTGTTCAATAACCTCGCTCAGTTTTTTTTTTTTTTATTATTGAAGGCTGACAAATTTAAAAAAATGTGAATTTTTTTTTTTTTTTACAATTTATATTTTTTGTTAAACCACTGTGCTGTCTTTTTTAAAACTTGTATTTATTTTTTTGTGCAAAGTGAAGGCACAAAGAAAGAAAAACTATGCCAGCTAGAGCCAGAGAGGCTTATCTACGAACAAACCTCATGTGATTAACGTGTTAGGCCCCTTTCACGCGATAGGCCCACTAGGATCCGCCTGTCCATTTTTTCAGGCGGATCTGAGCGGGCCACCCATTGACTTCTATGGGCGAGCGGATATCAGCGGAGATGTGCCTGCCTGCCATCCGATAAGATCCGCTCAAAACAGACAGATGGCAACATGTTCGACATCTGTCCAGCGGATTGAATCGGATGAAAACAGACAGGCGATTCAGTTTTCGTCCCATAAATGACAGCGGAACTCTGACAGGTCCGTCCCCACGCAGTGAGCAGAGACAGACCTGTCATCCGCCGGCTCAGCAGTGATCAACGGAGCGATCTCCCACTGAGCTGGCAGAGTCCACTGAGTGGATCCGCCCTGTGTGAAAGGTGCCTGATAGTTGTCATGGTTATCACATGATTGGGAACTATGCTGATGGTTTACTGATCGATAATTAAGATCAGAACTGTCAGAATGCTCCTACCTGTCAAAATAGAAAAGTAGTTTAACCACTTCAGCTCTGGTACTGCTACAGGCCTATTTATGTGGCAATACTTTTTTCACTACCTAAGATAAAAAGTAGCATACATGGTTTGCTGGGGATGAACTAGGCTTTTAAAGTGGTTCTAAAGCCTAAACATTTTTTTACCTTAATGCATTCCTTGCATTAACCACTTAACCACAGCATTTACCTCCTTAATGACCAGGCCATTTTTTTGTGATACAGCACTGCGTGGCTTTAACTGATAATTGCGCGGTCATGTGACATTGTACCCAAACAAAATTCATGTCCTTTTTTTTCCCACAGATGGAGCTTTCTTTTGGTGGTGGTATTTGATCACTTCTGTGGTTTTTATTTTTTGCGATATAACTAAAAAAAGACCGTCAATTTTGAAATAGAAAACAATATTGTTTACTTTCTGCTATAATACATATCCAAAAAAAAACAAATAAAAAAACGAATTTATTCATCAGTTTAGGCCAATATGTATTCTGCTACATATTGTTGGTAAAAAAAAAATTGCAATAAGCATATATTGATTGGTTTGTGCAAAAGTTATAGCGTCTACAAAATAGGGGATAGATTTATGGACTTTTATAATTTTTTTATGTTTTTACTGGTAATGTTATTATTGACAATTTTTGAGGACCAGTAACATTATTACAGTGATCAGTGCTAAAAAACATGCACTGATCAATGTATAAATGACACTGGCAGGGAAGAGTTGCACACTAGGGGGCGATCAAGGGGTTATCTGTGTTCCCTGGGTGTGTTCTAACGGTGTGGAGGATGGGCTCACTGGGACAACACAGAGATCGCTGTTCCTGATCACTAGGAACAGCAGATCTCAATGTTGTCCCCTGTCAGAATAGGGATCCACCTTGTTTACATAGGCAGAGCCCCGTTCTGCCTCTCTGTACCATGATCGTAGGTGGACGGAGGCCATCGAGCAGGCCCACAGTATCTATTACATGAAACGACGTACAGGTACATCGCTTTGTGCAATAGAGCCGCCCTGCCGCAGTATATAGGAGGTGGGCGGTCTTAAAGTGGTTAAGGTAAAAAAATGTTTAGGCATCAGCTTCCCCCCCCCCGTTTTACTTGCCTGAGCCCTCATTTGATCCATTGCTGTGCATGTCTGCAGCTCTTCTCTCCCCTCACTTCCGGGTCTCTACTGAGGCACCGGGAGGCATTGGCTTCCGCTGCTGTCAATTAAAGCCAGTGAGAAGGGAGCGGGGGCCAAGTCCCGCTGTCTGTGTCAATGGATGCAGCAGTGGGGCTCAGGAGCGAGCACGCATGAGTGCCCCTATGGGAAGCGGCTTCCCGTGGGGGCACTGGACAGAGAGGAGGTGCCAGGAGCACCGGCGGGGGACCCGAGAAGAGGAGGTTTGGGGCCACTCTGTGCAATTTTGTTGCATAGAGCAGGTAAGTATGGAGATGTTTGTTATATTTATTTTTTATTACCTTTACAATCTCTTTAAAGTGGAGTTCCACCCCAAAATAAAAAAATTTATTAATGTGCTTAAAAAAAAAAAAAACATTTGGAGAAATTTTTTTTTTTACTCACCTCTAAATGCCTGTTGCTAGGGGGTCCCTCGTAGTCAGTCTCCTTCAGCGCCTGGGCTCCCGACATCACTTCCCTCAGCGCAGGAAGGGAGAGCACCTCTCCCCCCCCTCCCTCTAGGCGATTATCTAGGACACGTGACAGGTCCCAGATGACTGCGCGGCCAGTCGTGGCGCGGCTCGCGCATGCGCAGTGGGTGCCCAGCTGTGAAACTACAGCCGGGCGCCCACAGTTAAAATGCCGGCACCGCCGAGCGGAGGGGAAGATGAGCGGGGATTCAATCCCCTGCATCGCTGGACCCTGGGACAGGTAGGTGTCCGATTATTAAAAGTCAGCAGCTGCAGTATTTGTAGCTGCTGACTTTAATTTTTATTTTTTTGTGGAAACACCACTTTAAGGCCCCTTTCACACTGGGGTGTTTTTCAGGCGGTACAGCGCTAAAAATAGCACCTGTACAGCGCCTGAAAAAATCCGGCTCCATTCACTCCAGTGTGCTAGCAGGGCAGTCAAAAAAGTCCTGCTAGCAGCATCTTTGGAGCAATATAGGAGCGGTGTATTCACCGCTCCTACCCATTGATTTCAATGGGACACCGCGGTAATACCGCGGCAATACCGCCGCAAAGCACCGCTACGGTGGCGCTTTGCGGGGGATTTTAACCCTTTTTCGGCCGCTAGCGGGGGTTAAAACCGCACCGCTAGCGGCCGAATACTGCGGCTAAAACAACGGTAAAGCAGCGCTAAATATAGCGCTGCTTTACCGTCGCCGCCGCTCCCGTCCCAGTGTGAAAGGGGCCTAATTTATATGTAATCTCTACACAGAAAGACATAAAAAGTATATATTTGTTGTCTTATAATTTGTCCCATTGGCCCACCTGGCCCTTCCTCCTCCAAGATACAGGGCTGATACCCCAAGGAATTTGGTACGCTACATAAGTGGTGGAGTGGAGGAGAAGTGTTAACCCTGTAAGGGCATTCAGCGCTGCAGATTCCTTGGTGTATCAGCTCCGTATCTTGGAGGAGGAAAGTGATGAAGGAGCTGTCAAACAATGGGTGTCTCAAGCCCTTAGGACATCCTGTAATTAAGGGGTCCTAATGTCAAGGTGAGCGGATATCCATCATCAGAGGTGGAACAGTTGGCATGGTGTATGACACAATATAAGTGTGTATACACAAGGCATCTGCACATGTCCGGTTTGGATGAGCACTAAACACACTTTATTTATTTAAAGCAGATGTTTTCATTAGAAGGAATTTATAAATGAACACTCAACTTTTTCGATTTAGAGTTTTCCCTTGGTTTGTTCATAGATGCACTGTTTTTTTGCTGCATGATTATTTGCTTTATATATATATATATATATATATATATATATATATATATATATATATATATATATATATATACAGTTGTGCTCATAAGTTTACATACTCTGGCAGAATTTATGATTTCTTGCCCATTTTTCAGAGAATATGAATAACAAATTCTTTCACTCATGGTTAGTGTTTAGCTGAAGCAATTTTTTTTATCAATCAACTGTGTTTACACTTTTTAAATCATAATGACAAAACAAACTACCCAAATCACCCTGATCAAAAGTTTACATACCCCAGTTCTCATGGCTTTTTTTTAGCAGGAACGCGGGGGGAACGCAGTTCCGGCACATCCAGCAATGAATGTATGTAATGGCAAGGAGTGCTGGGGTGTGCTGGAAGGTCTATTGATGCTTGCTGCTGGGGGATCTATTGTCACTGGTGGGGATCTATTTTTGTGTGGAGGTCTATTGTTGCTGAGTAGATCTATTGTTGCTAGGGGGGTCTTATGTTTCTGGGGGGTCTACTGTTGAGGGAGAGGTCTATTGTTGCTGCCTCCTGGAGGGTCTATTGATGCAGTCTGCTGGGACATCTGTTGTTGCTGCTGGGGCTCTGTTGTTGCTGGGGTGGTATTTTGTTGCGGGGGTCTTCTATTGTTGCGTGGGGGCTCTATTTTTGCTGGGGTGGTATTTTGTTGAGGGGGTCTTCTATTGTTGCGTGGGGGCTCTATTTTTGCTGGGTTGAGGGTCTACTGTTGCTGCGGTAGGGTCGATTGTTGCTCACTGCAGGGGATTTATTTTTATTTCTTTGTTATCATTAACAAATTCTGTGCATATCACTTAGTAGCAAAATTGATACTTGGTTCTGCATTCTCTAAAATAGGCAGCACTGGGAGGTTGGTAGGAGATGGAACCAAGGAACGGTGCTCAGGGGTGGGTGGGGAGCAGAAAGAAAGGGTGATGGTCGGAGTTCCTGCACCTATTCTCTGAGAAAAAAAGCCCTGCCAGTTCTTAATACCGTGTATTGCCCCATTTAACATCAATCACAGCTTGAAGTCTTTTGTGGTATTTGTGGATGAGGCTCTTTATATTCTCAGATGGTAAAGCTGCCCATCCTCTTGGCAAAAAGCCTCCAGTTCTTAGAAATTCTTGTTATGTCTTGCATGAACTGCACGTTTGAGATCTCCCCAGAGTGGCTCAATGATATTGAGGTCAGGAGACTGAGATGGCCACTCCAGAACCTTCACTTTATTCTGTTGTAGCCAATGACAGGTCGACTTGGCCTTGTGTTATGGATCATTGTCATGTTGGAATGTCCAAGTACGTCCCATGAGCACCTTCCTGGCTGATGAATGCAAATGTTCCTCCAGTATTTTTTGATAACATACTGCATTCATCTTGCCATCAATTTTGACCACATTTCCTGTGCCTTTGTAGCTCACACATCCCCAAAATATCAGCGATCCACCTCCGTGTTTCACAGTAGGAATGGTGTACATTTCATCATAGGCCTTATTGACTCCTCTCCAAATGTAGTGTTTATTGCTGTGGCCAAAAAGCTAAACTTTGGTCTCATCACTCCAAATGACTTTGTGCCAGAAAGTTTGAGGCTTATCTCTGTGCTGTTTGGTGTATTGTAAGCAGATACTTTGTGGCCTTTGCATAGTAATGACTTTCTTCTGGCAACTCAACCATGCAGCCCATCTTTCTTCTAGTGCATCCTTATTGTGCATCTTGAAACAGCCACACCACATGTTTTCAGAGAGTCCTGTATTTCACCTGAAGTTAATTGTGGATTTTTCTTTGCATCCCGAACAATTTTGCTGGCAGTTTCAGTGACTGAAATTTTAGTTGGTCTACCTGAACGTGGTTTGGTTTCAACAGAACCCCTCATTTTCCACTTCTTGATTAGAGTTTGAACACTGCTGATTGGCATTCTCAATTCCTTGGATTTCTTTTTATATCCCTTTCCTGTTTTATACAGTTCAACTAACTTTTCCGGCAGAAAAATATATCTACCTTCACACAGTTGAGGGAACAGTTTAATGTACCTAGGACGTGGTCCTTCAGATATGCGCAATTAAGACACGCGGCGATTGCGCAGTTCGGAAGCGCCAAGCCGAGAGTACAAAATACAGGCCTGGAAAGGATAATAATAGACCCAGACCCGACTAGAAGGATCTCTAGATATTATAGAGCAGTGGGCCCGGAGGAATTGGGTACCACGTCTAAAGCTCAAGCAAGATGGGTGGCGGTCATACCAGAGTTGTCAGGGGAAATGTGGCAGGAGGTCACGGATTCTTATCGACGGACGGTTATCTCATCTACGGATAAAATGATCCAGCTTAAATACCTACACCAGATTTATTATACCCCACAGAGGTTGTATAAAATGAGGAAAAGGGACTCAGCGTTATGTCATAAGTGTATGAGTGGGGAGGGCAACTTTCTTCATATGGTGTGGGAATGCACCAAAGTTAGGCCACTATGGTCTCAGGTCACTGGCTTTATTTCAGAACAATTTGATCTGCCGAATATCTGTTCACCCCTACGATGCCTTCTGGGGGTATTTGACCAGGAGGAGATGAACGCTCATACAAAACTGTTTCTCAGACTCCTGTATTTTGCAGTACGAAAACTTGTTGCCAGGAGGTGGATCTATGAAGAGCAGCTGACAATTGGAATGTGGCTAAAGGTGGTTAATGCGGATGTTCAAATGTACAAAATGACCTATGAAGCCAGGGGGGCACCTAAGAAATTTAGGAAGGTGTGGTCTAGGTGGGTGGAATCTGAATACACTTTGGAAGAGGAGGATTAAATGGCACCACTTAGGTACTCTCTACGGGAAATTGGCTTATGAAGGCTTCAGGGAAATGTAGGATAATGTAGTGGTATGGAATTAATAAGTCGCTAGCAGCATGACAAACAGAGTCTCAGCAGGGCAAAAATCTTTCAATATGGTCTGGTAATCTCTCCCTCATCCAGGAGAGAAATGAGGACTATTGGATATGTGGGCAGTGAACGCAGAGAGACAAAGGGGGGGGGAGGGAGGGGGTAGTTTTAGTAAGGGTTAAACGGGTAGGAACAGTTGGGGTGCTGTTTAAGGTTTTCAAAAAAAAAAAAAGTAATGTACATGTATGAATGAGAGAACTGTATTTCGTTGACATGTTGTATATGTTGCAGTGGCGGATGTGCCTTACTGAAATGTCTCTCAGATGATATTTTTCTTGGTTGTTATATTTCCATTTGTACAATAAAAAACTATTTAAAAAAAAAAACTTTTCCGGCAGATCTTTTGACAATTCTTTTGCTTTCCCCATGACTCAGAATCCAGAAACCCCAGTGCAGCACTGGATGAAAGATGCAAGGGTATGTCAGGAGTCCAGAAACTCATTGACCTTTTATACACACACACTAATTACAAGCAAACAAATCACAGGTGAGGATGGTTACCTTTAATAGCCATTCAAACCCCTTTGTGTCAACTTGTGTGCATGTTATCAGGCCAAAATCACCAGGGTATGTAAACTTTAGATCAGGGTCCTTTGGGTAGTTTCTGTTGTCATTATGATTTAAAAAGAGTAAACACAGTTGATTGATATTAAATGGCTTCAGCCAAACACTAACCACGAGTGAAAGAAATTTTTTTTATGTTATCATTCATTTTCTCTGAAAAGAAATCATAAATTCTGCCAGGTTATGTAAACTTATGAGCACAACTGTATATACACACACACACAGTAAGTATATATATATATATATATATATATATATACTATATATATATATATACACAATTTTCATATATGGATTTTACTATTCTTTAATCATTTAATTAATTAATGTATGTGAATTTGTACATTTATTTCAACATTTTTGGGGGATTTATTTATTGAATGGTATAAGCTGTAATTAGGTTTAGGTGGTAGAGCTGCACTTGTATTGGAAAGCTACTGATGGTGAAAATCAAAGCAGTACAGTGATGAGTTCATCTTTCTGTCACTCTGCTTTCTCCTTCTATCAGCATACTTCTTGTCACATGAACTGATTGGCTCCTTATGCTGTTTCTTCCTCTCTGACTCTCAGCTCTTCTGTATAGGTTATTGCAAGAGGCTGATACCAGGTCAAATCCAGGTATCAACCTCTGTTTGCATTAAAACTGGTACATTTATTCGTGTATGCATGATTACAAAAATGTATTAATGTATGTATTTTATGTCTGCCTAGATATCAGCTTTAACAAAGGTTTGTGATCCATAATAACAATTGAATTTTAGATGGATACAAAGTGGATAGGAAACACAGTAGGAAACTATAATGTAAACTGGAATGCAATGTAGGAATTTTCTAGCCTGAGAATAAATAGGCTCTTGAAGTTTGCTGGAACTGCTCTGTGAACTCAGAGGGCAAAATAGCCAAAGTAAGCTTCTTTCCCAAGACACTCTCGGGTCAAAGATGACAAGTTTACTCCAATCGCTTCACATTTACAAATATGACGCGTCAACCAGCAGCTGTGGAATCTGGTTATAATTGCCGAAAAATCTAAATATAGCTGGGGGGGGGGGGGGGACTAACTTTGATGGTCAGACATCAAATGTACATGCAAGGCTTTACAGAGGCAAGCAATAATAAAAATGTCAAAAAAGCAATAATTTAATTATCCTCTTTGTACTGTAACCCTACACAGAATCATATACAAAAAATATGAAATACGTTTTTTCTTCGTATTGTATACCTTCAGAGATATCTTTATATTCATATATAAAAACTTTAATACATTTTAAAATCATATACAGGGGGTCCCCGACTTACGAACGCCCGACCTACGAACATCCCCTACTTACGAACCGGGCGCTGCGGGGACCCTCCGCCATTTTCCGCCCTGTTCCGTCCGTTCTGTGCATGCGCGGCCATTCGGAGCCTCGGGAAATGCCGGAAAACTTCAGAAATGTCCGTAATTTGCAGCGCATGCGCAGAACGGCATTAGACGGAACATCGGAAATGCCTGGAAATGTCCGTAATTGTCCGTAATTGTCGGTCTGCACATGCGCGGCCGACTTACGAACAATTCCGACATAAGAACAGGTGGGCAGTCCCTAACGAGTTCGTAACTCGGGGACCCCCTGTACAGTAAAACTTTGGTTTGAGAGTGTTTTGCAAGACAAGCAACATTTTTAAATACATTTTGACTTGATAATAAACAAGTGATGTCTTGATATACAAGTAGCGTCATGTCAAAACTCAGTATAAAAGAAAGGAGGCGCCTCTAAGTGTAGCAATATTGTTACATTTATTGAAGGTACAACAATTAGCAACTCACGTGGTTGATGATTAAAACAGGCACATCTAATGCAGGCATTTGGGGTAAAGCTGTCCACACACCGGTGAGAGTTGGTGGTGCGGAGGACGGTCTATGTGAATAGCTTTACCCCGGATACTTGCATACTTTGATGTGCCTCTTTTAAAGCGGTTCTGCACTCTGAAAAAAAATTTTTTTTTTTTTAGGATGTAATATAAAGTGTGCTTACCTTTATTAGGGGACTCACCTGTTCCATCTTCCATCTCGATCGCCGCCGGTTTTCGTCCGATGAAGTTCCTCGTCTTCTTCTTTAGTGCTGGGGGCCATCTTGCCTGTGGGCATGTGAAACACCCACAGGGACTTTAGATGGCCCAGCATGCACTGCCGTTACTCGCGCGTGCGCAGTAACGGCTCATCTGCCGAGATCTCACGAGATTTCGGCAGATGCGGCCGAAATCTCGGGAGATTTCGGAAGATGTGGCCGAAATCTCGCGAGATTTCGGAAGATGCCCGCACTGACTCCTGGGATCAATGACACCAGATCCCAGGAGACAGTGCGCCGTGACGACGATCGACGCAAGACCCCGCCCGCCGCCGCAGAGGGAGAAGACCGGAAGTCTTCAATTACAAGGTAAGTAAAAAAAAAAAAAAAAAAAAACATTTCATTTAGTACTCTTTGCCTGATTTGGAAGGCAAAGAGATTTACTAAATGAAAAGGGTGCAGAACCGCTTTAATCATCAACCATGAGAATTGCTAAATGTTGTACCTTCATTAAATGTAACCATATTGCTACACTTAGAGGCGCCTCTCTTCTCTTTTATACTCTGTAGCTCCTGCTGGATTTTGCTTCTAATTCCCTTGTGGAGGCTTCCATTTGTGGATGGACATTTTATGGTTACACAACCTATCACATTGCTATAATCTTTTTATATGGACTATAAACAGAAAGACCTATAAATAAATGGTTGTGGAACAAATCATCTGAGTTTCCATTATTTTTTTATGGGGAAATTCGCTTTGGACAAGTGCTTTGGATTACAAGCATTTTTACAGAACGAATTATGCTCGCAATCCAAGGTTTTACTGTACACCGTGTTTGTACTTCTTTTATATAATCTTTAATAAAAAGGTAATTATAAAAAAAAAAGTAAAACATTAAAATTTTAGAAATTTTGAAAATATTAAATGACCTATCCTCCCAAAAGTGGCATATAAGTAATAGGCAGCGCCAGCAGTGCACAGGTCATGCAGTAGGCCACGTCATCATCATACTACTAATAATAATAATATTAAAATGTATTTATTTCCCTACCCTGACTAGAATTACTTTTTAACTATTAACAGATATTTTTTTTAGGTAAGCATGCTCTTTACCCTGTAATGTAAAACATTTAGGAAAAAAAAGGTTAACATTTTAGGAAAAGGGTTGATAGATGACGGACAAGCTTTATTACCCAAATTTGTCCAAATGTTTGAGCTTCTGCGGTGTAACGTCATGTAAACTTTCTCCATTCTGGGCTTTGCTTTCCGGAAATCCTTTCTTTCGCTCCCAGCTGGCTTTTAACTCTTCCTTCCCACCTCTCCCTTTGTCATCTTTAACCTAAAAAACGGAAAGTAAACAACAAAAAAAAAAAAATGAGTACATTTGTTTTATCTGCAGATCCCTTTAAAGGGTTTATGGAATTTTCAGCCAAAATCGAAGGCTAGTGAAAGTCGAATTGTGATCTTTTCGGCACAGAAGATACTTTATGTCAGAGCTGGTACATCTTAAGTGGGATTGTTTCGGATTTTGGTGTCCATACTTTCAGCATAAGGTAAAAACAAAGATTCAGGACCCAACTACACTGTTGTGTTTTAACACATGTGTTGCATTGCGTTGCTAACACACGTGTCCAAATAGTGTCTTTTCCCATCTCAGGGTTTCATGGTTGGGTTAAGTTAAATTTATATGCAAAACATTTTTCATTGTTTTGTATAAAATTGGGTAGGGTTAGAATCCTTGTCAGTTTTTTTTTTACTGCTGTCTGCAGATTTCCATTTACTTCCTGTCCAGGGAGACAACGTTAAGGCAAGGGAAATCTCTCCAGTTGTCACCTGATTCAGTGTCCCTATTTGAACATGTCTCTTCTATTCCTGTTCTGGAGAAAACTGTTAACTTTTGGATTTCCTATCCGTTTGTCCAAGTAACAATGGCCACCATGAATAATTACCCCAGTTGGTACACAGACAGCAATAAAAAAAACCTTTCCCCCACTCTATTCGATACACTTTAAAAGTTAGCATGGATTAAGAGTTAATTGGGTTCATTTTATGTATTAGGTTGGGACTTTCGAAGTTGACTTTTCAAGGTTGGGTTAACACTAAATGTTATGAATAATGTAATAATGACGTTTCTTTCGATGGATAGATGTAAGTGTTGGGATTAAGTTAAGGGCTTGTTTAATCATTGATCCTGGTACTAGGAGTCTGGCTATAGTGGTTTTTGGCACAGAGCTGATGAAGCAAAGTTGTTCCCGAAACGTGTTGTGTAAATGGTTATTCACTCAGGCTGGCCATACATTATACAATTTTATTGTTCAATTTCCTTTAGATTTACCTTCAACTATGTAGTGCAAGAGCCTGCCTCACTGCATACAAATTGAAAGTGTTTAACCGCTTGCCGACCGCCCGCTGTAGATAGACGGCGGCATAATGGCACTCCTGTGCAAAATGCCGAAGCATGTACGGTGGGCGCTTTAAGGAGTATAGGGCTGGCGGTGCACACGTGCGCCCGCAGGGTGACATAGTAGCTCCTGCGCGGGGTCGGCGGCTACTCGCGATTGCTCCTGAGAAGGAGAGAACGGAAATCTGTCAATGTAAACAGATAGATCTCCATTCTGTCAGGGGTGAGGAGAGCGATCTGTTGTTTCTAATGCTTAGGAACAACGATCTGTCCCCTCACCCAAGCAGTCCCACCCCCACCAAAGTTAGAATCACTCCCTAGGTAACACAGTTAACCCCTTGATCGCCCCTAGTGTTAACTCCTTCCCTGCCAATGGCATTTATACAGTAATCAGTGACTATTTATAGCACTGATCGCTGCATGAATGTCAATGGTCCCAAAATAGTGTCAAAAGTGTCCGATCTCTCCGCCTTAATGTTGCAGTCCTCGCCATTACTAGTAAAAAAAAAAAAAAGAATAATTAAAATGCCATAAATCTATCCCCTATTTTGTAGCCGCAAACCAATCAATATACGCTTATTGCGATTTTTTGTAGAAGAATACATATCGGCCTAAACTGAGGAAAAAATGTGTTTGTTTTTTTTTGGTTTTTTTGGGTACATCTAAAGGAAAATTGTATAATGTATGGTCAGCCTAAGTGCAAGTTTTCGATCCTGCTAACTGCCTCCTTGGTTGTATTATATTTCCTTAGATAAGAATTATGCAGGAATTTACATCTAACAATAACGTTTTTTTAGCTTTGAAAATCAAATGTGCCAGAAGTGTGTTTTTATTTAGTCTATTGTTTTGGTGATACTGATAATGACTTTTGGTTTTATACTTACTATTAACACAGGCACCATGTGCATCATTTTCTGTGCTTCTAATAAAAATGTAATACAGTAGATTAGGTTGAAGGCCAGATTACAGAATCCACTACTAACTAAACCTAACCTACTAACCTAATAGATTACTATCAGATAATTAGAAGGATTCACTTGTTACTGTGTTGCAGAAGTTAAAAAAATCAAGCATAACTACTGCAAGTAAGCCAACATACAGTATAGTCACAGTACACTGTAGAATATAAGAGCTCTGAGGCTCGGTTCACACTTGTGCGATGCGGAAACCCTGCAAATCCACTGCGGATTCACACATTGCACCCGACTCGCACGGCAGTTCACACTACCATATGCGAACTGCCGGGGGTGTCAATACATTGTTAATGACACCCCCATTTCAACTCGCATATCGCACTGCGAACTGTCAGTTTGGACATGAATTGGATCGTATGTTAAAGTACATTACGGTATGCATTAACATGCCCTGTGTTAAGGCAGCCTATTAATTATAAATGGGCTGCCAATGTACTGTGATAGATTAAATAAAATGCACATGGCACATGTCTTTTAGCAATGCAGTGCACCACTAAGCACAGTATGTATTTCCCTGCTCTACAGTGCACTCTACTACTGTTGTACATGCGTTGCCATATGTTGTGGCACCATGCGCAATGTGTGAATGGGCCCTTAAAAAAATGTTTTATTGTTGTCTGTGACCCTGTTAGGAAGATTTTCCTTCAGTTCCTGAGACCCTGTATAGGAATTGGGGAGTTTGGTTATCAGTAGGACTGAAAGGCACAAACACAAATTAAAAGTACTGTTAGAACTTCTTATAATTTTCACCCTACCAAAATGTGTCTCTGCTTTTCTCGGGGTCCCTGTTGGACAGATTTCTCATTGCTTCATGTCCTGACAGAGGATTTAATCCTTCTCCACACATCCAAAACAGGATAAAATGGTTTTGGTTGTAGCTGGGCTTTTTTTTTGTTTTTTTTTTAAGGCTAAAATAAATGATAATAATCTCATGTTCATGGTAATGGCTTGCATTTTCTTTATTGTAATGGTTTGCATCCCTGAAGCTTTCCATCAAGAAAATTTTTGCCTATAACTGACTATCTTGTGAGGAGTGAAGCAGTGCTTAACACTTTTCCCTAGTCTTATGTGCTCTGTGAGACTCCTATGGAAACATACATTCCTACAATGTGGCATGTCTTCTTTCCTGTGACCAATGGCTTTCCATTAGTTCACTCAGGAGTTGACAAGCAGCAAGTGGAGCATTGAGTTCTGCAAAGAGGTTTAAAGTGCATCTATATCTAAAGCCTTTTTTATTTTTGGATATATTTTTTATGTGCCTGGTCTGGTTCCAAACTTCCTTACTCTTTTCTAAAACTAAAAAAAAAAATGTTTTGGCTATAGATACATTTTAATAGTCTAGAACAGGGCTTTTTTTCTCAGAGAATAGTTGCAGGAACCCACCCCAGTCAACTCCCTACCCAACCACACCCCCAACTTCGCCCAGAAGCTCACCCATATTCACACCATTCCTCGGAAAAGAGAAGTAAAGTGATGCCAAATTTTGGGTGTGGTCAAGGCTCACCTTCTCCCCCCTGTCCACAGCTCACCTCCCCCCTGTCCATAGCCCACCTTCTCGCCCCATCTACAGCTCATCCCTCATCCACAGGTCATGTCTCTCCTCTTGTCCATAGTTCACCCTATCCCTCCTGTCCACAGCTCACCCCACCCCCCATCCATAGGTCATCTTCTCTCCTCTCATTCATAGTTCACCCTCTCCCTCCTGTCCACAGCTCACCCTCTCCCCCCCCCCCCCTGTCCACAGCCCACCCCCCCATCTACAGGTCACCTTCTCTCCTCTTGTTCATAGTTCACCCTCTCCCCCTGTCCACAGCTCACCCTCTCCCCCCCTGTCCACAGCTCACCCTCTCCCCCCCTGTCCACAGCCCACCCCCCCCCCCCCATCTACAGGTCACCTTCTCTCCTCTTGTTCATAGTTCAGCCTCTCCCCCCCCTGTCCACAGCTCACCCTCTCTCCCCCTGTCCACAGCTCACCCTCTCTCCCCCTGTCCACAGCTCACCCTCTCTCCCCCTGTCCACAGCTCACCCTCTCTCCCCCCCTGTCCACAGCCCACCCCACCCCATCTACAGGTCACCTTCTCTCCTCTTGTTCATAGTTCAGTCTCTCCCCCCTGTCCACAGCTCACCCTCTCCCCCTTCCACAGCTCACCCTCTCTCCCCCTGTACACAGCCCACCCCCCCCCCCATCTACAGGTCACCTTCTCTCCTCTCATTCATAGTTCACCTCTCCCCCCTGTCCACAGCTCACCCTCTCCACAGGTCACCTTCTCCCTCCCTCCCCCTCCCAGCTCACCTTCTCCCCCCACATTCCACAATTCACCTTAGCATGTGCTCCTCCATCCACAACTCCCCTTTTTACCCTCTGTAAACATGTCACCTCTGCACCCCCAACCACAGCTTGAACCCCCAGTCCACAATCACCCCTGAACCCCCATCCACAGCTTATCTCTCCCCTCTCCATATTTCACTTCTGCACCTCCATGTTGCAATAGAGTAGTGCAGCCGACTCTGTTCAATTAGGCAGAGCGGCCTTTCTTTTTTACCTCAGCCTATTGCAGTCCAATCCATGCAGCTCTGCCTGTCATATCTGTGTAGCACAGAGCCCAGGAGGAGTTTCAGAGCACTTCACTCAGCTCCGTGCTACACAGATCTGACAGACAGCAGGTGGGGATAGAAGCTGCCTCTGGAATCCGTTATTTAATGCCAACAGTTGCAGCATCTGAACCTAATCCCCAGGGCACCCATCCAACAGATGTGGGGTATGTGTGCCAGCGCTAGCATACAGAAGCCAGTGGAGGAATTGAGTGGTATAGAAAACTTCCTCCACAGACAATTGTTATGTGACAGGCTGAAGAGGAGAGGGCTGCTAGAGGTGGCGGAATGGCGTTCCCGCCACTTTCTGGCAGAAAAAAAAAGCCCTGGTCTAGACTATTCTAAATTATCTGAACATTAATATTTACTCTTTGGACACCTGTCTGAAATGTTAGATATAATATTATTTTTTTAACAATGTGTTCTCTCTACAACAGCAAAGGAAGAAATTCCTACCTCTTCTTTTTTGAAGCTTGCTCGAACTTTCTCGTCCCTTTTAGCTTCAAACTTATTTTCTTTGTCTTCTCCCTTTCCATATTTAAAGTTGAAATGTAACTCTTGAAAACAGTCCACCAGTATACGTGCAGTGGCTATCACACCGTGCAAGATTGTCTGTGCAGGCAACATAGTGCTTGGCCAAATACAAGATAGTGCCCTGCTCCACCTGGCAGGTAAGTGAGTGCACAAACTTAGCATCTTTAACTACCTTTTCATATGGTATCCTATTACTAGTATAGCTGGTAACATCTAATAGTCTAAGGGTTTAACCACCCCTGTACCACCATATTGCTAAAAAATGGCAACGAGTTGGATGTGTATTTCTGGAGTGCCACTTATAAATGGTGCTTTAGAAAACACATTCGGGCAGCCTGTGAGATTGTGAACAACTGTGATTTAGACTGTCATTGGATAGCTCAGATCGCAGCCAAGATGTACAGAGCCATTCAAAGTGGTTCTGTACCTTTTGATCACTGTAAACCAATCACAGCAGCCACCAGTGTAAATCCTAGAATTGTTTACAAACATCCAGTCCATTCACAACAGCGAAAGCTCTCCCTCTTCCAATGAAAATAAGGTGAATGTTTGTAAACTCAGCAGGACAGAGGATCAACAAATAAAGATTGGATTGGGGGGGGGGGGGTTGAATTGCCACTGACCACCAATGATTGTGGGGTAATTTTTAAAGAGAAAGAAATGAAAGGTAAGTGTAAGCAAACCCAACTTTTGTTTTGTTTTTTTTCTTTATATAAAAAAAGTTTATCAGTCTCAAGAAATTCATATAAAATGAATTTGGGTACAGAGTTACATGACTGATTAACTATCAATCAAACTATCACAGCACTGAAAACTGAAAAATTGCCTGGTAATAAAGGTAAATCTACAAGCTGGTACTAGCTAGTTAAGACCCATAATCCTGCAACATAACAAATAATTCCAATGCAGGTAAAGGGCAGCTGTTTAGTTCAATAATTGAAAGGCTTAGAATGATGTTGCAGGATTAGGAGGTATTTTAAATCCTCAGACTTTTAGACAATACAATTTTATGAATGGCCGTTATGGTTTTCAACAAATTCTATATAGTAAAATATGGACCTTTATTGTTTATGAGATGGCAAAATGGCGTCAAATGGTACATTCTTGATGACTATTTGTGTATTGGGCTGATGTGATTTTGGTTTGGTTGTAAAAGCAAATATTTCTGTATTTCTATAACGGGGAGTTAAATAAAGGAGCTTAGTCAGAGAGAAAGGAGAGGTTACAGCATTTAGGGAGAATTTGCTTTTGATTGTCTCATTTTTTAGTCCTCACATTTTTTAAATTTTTTTTGGATTATTGTTAACCCATGTAGGTGAGTTGGCACCTATAATGAAACACCATATCTATATTTAATACTTTAGATTGTCTAACTTTATCCTGAAAAAAAACCTACAAAGACAAAAATGAAACATGAATAAGGCTGCTTTCACACCTGAGCGGTGCGGGGCGGCGACGGTAAAGCAGCGCTATATTTAGCGCTGCTTACCATCGCTTTACCCGCGGTATGCGGCCGCTAGCGGGGTGGTTTTAACCCCGCTAGCGGCCGCAAAAGGGTTAAAAACCTCCGCAAACCGCCGCTGCAGCGGCGGTTTGCGGGCGGTATCCCCGCGGTTTCCCATTGATTTCAATGGGAACGAGCGGTATAGGAGCGGTAAATACACCGCTCCTACACCGCTCCAAAGATGCAGCTAGCAGGACTTTTTTTACCGTCCTGCTAGCGCACCGCTCCAGTGTGAAAGCCCGCCGGCTTTCACACTGGAGTGAATGGGGCCGGTTTTTTCAGGCGGTGTACAGGCGCTATTTTTAGCGCTGTACCGCCTGAAAACCGCCCCAGTGTGAAAGGGGCCTAATACTTTCTTCTACTTTATGAAATTGTTTTCCTGTTTGTAAGTCTGTTTAGGGTCATTTCATTTGTTTTTTATTTTATTTTTGTTTCATGTGGCATTTTAAGTGGCTCTAACAACAATTTCCACCTATAGATATTTCAATAAGCTCTTTGAAAGCCATTTTGTTGATGTTTCATCAGTGAAGGTTTGTGGGGTGGAAGCTTGTGAAACACACACAAATGCTGGTTGCAAACGTAATGCCACACGTGACACCCAAAATTGTGACTCAAAATGCCAACCTATTATCTCTAGGGCATGCTAATTTAATCCTCCAATAAAGAAAAGCTTGAATAATGATCATGCATTCAAAAAGTGAAAGCAATAAGCAATGTGTTAAGGAAAATCCCAAGCAAATAAAATTCCCATGGAGGTGATGGTATATTTTATAGGCTCGCAAATTGTGTGCAAGCAAGGCACAAAACTCTGGCCAGCATTCCATTCTCCAAAAAACAGGTGCAAAAAGTGCCAGAGGGAATAAAGGTACCTGCTTCTTTAGGAAGGCCGGCTGAATCTTTTCCTCCACCTTCTTGTCTTTTACCTGTTTGCTGTCTGGTTTCTTCTCCTTTTTCTCATCCTCCTTCTTTTTGGCCTCTAACCTAGCTTTCTCCTCGGCTGCTTTTTGCTCTTCTGCTTTTTTCTTTTCCTCTGCTGCCTTTTTCTCTTCTGCTTTTCTCTTTTCCTCTGCCTCTTTTCTTTTCCTTTCCTCCTCAGCCCTTTTTTGCTCCGCTTTTATCCTCTCTTCTTCCACCCTCCTCTCTTCTTCCAACCTCTTCTGACGCTCTCTCTCTTCTGCCTCAGCTCTCTCTTTTTCCCTTCGTTCTGCCTCTATCCTTTCCTGTTCTTCAACTGCCTTCCTCTCAGCCTCAAGTCTTGCTTCTTGCTCAATCCTTTCCCTCTCCTCAGCAGCCTTTCTTTCTGCCACAGCTCTTTCTCTTTCTTCTGCCTCCCGTTTAGCCTCCTCTATCCTTTCCCTTTCCTCAGCAGCCTTCTTCTCTGACTCAATCTGCTCAGTTTCCTTAGCCTTACTATGTTCTGCCTCTCTCTTCTCCTGCTCACTATCTTCTGTAGATACCACTGCCTCTATCGTCACTTCCCCATATGTTTTAGCCTTCGTTACTTCCACATTTTTAATTTGGAAAGTCACTTCTACCTGATTCTCCTCTACAAAAGGTTCCTCAGGTGTCTCCTCCTGAACTTCCTGCTTGACCTCAACTTGATCTGTTTCTACTTCTTCCTCTTGCACTTCTCTACTATCGTTCTTCTCAGTAAATTCCTCTACTGTTTCAGTCTCTTCCACTTTGTTTTCTTCTTGATGAAGGTCTGAGTCATTCACTTTTGGAGAAGTATCGTTTTCCTCGACTTCATTCTCTCCATTCCTGGTGCTTCTAGAAATCTCGAAACTTTCATTGGTTGTTATAGATATGGTTGGATCATATTCCTTCTGACGTTCCATGGCCTCTTTTTGGCGTTTTTGGCGCCTCTCCTCTCGCTTGGCCAGCCTCTCCAACAATGAAGTTTCATCATCCACTGTAAGGTCTGAGCTTTGTATTGACTTGGTACTGCTCTCTTCCACTGTAATGCTGTAATAAATAATTTTTAATGTATATTTATTATGAAAAGTCTGTAAAATATAAAAAATTGCTTCAACACCAAGGGCTCTGGAAAAAAGTTATTTAACACAGGAGGATATTTTTGAGTGATACAATGCATTCAGGCAAAGAGCAACAATATACACACTTAAAGACAACTTACATATTTTCCCTAGATTTCAGTACAGGCCATGGCCTAGAGCAGAGGGAGAATGAGGGTGCCCAACCACCCACATATTGCCATCCCAAATGATAAATTCATGCTTGACCGATGCCTGCCTTGTCAGTGCACCCAAAATCTATAATTTTCCACTGCTCCTTTGATGTGCCCATGGCCTTGCACTCAATCAACACCAAGTCTGCCATTCAGAGCTTTCCAGATTTGCCACAGGATTTGGTACAGGCATACCCCACTTTTAAGTACGCAATGGGGTTTATTTACTAAAGCTGGAAAGTGCAAAATCAGACTCACTTCTGCATAGAAACCAATGAGCTTCTAACCCCAGGTTGTTCAATTAAGCTTTGGTAATAAAACCTGGAAGCTCATTGGTTTCTATGCAGAAGTGAGCCTGATTTTGCACTTTCCAGCTTTAGTAAATAAACACCATTGTGTACTTAAAAGTGGGGTATACCTGTACTGTGTGGTGCAGCTCAGACCCCACTATTAATTACAAGCTGTCACTCTGGTAAGGAAGTGTTCATAAATGGAGTTGGAGAAGGCTGAATGCAGGAAGTTAAATTTTAGATCAGTCATTTGGACTGACGAGGAGCAAACTTTTCCCAGAGGGGACACCTTTTCCAACAACTGTCAAAACTTTACTTTGAGGAGATTATATCTTCTCACTTTAAGCATTACTTTGAGGAGATATCTTCTTACATTCTGGTCATGTCTTCAGGACAGAAAGTTAGGTTAATCACCCCAATGGGAAGACAGATTAATATACTGGAGTTTCACTTTAACTATTGTGCAACAGACCAAAAAAAATGTAATGCCATGTTATGCTTTTAATTTTATTTTCCCAGGGAATGGAGAGGGCACAACAGGAATTGAGAGGAAATCTAATTAAAGTGTGGGAAATTACCTCTTAGACAAATGGCCCCCAGAAAAGGTGTCCCCATTATTAGATTTCCCCTTATCTCTTGTTCTGGTGACAGCTGTAAAATGTTGGATTTCCCATTACATTCTATCCTGGTGACAATAGTCACTAGGAAAATAAAGAGTGGGAATCTACTCAGCAGGCCCATATTTCTAAAAAATCCAGTGCACTCCTTACAGCCATATACCCAAACAATCATGGGTGCTAAGATGAAATGATGGATGGTGTTGTGAGTAAACAGTCCAAAATGCAAGGTATCACCAGCACACAATTATAGGAATACAAAAATAGGACACTTATTCACCACCAAGCAACATGATGTTTCAGGGCCAGGGTTTAAATAGCCCAGACCCAACAATCAAAACACCATTGCTACAAGAACACCCAAAAGCCCCGAATGTAATCAATAAATACAAAACAGCAATCAGTCACAAAATAAATAGCCCAAAGTACATAGTGACAGATTTATAAGTTGCATGCCTCGAGTCAAACAAGATCACAAAAAACATTATAAAACAGGTACTATCTCAAAGAGGCAACCCATCCACAATGCCCATGATCGGAAGTAAGAATCAGATACAAGCAGAAGTGCATTAGAAACACCAGGCCGCATGCCCACACAAAAGCTCTCATAATCACAGACAGCAATAAAGACCTGGCTTAGGTTATAACCCCTCCCCATGCTACCAAAAACAAAAAAAGTTTTTTTTTATAAATATACATTAATAGCCAAAAACGATTTACTATTTTTATGTAGTTTACTTATAACATTGACCGCCATAGTGTTATTAGGTCCTTGAACTCACCAAATAAGAAAGAATAATTGAAGAAATGCCTTCTCGTATAACCATTTATTGTAAGTGATGTCTAACATACAAGCTGACAATTACCTCCAACCTCCCTTTTAACTCTCTGCCATATTTACATTCTTAAAGACGACTTGAGATACTCTGGCTTTTCAGTCCTCTGCAGACAGTTTAGGCATTCCATAGACAGTTCACTATTTGTGTTATCATTTTCCCATGAGTTTTCCTTTCTTTAAAACAAATTGGACTTGTAGAATTTGAGAGTCAAAACATTTACTGTAGGGCTGCATTCTTCTAATGTAAGTTTTCCTAAGAGAAACAAAGAGGCTGCCGTTGCTATTTTTCATTCTGCAAATGCTTGTTGCTTGACTCTCATTCTGACCCACTGCATTCAAAACTTTGGGTCAGTGACCTAGAATATGTATGGACAGAAAGTGTATGTCCAGCTGAAACATTTTTTTTTAAAGATTTTGATAGAGTGGGGAAGGATCAGATCCCCTGTTTAAACTGTACTAGTATTTTGAGGATCTGACATATGTATGTATTTCTGTAGTGCTTTTCTCTCTGTGGACTCAAAGCACTTAGGAGGTGAGGCAGTCATCTTGGGCTCGTGCAGTTGGGCTAATTTAACCTAACAGCACGTCTTTGAGTTGTGGGAGGAAATCAGAGTTCCTGGAAGAAACCAATGGAAGCACAGGGTATATGATTGAACATATCTGCCCCCAAGGTTATGGTGGTTTGTTTGATAATATATGTTCCAGGGAAAGTGAGTTTGGTTGTCAAGAGCCCAAACATTTTGGGCTCTGGCGTTTGGATGGGAGATTGAACGTGGACTTCCTGGCCATTGCTTCAAGTTGGTGAAACGGGTGCATTAAAAGTGCCACTGTCCAAAAAAAAAAATACAAAGCATGGAAGCTTCACAAAAGACTATGAAGGCTCACCTCCCCTCTCTGAAATAGGCTGGGCTCATGTGATACAGCCTCAAGCAATATTTCAACACAGTTTTGGATGCCTGTACCTTCTGTGAGCTTTGTTTCCTCCTTCCAACCGAAGTAAGGTTGTAGGATGGCAGTGAGGGACCATGCATTTGATATACTTAGAAGGGTTGCAGATGTGAAAAATGTGCTGAAGGCTGTATCGGCTAAACACAGCAGGCTTTGGACTTGTGGTTGGATAGCTAAATATTCCCAGGCTTTCACTGCATGGGCCAGTCTTTGGATTTCCTTTGCGAAGAGAACAGGAATCAGGTGGAATAGACAAAGTGTGAAAAACTAGCCAGGTAGCTAAAAAACATGTTTGTTTCATATTTGGCGATTCCGTGTACATAGAAATGCTCTAGTAGCCCCCTACCCTCCCTTCCTGACGACGTGCTGCCTAGCCATCCCTCCTTCAGCACTGTGTGGGCACCGATGCCTCTTGGGATATGTGATGTGGATATATAAGAGGCATCAGGAGCAAGGTTCAGGAAAAATAAATATAAAATTAATAAATAAAGTAAAAACAGAAAAAATAGATTGGCTACTTTTACATTGTGGTGAGCAGAAGAATACAAGGGAGAAAGGTGCGAAGGCTAGCTGTGAGCTAGCATTGTTATCATATACTTGATGATAATTGGCTTAAGGGGTATTTCTTTGTATTGCCCTGGCTTTTCAATTTAAAGGTTGTGACCAATGAACAGGCACAAAAATACTAAGCCCCCCTACCCCCCCACAAAAAAAACAAAAACAATGAACTGTATTTACCTGTTCTGAGAGTTCACCTCATTCCCATCTCCATCATCTCTGTGCAGCTTTTGCCGTTCTTGGCGAGCTCGCCGGCGTCTCTCTCTGGCAGCTTCCTCCTCATCGTCATCAACTCTCTCATAGGTAACTCTGCGGTGGGAAAGGTACAGATATTTTACATTTGTGATAATGCTCTCATGAAAATTTTCGATTTGCATACATAAACAGATATCACAAAGATGTGAAATTGCCTTTTGTTAGGCAAAAATGGAAATTTAAAACCCAACATTTTCATTTGCTTGGGTTGGGAAAGATTAGAACCTCTGTCAGGTTTTTATTGCCAATTGTGTCCTTGTCAGGGGAGATTTCACCTTGCCTATTCTAGTGACCACACAGGAAGCAATATTCCAAACAAGTACTAAAAAAATTAAGTTTTGGTTATAGTTGTGCTTTAGCACAGACTTGATGACTTTGATGACTGAGTTTGCATATAACTTCATAAATTGCATATCATTTCCGCTGCCTGTGTCTGTGCATCTACTGGTCATCATTTGCTCAGTTTGATATGTCTATCTGTCCTGGTGACCATTGTCACAGAGACAGAAAGGGAAATTCTAATTCTTGAACTATCACCAGAGCAATAAATGATGAAAAATCCTTTGGTGAAGATACCTGTTCTTGTAACATCTCTCTAAGATGGGAATTCCATTTACTTTGGAGAGATTTTCTGTTGTGCCTTCAGGACAGGAAGTGAGGAGAAATTTCCCCTGTGGGACACAGACCCCAAATAGTAACTTGATAGGGGTTTTCATTTTTCCATACTTTAACAAAAACAAAAAGGTATTTTGTCTTTGCATACACTTCAAAACTCATCCATTTAGACTGGCAAAGACACAAGTTCAAAAGACATAATGTCCATATTCAAATTATAGCAAACAAAGCCAAGAGCATTTTTGAAAGATGTTTGAGTCATTACACTGAAACGCATACTTAACAAGAGTTAACATACTGCGAATTAGAGTCACACATACCAATTATCCTTAAGCACACTTTCATTGTAAGTAATTCTACAAAAAATTGTGAAAATTCAATTGTGGTTTCATACACTGTATAATCTACAGACTCTATAAAAACCAACCTGTAATCCATCTCTCCCGTTTCTCATGTCGGCTGCCCTTCACAAAAAAGGATAGAGTTTCTTGGTGGAAGGAATTTTTACACACCAAAGATACTTAATCTGCTCTATTAAATATGTATGTAAAGGTAGGTAATCTGTAAAAAAATCTCAAGTGTCTCTGCAGCATTAAAGCACTTGGATAGAAACAGTAACTTGAGAAGATAAATCCTTTTTTTGTCCCACCATACTGTACATATGAAAAAGATTTTAACAAACTGATGCAAGGAGTACCTGCTTCTGTTCTGTAAATTAGGCGAACCTCTTTAACTGAACAAATCATCTCCAGAATAGCTTTCATGTATTTCTGATTTGGAAACAAAGCCCTCTGTCACTCTATTTTTTATCAGTTGCCCCTCTTTGGCATGATGTATAGGCTGACCTCCGCTCTGGCTTGTGGTTGGGCCCTCACCCTCCTCCTTGCCTTGCAGTGGACTTAATGATGTAATTGTACAACCTTGACCTGCAGTGCCTTATAGAAAAGTCTTTGAGGGACCGGATGCACAGATGGAGGTAGCCTACCAGAGTGAGGTAAGTATTACACATTATTCCTCATCCCCCTAGAGTTAACAAGCATTTAACCCCTGCAGTGTGTGCATGTGGGGGGCTACAAGGGTAGTTTCTTTATAATTCCAAAAGTTTTGATTTAAAGTGTATCTACAATGTATTAAGTTTTTTTTATTTCTGTTTGTGCCCCTGCTTTGTTTTACTACTCCAGTGTTTCAGTGTTTTTTCAGTCAAGGCACCCTTTAAAATTATGGACAATCTCAAGGCACACACTAAAATTATGGACAGTCTCGAGGCACCTCATTCCAAAATGTAAAAAACAATTCTAATAGTTTTACATATTACATCAACATCCTCGCACGTAGGACACCCAATGTTAGAGGTGATTTATTCTTCCAAATCCAATACACTTTTGCACACTGGTTCTGACTAGTAATCCAGTGTTTCTCTTCTCCCTCAGTTGTTTTTAATTACTTTGCTAAAGTGACCCCAGGGCTAACGGAGAGGGGCAGGAAAGGGTCATTGGTTGTTAGCAGATAGAAGGTCGAAATGGTGCACAATGAAAACCTGTGGCTTCGTGTAACTAAAAGGCAGGCTTCATCCATCTGCTGGCTTGTATACAATTTTGGGGCATTTTTTTGGCATTTTGCCACGGCATGCCGGAAGAAACCTTAAGGCACCCTGGTTGAAAAAGGCTGCACTACTCCATTTGTCCTAGTGGCCAGTGTCACCGGAAATTAAAGTGATGGTAAAATACAAATTTGTAAGTTGTCACAAGAAGAGGAAATCTTCTAATGATGGCACTAGTTCCTGTGACAGGTTAAAGGTGGCCATAGATGGATCAAAATTCATCAGGGACAAGACAAATTATAAACCATGTGTGGCCACTGCTGCTCAACAGAAGTCGATCTATCAAACGACTTCTGTTGAATGGAGCTGTTGGGAACTTTTGAGAGATTTACTCTCACATCCTTTTGTAAGTGAACAAGATAGGAAGTAAAGGGGAATCTATTCAGTTTTTTTTTTTTTTTTTTTAATGCTTTAATAGCTAAATAGTCTTTCTCAACCAGGGTTCAATAGAACCCTATGATTCCTCCAGAGATTGCTAATGGGTTCCTTGAGCAGTGAACAATGACAAATTGATCTCCCACCTACAATGACTACCAATATAAGGGGGCAGATTTCCATTTATTGCAGGGGTTCTCTTTTAGATTGCTCACCAGAGCAAGGGGGCTTGTTTCACCAAAGTGTAGGGACATTTCTACACCAACTACCCATGTAAGGAGGCATTACTCCACTGGCAACCAATGTAAAAAGATATTTCTCCACTGACCACTAAGTAAGGGGCACTTTTCCACTGACAGATAAGATAAGTTAACAAATTTAGCAGTCTGTGTCTTTTTTAGCCATTATTATTTATTTATTTTCATGATTATTATACGTGTATAGAGCAAGGGGTAAAATAATTAGCTCTGGGTGTCATATATTCTATATAATCCAAATGATGTAAAACTTACAGTTTACGGATTATGCTGGTTTACCATAAAAATGTAGGTAGAATAATTGTTAGCAGGGGCTACCTGTGACCTGAAAATTATATCAGAGGTTTATCCAAGTTACAAAGATTGGGAAAGGCTGTTTTAAATTTGACATGTTTATTTTTCTCTAAGGCCAGCATTAAGAAAAGTACGGGTGAAAAAAAAACACTCCTGGGTTAAAACGATAATTTTTTTGCAAATTAAAGTTTACGTAAAGACAATATTTTTTATTTTAGTTTTGAATAGAGTAAGGAAAGGTTTAACCCTGTGTCTAATTTAGTTTTTTTGGCATCTTTGTTCCCTCTACCCCAAGGGTTGTCAACCTGGAGATAGCGATCTACCCTTTAACTGCGGGCAAGTCATGGGTAGGCCTCAAGCCTTCCTTGCCAACCCCAGAACTTGGATGGGGGGGGGGGCAGGAGTGACATTTACTGCAACCTTTGAAAGTTGGCTTCTCCTTCTCTCCCTCCTGCCAGCATTCATTGGGTGCAGAAGGAAAATACAGGCAATCGGTTCCAGTAAATTACACCCCTGCACCCCTCCTTCCCTGTTCCTCCTCTTTCTGCTGCCCAGGCCCCCTGTTTGCTCCCCTGGTCCCCCCACCCCTGCCCCCCACAGCACTGTCAGCTTCCCTCCTCTCCAACAGGCTACTTTGGGGGATCTTCAGAATGGAGAGCAGGGGAAGGGGCCGGAAAATATGTGATTTGCCGCCCCTTCCTTTTCTGATCGAACACAGTTAGTATACCGATCACTCACTGTGTTCATCTTACTATGTTTCAGTTTGCGAATGAGCTGCACTTCCCATTCATTCATTGTTCATTGTCCAGTGCAGCTGAGGCTGCAGAGAGGAGACTGAGGAATCTCTGTCCTCAGTCTCTTTCTTTGTCTCATAAGTGAGATATCAGGGGGTCTGTTTAAAATTGTAAAAAAGTATTAAAAATAGAATAATAAAAAAATCTACTGAAGCTGTTGTCATCAGTTTTTGGAGCATTTAACCAGTTCACACCCTACCTGGTCAGAGAGAGCTGCAAGACCATAGAAACTCAACAGCTTGCAGCGGGGTCGCTGAGATAAACAGAACCTAAAACTGACGCTTCTGTAATCTGGCATCTGTTACCAACCAAGTCATCTGTTATCAGATTACTGTTGTTTTTTTGTTTTTTTTTAAATCACATGGATCAATAAAACTTTGTACTTCTAAGTTTATTTAAACTATATCACTAAACATTGTTTTATTTGCTTCCTTTTGGTAAATTAAACACACAATTGAAAGCATTTTGTTATAGCTATTCGATATAATTGCATAAAAAAAAGTTGATCTTTTAGAAACTTAGAGCTGTCTTGTGCACACCTCTCATGTTATCTCAAGGAGAGTAATTAGCCCTCCTCGTTCTTATCCCGGACAACAGAATGATTAGCCTTAATGCTGTAGAAATCTGAGAGTGGGAGTTGCTATGTAGTTTAGCAAAAAAGACACCTGGAAGGGCTGACACCACAAATAGCTGTATGTTATCGGCCCACAACAGGACTTAAGAACTGACTGTATTTTTGGCAGGTCAACTGGTATTTTTTTGTATTTGTAGGGTTTTAAAGTGATAAAAGTTAGGGAAATGTGCAGAACTGCAGAGATGTAGCACAAATTATTAATTCTTTTTTTTGGCTTGACATACACTTTAAAATAACACTGCCCTTTAAAGTGCATCAAAACAGCGCTGTGCCTTATTTATCTAACACCCAGTAAAATAGCTTTTTAGTATGTTGATATTGAAATTCATATAGAAATCAAAAAATAATTAGTTATTAAATGCTTCAGAATTCCACTGAAATCAAGGCTGAACACAGCTGATTTTTGGGATGCACAGTCCCAGCCTGGGCCAGGGGAAACATTTCATTTGAAAAACTTGGAACAAGGTGACGCTTGTAAAATCATCTTTCTAAAAATGTCTTCTTTAAATGGCCCATAAACCCGTCAACATTGTTACAACAGCTAGCCAAACTGAGTGTGAACCTGACAAGCCCCAATGCATCCTCTTCAATCAGCAAGAGCAAAGGAGACACAGCCTGTATTTTTTTTTTTTTTTTTTTAATTCCGTCACCAAAACATCTAAAATTATTCCCTTATTAGGACAATGATTGTGCAATAAAAAATCCCTCCACAGGCCTTTACACTATGACGATAACCATATGTTGGAAGAAAAGGGTAGAAGATTTTAAAAAAGAGAGCAAAAGGTCATGAAGAAAATGTGACATGCAATAGTGGGCTCTGACTTTACACGATTTTGTTTTACAGCTTAAAGAGTTTATTTTGTTACATTTATATAGTGCAAAAAATATCCTACAGCCCCTTATACAGAGAACTATTCATACCAGACAATGCCCCAGAAGACCCCTGTTATAGTAGTATTATATAGTACACCCCAATTATAGAAATATTGGCGAGTAGTAGTATTATTATTATTGTACATGATTTATATAGCGCCAACAGTTTACGCAGTGCTTTACAATATAAAAAGGGAGACAATACAGTTATAATACAATAAAATACACAAGGATTAAGAGGGCCCTGCTCAGAAGAGCCTACAATCTAATAGGGTGGGGCAGGTGGTACAAAAGGTTGTAAATGGGGAATGAGCTGATGGAAGTGGTAAAAGATTAGTTGGAGACATGCTAGGCTTCCCTAAAGAGATGAGTTTTCAGGGATCGCCTGAAGGTAGCAAGAGTAGGGGATAGCCGGACAGGTTGAGGTAGCAAGTTCCGAAGGATGGGAGAGGCTCTGGAGAAATCCTGGAGACGAGCATGGGAGGAGGAGAAGAGAGAGCTTGAGAGTAGGAGGTCTTGAGAAGAGCGGAGAGGACGGTTTGGGTGATATTTGGAGACAAGATTGGTGATGTAGCTCAGGGCAGAGTTGTGAATGGCTTTGTATGTTGTGGTTAGTATTTTGAATTTAATTCGCTGGGTGATTGGGAGCCAGTGTAGGGATTGGAAGAGAGGGTTGGCAGACACTGAGCTGTTGGTAAGGTGGATAAGTCTGGAAGCAGCATTCATGATAGACTGAAGAGGGTAGAGCCTATGGAGAGGCAGGCCAATGAGAAGGGAGTTGCAATAGCCAAGGCAAGAGATAACAAGGGAGTGAATGAGGAGCTATATATAGTATAATACAATGCAGTAGTGATATCATGTAGTATATAGTAGATTTTTATATACAGTGTATATATATATATATATATATATATATATATATATATATACAGTTGTGCTCAAAAGTTGTGGCAGAATTTATGATTTCTTGGCCATTTTTCAGAGAATATGAATGATAACACAACAACTTTTCTTTCACTCATGGTTAGTGTTTGGCTAAAGCCATTTATTATCAATCAACTGTGTTTACTCTTTTTAAATCATAATGGCAACAGAAACCCAAATGACACTGATCAAATGTTTACATATTCTGGTAATTTTGGCCTGATAACATGTACACAAGTTGACACTTGCCCCGTGTTACTGGGGCAGCTCCTGACAGGAGTGGCTCTGTGTGAAACTCCCCCGCTCGCCCCCCACCCTTGAGGCAGTAAAGCGATGGACCAATCAGGAGCACAGGAAGAGGATCATGGGACATGTAGTTTTCTAGGTAGTGTTGTACAACGGAGGCAATGGGGCTTGGACTTCAATACCCAAGATTCTGTGCACACAGAGGAGAAGACTGAATTGTTTCCCCGCGTAATTTACTTTGCAATATTAGCAGTCTAATGTAGGAAGCCAGGAAGTGCAGACCTGTTACTGGGGTCTGAGCCCTACACCATAGGGAGCAAAGACTGTGTAGAGACCCGGGTCTTCTGAGACAACTGACTGCCAAGCGTTCCAGACCTGACCCATTGGTGTATCAGGAGTGGTGAGCGGAACAACTGTGCTTAACCCCTTACTGCCCACAGTTAATTCCAATAGATACTGCCCCTTAAGGAACAGTATCATGTAAACCACCTTTCAGATGAGCCCCAAAGATAGCCGACTTAGTAATGCTAAATAGGTGCCAGGTACTTTATAGCTATCTCCAGGGGTACGTATACACCCACCCGCTATTAGGGCTGTATGCTTAAAGTGCACTTGGAGACATTTTGTTGAGTTAGTGAATGTTCTTATATTACCCACTATATTGCTGGGGGGTCAGTTATTGCTGGGAGAGATCTACTGTTGAGGGAGGGGTCTATTGCTGCTGGCTGCTGGAGAGTCTACTGTTGCTGACTGTGGGGAGATCCGTTGTTTCTGCTGGGGGTCTATTGTTGCTGGGGGATATATTGTCGCTGGGGGGGGGGGGGGGGGGGGGGTCTATTGTTGCTAGAGTGGGCTCTATTGTAACTGTCTGCAGAGGATCTATTTTACTGCTTTTCTTGTTATCATTAACATATTCCATGCAAATGACTTATCACCACAAAAAGATACTTGGTTCTGTATTTTCTAAAAGAGCAGTAATGGCAGGTAGGTAGGGGGGTGGAACCAAGGAACAGTACTCGGAGATGGGTAGGGGTGGCGAAAAGGGGTTGGTGAGAGGGAGTTCCTGCACCTTTTTTCTGAAAAAAAAATGCCCTGCATGTGACTAATGCCTTTTAACATCAGCCTCCCAAGATCCCCTGATAGAGATCAGAAGACCAGTTCCATGGCATAAGTCATGTGACCATGCACGGCAACCTGATGCAAAATGAATGTGTTACAGACATTCGACATTCACAAGATATTAAAATTACTGTTCATTCTTCCTCTGGGTCTTTATAGAACAATAGATGAATTCAGACAATGGCAATGGAAGTCTACATTATCCAATCAATGCTACCCTCCCCTCACTCATCAGACCATGGCTAGGATTCAGAACCTCTGGATCAATGCCATCTTAATACGTGTGGCAGAATCTATTGCAAAACTTGCTGGCACTCCAAGTGGCTGAATCACAGCCAGACCAATGAACATTTCATTACCCAAACAAAGCGTGTCAGCCAGATAACTGATTTGCCTCTTAGGCTTGAAGATTGGTATCAAATACAAAGCAGAAAAATGGCAGGATATAGTACATAAATGAGCCAACTGTGACCATTGTTCTTACAACACTGAAACCTCTAGGGGCACAACTTCTGGATATCTAAGAAGAACACCGCAGGACAGCTCAGCTGAAACTCCTCTAATCCTAAAGTGTATCTACTGTATACCCAAATCTTTTTTCTGTTTTGGATAGAGTGGGTGAGGAATACAGTACTCCTGTTCGGTTCTACTGTCATCGAAGGCTACGTTGGGAAAATTCTGTCACTTCCTGTCTGGTAAAAAAGCTGTTCCCAAGACAGTAAGGCCCCTTTCACACTGGGGTGTTTTTCAGGCGGTACAGCGCTAAAAATAGCACCTGTTCACCACCTGAAAAAATCCGGCCCCTTTAACTCCAGTGTGAAAGCCGGCGGGCTGGAGCGGTGCGCTAGCAGGACGGCAAAAAAAGTCCTGCTAGCAGCATCTTTGGAGCGGGTAGGAGCGGTGTGTTCACCGCTCCTATACCGCTCCTTCCCATTGATTTGAATGGGAAACCGCGTTAAAACCGTGGCAATACCGCCGCAAAGCGCCGCTACGGCGGCGCTCTGCAGGGGTCTTTAACCCTTTTTCGGCCGCTCGCGGGGGTAAAACCGAGCGGCCGAATACCACGGTTAAAACGACGGTAAAGCAGCGCTAAATATAGCGCTGCTTTACCGTCACCGCGGCTCCCCGCCCCAGTGTGAAAGGGGCCTAAATGATAGGAAAACTCTCTAACAGCAACATAGACAGGAAAAAAAAAGCATATTTTTTAGCACTGATCACTGTTATAATGTCACTGGTTCCCAAAAATGTGTAAAAAATGTCCGTTAGGTGTTCGATCTGTCTGCCGCAATGTCGCAGTCCTGCTAAAAATCACTGATTGCCGCCATTACTGGTAAAAAAATAAATAATAAAAAATGCCATAAATCTATCCCCTATTTTGTAGATGCTATAACTTTTGCGCAAACCAATCAATATACGGTTATTGTTTTTTGTTTTTTTACCAAAAATATGAATATAAACTGACAACCTGTGAAGGCTTTTAAAGTGTCATGTATAGACAATTTAGGGTACTGAAGTTTGTTGGCATTTCACAGGAGCATGCAATTTTAAGACTTGATATTTGTGGTATCTATTTACTCTTTGCAACCTTATCTAGCACATTTTTTCTTTTTTAGAACATTTGCCATTTTCTTCTGCAGGGTCTTTGCCTTCAGAAAATATATAATGTATGGGGGTTTAACGAATTGTCAGGCCTAAAATGTGCATTTTAATATTTGTATAAAAACTAAAAAAATTGCTCTGGTAGCAAGTTGGTACTTTATTGCAGTACCCAGCACTCTCTGTTTTCTCCACACATTTACTATTGATGACTTTCTGTAATGCCAAGACTTGCAGACTATGACACATAATTCCCAGTCCATGACCTACAAACCCTTCGAGAATCCACAGCTTTCACCCTTCCCAGCATGCACCATTCCTGAAACCTCAGGAGGCTCAAAGGCAAAATAAATAAACAGATACAACAAAACGCCATTGTTATCCCTCCCTGTGCCACTTTCATAATAACGTCTTTTTTGTTTTCTTTTCCTATAAAATGGTTTTGCTGCAGACTTTCTCACCGGCTAAATCAGTCTGACAAGTTTGGCTGGTGATGTGGTGCAGACGTTTTATGGGGATTATATTCCACAATGTATAATACACACGATCAGATCTGTAAAGAATGCTTTTAGAGGTGGGCTGTTCTGTCTAATACTCTCACTATGACTTAAAGATTTTTTTAAAGGGAAGCTATGTGGTCATTTCAGTTCTAATTGTACAATCATCTACCTGAAAGAAACTTCTGGTCTGTCGTATCTGCACAAATTTATTTCTTAACCACTTGCCGACCGCCCCCACATACATTTACTGCGGGGCGGCGGCTCCTGTGCACAGAATCACGTACAGGTACGTGATTCTGCACATCCGGGTCTATGGTGCAGCGGGAATGGATTGGACACAGCAGGAGCCAATCAGCGGGCCCCGCCAATCTTTGCCGCGAGAGGCAGAACCGCGGTCTTCCTATGTAAACAAGGCAGATTGCCGTTCTGTGACAAGGGAAGATAGAAATACAGAGAATCACCGCTCCAAGGTAATGACTTCTCCCAAAACAGCTGTCTCCACAATCCCACAGGGTGCCGGCTCTGTTTGCAACAGGAACTGAAGTAGAAAAGATGTAGCTGGATAGCCGCACTCCAAATTATTCAACTTTCTTTCAAAAAATGTAATAAAATCATAGCATCTAGGCTTGTGTACAGACTAACTGCACAGCTGCTGACATGTTTCACACCGAACACGGTGCTTAGTCATAGCTTGTAGCTTAGTTGAATAATGTGGAGTGCGGCTATCCAGCTACATCTTTTCTACAAGGGAAGATAGAGATAGAGATGCTTAGCTGTCTTCCCACAGTTAAAGTTAAAGTGTAGACTCTATAACTTTTGGGCAAACCAATCAATATATTGGGATTTTTTTTAGATATGTAGCAGAATACATATTGGCCTAAATTTTTGAAGAAATTCGATTTTTTACATTTTTTATTTTGGATGTGTTTTATAGCAAAAAGTAAAAAATATTTTTGTTTGTTTGTTTTTTTTCAAAATGTACGATTTTTTGGCTTATAGCACAAAAAATAAAAACCGCAAGATGATCAAATACCACCAAAAGAAAGCCCTATTTGTGGGGAAAAAAAGGACATAAATTTTATTTGGGTACAGCATCGCACGACCGTGCAATTGTCAGTTAAAGTAATGCAGTGCCGTATCGCAAAAAATGGCCTGGTCATGAAGGGGGGTAAACCTTCCGGAGCTGAAGTGGTTTAAGTAAAATTGAAGGTTAAAAGGACAAAAATAAGTACCTGCTCTGTGCAATGTTTTTTCACAGTGCAGCTCCGATCCTTTTCTTCTCATGTTGCTTGCTATGGGGGGCATTGGTGCGTGCTCACTCCCGAGCCCCACTCTATGCCTCCATAAGACACATAAAGCTGTGGCTCAACCCCACCCCGCTCTCTCTTCATTGGCTCACTGGCAGTAATTGACAGCCAAAGAGGAGAGATTGACCCGGGAGAGCAGAGGCTCCCATGCACATTGCTGGATCGAGAGGGGGCTCAGGTGAGTGTTAGGGGGGCTGTGGGGGGAACAGCCGACAGAAGTATTTTTTAGACTGATCAAAATTGGCCTGCTTCTACAGAAACTGGACGGATTTCGATTCAGATATGGGTAGGCTGGTTGTACTAAAGCTGATCCATCAATTAACTTTAGCATAATCAGCCTGTCATTTTGTTTTTGTTTTTTTCAACCTGTGATTGAAGGAAAGAATATAGCATATCTATGGCCAGCTGTGTGAGTTCACTGACAGTTGCATTTGACCTCCCTGTAAACTGTATTAAAGCTATACCCCAGACAAACTGCTTAAAACAGAATTTTTATTTTTTGTAGACTGAGCTGCAAATGTACACTGGGTGCTGGGATTACTGAACTCCTGCGTAAGAGTTACATCATCCTGCACTGGCCAATCAAGAAGGCTGAAGACCAGCACCCGGAAGAAGTGGAGGAGAAGATGCTGGTACCAGGGAGGGACCTAGCAGACGTCAGACCATTGGAGCCACAGTAAGTATCTCAGTCTTTAGTTCTGCTTTAATACACATCATGAAATACATATTTGAGGGTTGTTTTTTCTTCCAAATAGACATGTACGTATTTCTGTCCAACCATTCCTGAGATTTACACAAACCAGCCACAAACTAGGTCCCTGTCTGGTAGTGAAAAAATTTTTTTTTGCAGTACCTAACTTAAGCTGGCCACACACCTATAGATTATCTGCAGATTTTCTATGGTTAGATAGAAAAAGTGGGGGATTCCTCCATCCACACAGTTTAGCGAACATGGAGAAATCTGTTGCACTTTTTCCATCCAACCATAGAAAATCTGCAGATAATCTATAGGTGTATGGCCAGCTTTAGGCAGGCCATAGATTGTGCGAATTTCTTTCATGCAACCACGGGTTGCAGGAGAAAAAAATGCTAGATTCCCCCATCAACACAGTCAGTGTTGATAGGGGAATTCTATTGTGTTTTCCTGCGGGGGGCCATCCCTGCCAGGAAAACAAAGTGATTATTAATAGCGGCTACAGCCACTGGCAAAAATCTCATGCTGAAACTCCAACGTGCTGGTTGCACCCAAATCGATCCATAGGTCGAATTGGGTACATTCAGCCTGCCCATAGATGGTTTGAATTACAACCGGTCCCAGCTGAACTGGCCAAGATTATAACGATCAATGGCCGGCTTAACACTTACAGGTCCCACCCCCAACCTGTGATTGGGCATTAAAAGGAAAACCAGCAGCCTGATAAACTCATATTTATGTCACTAGGCTTTCTCCTCCTGTTAGCGTATTTCGTTGACTGCAGCACATCAAATTGGCTCCTTGTGCTGCTTCTCCCGCTCTCTGAGCACTGCTGTACAGGAATTGTAAAAAGGCTGATACCAAGTCAGAATTAGGTACATGCACTACTTGCTTTTTGACATATATTCTAATGTATTAATGATTACAGAACTGCATTCAGAGTTTAGATCACCTTTGACCTGTATGAGTTCTGATGCAAACAAAAGCTGGACAGAGATGGAGCACATTACGGGCAACTTACCCCTTTGCTTGCCTGCCGTGAAAGGTCCATGGTTGAATGAACCCATAACAAATGAAGCAATAGTCAACAAGGAGTTCAAGCTCTTGTAAAAATGTGATCTCTAAGGCCCCTTTCACATGAGGCGGACTCCGCTTCCACGGAGCACGCCTCTGTCCACCGGCTCAGCGGGAGATCTCTCCGTTGAACCGGCGGATGACAAGCCTCTCTCTGCTCACTGAGCGGGGAGGGGCTTGCGAGCGCCGCTGATCTCTATGGAGAGATCGGATGAAAACGGACGTGTGTCCGTTTTCATCAGATCTCACCCGATCCGATCCGCCAGCTACGGATCTGGACGTATAGCCATACGTCTGCTTTTGGCGGATCGGACCGGGTCGGATGTCAGCGGAGATGTCTCCGCTGACATCCGACGCTCCATAGACTAACATGGAGCGCCCGTTCAGATCCGCCGTCAAAACTGACAGGCGGATCTGAACGGTCCGACCGTGTGAAAGGGGCCTTAGGATAGAACCATGACTGGTAATTTTCAAGGATCAAGCAACAGATCATCTTCACCTTTGCTTCATAATGTAGCAAGTATTAAACCTGGAACATGCACGTATCCAGTAAAGTCTGGCCTCCCACCCTGCATATTTGTTTTAGGTCAGAATCCAATGCGTAGAGAAGCAAGGATGAGGTTGGCACAATCATAAACCAGCAAGAAGTAACTGTTCTTTTTTTTTTGTAATGCTATTACGTTCTATTGGTGCTCCTTTAAGCAATAGGTTTTCTTAGTGCTGCCATACCTCCCAACATTTTGAGATGGGAATGAAGGACACCTACTAGCAAATGTATGTAGGCATAGGACACGCCCTGGCCACGCCCCCTTAAAGGGGAGATAACCCCCCCCCCCCCAAAAAAGGTTAATTAAATCCACAAGTGCTTTTTTTACCTCTACTTTTCCTTTATATTGGCTTTGAAAATTGATGCACCAATTTTGAATTCGGATGAAAGGTTTAGCACTGGGAAACACTTTTTGAAACACTTTTTGAAAGATAAAAAGCGCATTTTATATACAACTATATAGATCAGACCAAAATGAGGGACAAATGAGGAGGAAAGAGGGACAGAGGGACATTAGTCCAAATCAGGGACAGCTGGGAGCTATGGTGCTGCTGAAAATGAAAGAGATTCGAAAACACTAAAGTACACTGTCCTTATTTAACTAATGGATTAGGTGCAGTGTGAAGCTTCTTATCTGGTGAACTTTTAGAGCACACCAGTGCCAACAGCCATCCTGACAGCGAGTTCAGTGAAAAACAGCTAACAAAAACACATGCTGAAGAAATTAGAACAAAGCTTGAGATGAAATGCTGCTGAAATTGTAATAGATAAAATTGTATTTCATGAGCATCAAAGATAGCTTAAGCGTTTGCTTCGGGACATTTACAAATGGGATAAACAGGAGGGCCGATTTGTTTGGTGTGATCACTTCCTGGTGCTTGGAACGGGCCCATTCTCTATTTAACAAGCAGATTTTTCACAGCTGTGTCAGTTTAACTATTAATAATGTTTTTTTTACTAGCAAACCTAGGCTCATTCATTGGATAGTTAAATGGAAGAACAGTAAGGAAAGCGATTATTAACAGCAAGGTTACGGGAGATGACCAACATGCAATTCTCCATTCATGAGGCAGCCTAACATGGTTAACATGGTGAGGTGCACTGCATGATCAGGAACAGTATACAGCAGTGTATCTATCCTGGAGTAAGGGTTAGAGGGCTAGCCAGACATCTGCCCCATATTTTGTGAAAGGTTTTGGTTCTTTTCCGAACCTTAAACATGAGTTTGTATAGAGGTAAAGAGCAGGGGCGGACTGACAACTCATGGGGCCCGCGGGCAATAGGAGATTATGGGGCCCCCAGGCAATCAGAGATTATGGGGCCACACATTATACACACACACACAGTATACAATCACACAGTATACACAGACATGTTTCTATTGGCTGAGAAGTTACTTAAGAGGTGGGGCAGCTATAATCTCTGGATTTTTAGACCAAAAGGATGTCGGTAAGGGACATTTCAGAGATAAATGTAAAAAAAACACAGATTTTTACATACTGTCCCTGGTTTTACTGAGGCTGCCAACCCTGATGGGGCCCCCTAGTGGCCCGGGGCCCTCGGGCAGTGCCCGAGTGGCCGAATGGTCAGTCCACCCCTGGTAAAGAGTCATTAATCAATTTTAACCAGAGGGATTTTAGAGGTATCTGTGATCCTTTCCAGGACAATAAAATGGCTATATATTCATCCTCGTAGATCTAACAGGTATAAAGCCTCCTTGATCGATCCTGACCAATTTCGCAACCACAGCACTCAGACGGTTGGCCAAGACTTTGGCGAGGATTTTAACATCCACATTAATAAGAGAGATCAGGCGGTTTGAGTCAAATTTAAGAGGAATCTTACGTGGCTTCAGTAATAGGATAATCAAAGCTTCCCGCATAGAGGGAGGGAGAATTCCAGTGTCTAAGGCCTTGTTATACGTATGCAAAAAAAATGGGCAAGTTATGTGTTGAAACTGGGTATACCACTCAGCAGGGAAGCCGTCTAAGCCTGATGTCTTATGCGCTGGCAGCTGTGAAATGGCCACTGCGATTTCTTCAACAGAGAGGCGCCCCTAGTTCTCTAGTTACCTTTCAATCGAAGGAGAGGAGAGAGATATCTGGAGGAGTATAGGTCCTTGTAAAAGTCCAGAAATGTCTCCATGATATCCCTAGGAGTGTCACTAATCTGGCCCTGTGTAGTCAAGATCCGAGAGATAATAATAGGGGAGTGTTCAGGTCTAGTCAAGTAAGCTAAGATGCGTCCAGCCTTGTTACCATGCTCAAATGATTTTTGGGTTATATGTAGCATGCATTTTTGCTCAAGGGCCAGCAGGCCGAGCTCATATCCCCTACGGCACTGCAACCAGGTGTCAGCAGAGGTCACGGCTATCTCCAATTTAACAGTATGTTGTTGGGTATTTTTACGTAAAATGCCAGTAATAGACATAAAAGTACCCTGCGACGTGGTCTTAAAGGCCTCCCATTCCGTAAGTGGGTCCTTTTTTCAGTTCTTATTCCAGTATTCAACAATAGCCTTCCTACATTCCCCCTGTACTATCTCCTCTTACAACCAGTGAGAGTTCAGGCGCCACATACTTGGGCCAGAACCTGGAAGAATAAAGAGATCAACAGACAGGGGGGGGGGGGCGTGATCTAATACACCCCTGGGTAGGTACGATACTTCAGAAACCACTGGGAGAATGTCTTGTGTACCAAATGCCAGGTCTATGCAAGACATGGTGTGGAAAGAATCTGAGTGGCAAGAGTATTGACACATATCTGGGTGTTTCTATCTCCATATCTCAGTGAGTCCGTGGACCTGGGCCCAGTCAGTAAAGGAAGTGAAGGATCTACTCCCACCCCCCAAGCGGTCCAAAGCCGGGTTCATTACAGCATTACAATCTCCCACATACAGCAGTGGGCCTGGGGTTTAGATAAAAGCGTAAATAACAGTTTTACTAGCACATCTGCGGAAAATGGAGGGGGGTTCATAAACATTCACCAGGGTGCGTGTCACAAAGGCAATTTGTTTTATAAGCACAACATACCTGCCACCAGGTCTGTTTTAATCTGCAATATCTCAGCAGGGAGAGATTTGGCCAACAAAACAGAGACCCCTCTAAAGTAGAATTATAGGATTGAGCTAACCATGCACAACAGAATTCCTGGAAATGCCCCTGTCTCCACCCCTGAATAAGCAGCACAATGTACCTAGGAATAATAATGTCCCCCATCCAAACGACAGTAGTGCCTCTGCAAGCATCACAGGCTACCACCCTATCTCAGTCAGCAGTGCCTTTACAAGCATTATGGGTCTCCAATCCATCTTAGAGTCAGCAGTGTTTATTGCAAGCATCATGAGCCACTGTCCCTTACAAGAGTCAGCAGTGCTTCTGTAAGCATCTTGAGCCACCTACCTCTCCCAGAGTCAGCAGTGTTGGAAATTAAGGGTTAAGGCAGTGCTGGAAAATAATGGTGGCCACACAAAATATTGACACTTTGGGGCCAATTTGGACATTTTTACTTAGGGGTTGTACACACTTTTGTTTGCCAGCGGTTTAGACATTAATGGCTGTGTGTTGAGTTATTTTGAGAGGACAGCAAATTTACTTTACATTGTAGCAAAGTGTAATTTCTTCAGTGTTGTCACATGAAAACAAAATAAAATATTTAAAAAATGTTAGGGGTGTACTCACTTTTGTGAGATACTGTATGTGAACAGGGGCCATTGAAATGAATAGGATTAGGCTTGATGAGCGTTTAAAGCCCCATACACACGGTCGGACAATCCGCGGACCAGGTCCGTCGGACCATGTCCGTCATACTTTGTCTGATGTTGGTTTTGCGTACACACGGTCGGACAAAGTTGTCGGAAAATCCGATCATTTTGAACGTGGTGACGTTTGTTGCCTACGACGGGACTACGTAGAGGCTAGTAGCCAATAGCTTTGGTCTTGTAATGTGATCTGAGCATGCGTAGCACTTTGTCCGGTCGGACAACCGTACACACGATCGGGTTTGGTGTGATCGGACCGTGTTGACGGCAAATCTTTCCAGCAGGAGATAAGACTTTGTCCGTCGGACAAACCGACGAACACTGTCCGATGGTGCATACACACGGTCTGATTTTTCAACAACCTTGTCCGATCGGACAGAATCCATGAAAAAGTCCGACCGTGTGTATGGGGCTTTAGAGTTACAAGCTTCAAGCAGAAACTCCCACAGGTGTGAGCGGGGCCTTATAAAGCCTATGTGTGCCAGGACAAATAAGCTAACATGGAGAAAAAAAAAAAAGAAATGCCAAACGCCTGTAAAACAGGCACTTTTGAGCTCAACTGTGCTTGAGGCCTAAAAAGTTTTCAACGGGTGGGACAAGAAATGTGTGTTTTTTTTTTATTTCTACTTTAAAGAGATACATTGTCACTTCACTGTAGCAGTGAGGTAGTTAACTGCTTTTTCAGAGAGGCTGATCTGAGGTCATTCTACCAGGCAGTGCCTCCTTATCCTATTATTACCAGATTACTGGCATAAACAGAAACATTCACACTGCATAAGCATACAGAGTCACTTTTACAATAAGTTCTTCACACCACAATGTTACAATGAATGCCCTAACTCCAGGTATACTATGACTTTACATAGCTTATTTGCACCAAGCTGGCCCAAATTAACTATCTGTTTTCCTAGTCGATGCAGTCATTGTTAGTGCTGTATGTAGAATCAGCAACATGCAGTATACAGTGCTGTGTTCTGCCAGCAGTATGGGGGCATCCTGTCCAGTTCCCGAAACAAAACTGAGTAGGGCTGAACGCTGCTCAACCACTCAAAAACTGCTACCTGATGTTGGGTTTGGCCAATACACTGGGTGCTCTGGAACCACATTCCCAACCCCTGGTAATGTGCCACAAGGTGTATTACTAAAAGCTTCAGGGGGGTACTTCTTTTTTTCCAGACTTTGATACAATAGTTTACAAATTTAGCAAATGATAAATCCTATATAAAATAAATCTGAAAGGTTTGTTGCAGTAGTTTCAAACAAGCCGGGTTGTTTGGCACACAATTATTTGGATCAACAGGTCATCCGGGGGTAACTGATATTTGGCGCCTCCCCCACCATGGGTACTTGATAAATGTTGGCTTTTATAAACGGGTGCATAAATTATTAATGTTGAGAACCCTTGCTCTAGAACAGGGGTCTCCAAACTTTTCAGTACAAGGGCCACATTGTATATTTTACAAATATTTGGGGGAAAAAAAAATCCCGATCAGGATCATCATCCATCAGAGGCCCCCGTTATATCAGAAGCATAGATCATAGGCAGCCTCTGCTGAACTTAATCCCCAATCCCTGCACACTGAGGATACTTCACTCACCCTAGCTGGAGGGCCGGATAAAATCTTGTAGCAAGCCAGATTTGGCCTGCGGACCATACTTTGGAGACCTCTGCTGTAAAAGATAACTGAAGCTATTTTCCACCACCTCTTTGTACATCATAAGTGATACATAGTACTACTATTCTGCATGCATGAAAAGTGCATAGATTTTGGATGCACTGTTTGTAAGTAAAAATAATGTCCTATTCTGGGCCTGCAGCAACAAATCATAGCAATTTATGACATGATGCTGCTCTGATGTAGTCATCATTAAATGTAGACACTAGACATAATTTCAAGTGGACCTTTGCTTTGCATATAAAGAAAGAAATACTTTTTTAATATTTCCAAGAATCAGGAGTATCTCATTTTCGTTTCCTCCCACAATACAGCTCTTGGCAGCCCACACAGCAGCTCATTGTCAACTCTTAATATGAACTTGAGGTTGTAGTCATTGTAATTCCATAACGATACAAAATGTTTTTATAACTACTTGGGTTCCAGTCCAAAGGATGAATATGTCATCTATATATCCATGCCACAACAAAAAAGGTGGCAGAGGTAAAGAGAAACATTGCCCCTTGACCAAATATCCTGCTCCTGTTCCCCTAGGAACAGGTTCACATAGGATGGAGCACAAACTGTGTCTATCACAGAACCCTGTACTTGGAGGTAGTAGGACCTGTCGAAAGGAAAGACGTTATGCCTCAGGACAAAATCTAAAAGTATTACATAAAGTCATTATGTTCACATTCCCAAATATCCAATTTTTCAAGGAACTTCCTCACCATCTTTAAACCCTCATCATGTTGTATTGATGAGTAAAAAAAGATTCCTTATCTAAAACCACCAGTAATGTATTGGGGGAGACTTATGAATCAGTAATTAGGGAAGTCAGGTGGGAAGTATCCTTGTAGAAAGACACAAGTGCTTCTACATGGGGCCTACCAGGTGGGCACCATTGGCCTTCCAGGTGGGCACATCTATAGCTTTTACAGTCAGTTGACATTTTGTGTGGCACATAACGATCAGACTCTCCGATATTGGGGGAGCTGTATATGTGTCATCTTGAGGCTATCATTTGACTCAGATTTAAAGTGGTGGTAAACCAAAAAAAAACGAACACATGCAAGACAAAGGCATAATGAGCTAGTATGCATAGCATACTAGCTCATTATGTAATACTCACCTGAGATCGAAGCCCTCGCTGCAGTGCCTGTACACAGCACTGGCCGGCGGCATCACTCCCGGGGGTTACTTCCGGGTATCGCGGCCCGGGCGATGTGATTGGCCAGAGCCGCGGTGACATCACACCTGCGCACCTGCTTGGGAACCGCCGGTAACGCCACACCCGCATCAGTGTGCATGTGCTGATGATGTCGGCACATGCAAATACAGGGGATATCCTGGGTAGCTACAGGTAAGCTTTATTATAGGCTTACCTGTAGCAAAAAGGTTTACAACCACTTTAAGGGCACTTTCATACTGGGGCGTTGGGGGCATCGGCGGTAAAGCTTTACCGTTGTTTTAGCAGAAAGTGAGGTGAAATCTTCTGACAGGGACATAGACAGCATAACAAACATTACAGGGGTGTTAACTCTTCCGTATGCTATCCAAAAACATAAAAATATTATTTTTGGCTGGAAGCACACTTAAAAAATGAACCTGTTCCAACTTACATACAAATTCAACTTAAGAACAAACCTACAGAACATATCTTGTTCGTAACCCGGGGACCGCCTGTAGTTTATTGTTATTCTAAGTCTAGGTACATATACCCATTTTTAAATGTCTCCAGCTAGAGGGATATGAGCTGTCGGCAAGCAATTAAAATACTTGATATACTTGCTTTTTTCTATGCTTTTTTCAGAAATGTTTTAGTTAGTGACAGGGTCTCTTTAAGGAGCTCCTGGCACTGCTGCTATCGGACACTGCCAGGTGTGTCAAATAGCGTGCCCCTCAATAGGCACTGTGGTTCCTTCCACTGGCTGCTACAGCACAACAGAACAGAACAATCATGTAGCAACTGGCAGGAGGAACCGCAGGTCATAGGGGGAACTAGGTGGGGTTGTGGGATTTGTGCAGCTTCGGAGCTCATTTATAACAGTAAATATTTCACTCGCTATCCTCCGGTAAGGATGAACAAGGTAAAAGACCACCCGAGTAAGCCATAGGTTGCTGCCAACATCCCTGATAGATAGAAATAGAAATGATAAGTACCCGTCCGGTACTATTGGGACTTTAAAGGCAACTGATGAAGACAGATTTTTATAAAACGTAAAATTTTATTAATACAAGTATAAAAGGTGTATACATCACCAATAAAACATATATGTAATGACATATACAAAAAACATGTGATGACGGTTGTAGCATTCGTGGTCTTTCTTCTATGTACCCAGGGGTAGGGTAACCAAAACGTCTATGTACCCAAGGGTAGGGTAATCAAAACGTTTATGTACCCAGGGGAAGGGTAACCAAAACTTCTATGTACCCAGGGAAAGGGTAACCAAAACCTCTATGTACCTAGGGGAAGGGTAACCAAAACTTCTATGTACCCAGGGAAAGGGTAACCAAAACCTCTATGTACCTAGGGGAAGGGTAACCAAAACTTCTATGTACCCAGGGGTACATAGAAGAAAGACCACAAATGCTACAACAGTCATCATATGTTTTTTGACTATATATGCTTTATTAGTGATGTTTTACATGTGATGACTGTTGTAGCATTCGTGGTCTTTCTTCTATGTACCCAGGGGGAGGTTAACCAAAACTTCTATGTACCCAGGGGTACATAGAAGAAAGACCACGAATGCTACAGCAGCCATCACCTGTTTTTTGACTATATATGTTTTATTGGTGATGTTTTACATGTGATGACTGTTGTAGCATTCGTGGTCTTTCTTCTATGTTCCCAGGGGAAGGGTAACCAAAACTTCTATGTACCCAGGGGAAGGGTAACCAAAACTTCTATGTACCCAGGGGTACATAGAAGAAACACCACGAATGCTACAACAGCCATCACATGTTTTTGACTATATATGTTTTATTGGTGATGTTTTACATGTGATGACTGTTGTAGCATTCGTGGTCTTTCTTCTATGTTCCCAGGGGAAGGGTAACCAAAACTTCTATGTACCTAGGGGTACATAGAAGAAAGACCACGAATGCTACAATAGTCATCACATGTAAAACATCACCAATAAAACATATATACTGGTAGTCAAAAACATGTGATGACTGTTGTAGCATTCGTGGTCTTTCTTCTATGTACCCAGGGGAAGGGTAACCAAAACTTCTATGTACCCAGGGGTACATAGAAGAAAGACCACAAATGCTACAACAGTTATCACGTTTTTTTGACTATATATGTTTTATTGGTGATGTGTACAGCTTTTATACTTGTATTAATAACATTTTACATTTTATACAAATCTGTGTCTTCATCAGTTGCCTTTAAAGTCCCAATAGTACCGGGAGGGTACTTATCGTTTCTTTTTCCGGTAAGGATGTGTTTTTTTTACCGGCTTCCAATGATTTCATTTTTTACTGTATCAAAAGGGTCAAGAGAAACAATTCTGAACATTAAATAGCACATTTATCCTTTCCAATTCACACGCCACTCTTTATAGAAGAAAGAGGGACTGTCTCTGAACAAGAGGGCCAGCTGGATGCTGGGAAGTTGTCCTGGATGCACAATGCATCACCTATACTGTCCCTCCTAATAGCGCTGCGCAAACTGTTGGTGCTGTGTAAATCTTGTATAATAATAATGCATGCACACCTAACATACAATCAGCATGCTCCAGCTGTGCTCTACAGCCCGCTACCTCAGCCTTCTACATCCCTGAAGAAAGAAACAAAGGCCAGGTTACAGCTAGAACAGTTGCAACAAAAAGTTAATAACTCACTTGGACAGGGCGGAGAGGCTGTGCCTGTTGTAGGATCTGCTCAGCATGTCTGCCTGTGGAGAAAGTCATCCAAAGCCAGCAAGATGGAATGAGGCAGTGCAAATGTCATAGTCCTGTCTGTCCAGAGCTGGGACTGCCAGATGCTCTTTGCACCTAGGCAGCAGAGAATGCCTTTGCCATGCCCATCAGTCCATGACGACAGCCTTGACTCTGCTGCCTGCCAAGCTGACCCACCACTTTTCATCACATGACTCCAAGAGAGTGTTCACTGCTCTCCCCTCTACCGTAATCACCGTAGTAGAGCTTCTTTGTTCTTTGTCTTCAAAATCCATATACATTCCACCCCCCCCCCCCCCCCCTCCCCTTGATAAAACAGGAATGTGAACACCAAGCTTACATCAGCAAGGAGAAATTACTCCAGAAAATTTAGGATTCGCTATTAGGAAACCAGGAACTTTTTAAAGAAGAAGCTACTTTAATCCAATTCAACGATATAATGCTATTTTATGCTCAAAAGACGGTATCGCGCATGGTTGGCGAACAAGTATTTTGTTATATTTATTAGGGCTTGTTCACATCATGTCTGTTCAGCTGCGCTGATCTGCGTTGATCAATGCAGGCTGAACGCAGGGACACAAAGAAATCAGTTGTTTACTAAGTGCCCTGTTCACACCGTCCAGATGTGCTGCAGTACATTGCATAAAAACGCAGCATTTTATGCAACACAATATGGTTTAGGGCAATGCGACTATCCTAATAATACCCTTTGATATGGCCTGTACAGAGAAGAAAACACAGTTCATTAAGCAACAAAACGCAATAGCACCATATGTAAAAAAATGAATGCCAAATCACATCAACGAGATTTCTGTGAGTTTTATGCACATTATGGTTGGAATGAGCCCCTATTATAATGTGCATCTTAAAGCAGTATTGAACCCGAAAGCAAACATTTATTATATTGCAGCTTACCAAATCTTAGATGTGAAGGCTGCATTTGTTTTCTTTCTTAGGCTTCCTTTTCTTTATTTTCACCTTGTGATTTGGCCAGTATGTGTTTTTTTTTTCAACAGTACAAGCTGTACTGCAGATGTACCAGTTAGAGGGATGAGACAAGCCCACTGACAGGGGTGCTTGCAGTGATCAGTTTTTTTATTTATAGCTACATAGTTAGTCTGGTTGAAAAAAGACCTTTCAGTTCAACCCACAGAGAAAAACACGCACACACGCAATCCTTTAGCCATACATGATCCAGAAAAAGGCAAAAATACCCTAATTAAGCATGATCCAATTTCCCCTAAGCCCCCATAAATTCCGACCACAAAATCCATCGGATTTTTTCCGACAGATTTTGTCCGACACTGGTGTTGCATAAGATCATTGTGAACGTGGTGACGTTCGTTGTCTACGACAGAACTACGTAGAGGCTAGTAGCCAATAGCTTTGATCTCGTAATTTGATCTGAGCATGCATGGCACTTTGTCAATGGCGTCCCTAGAGGGGGGCCAGAGGGGGCACTGACCCCCCCAAAATTATGCTGTGCCCCACCATGTGCCCCCCCAAAAAAAAAATTTTTTTTTACAAAAAGGCAATGTCTTTCTGTTTGCATTCGTAGCAGATGCGCCACATCTTACTCAGACCGCAGCTGGAGTAACACAGTCTCTATTAAGAGGGGAAGTATCCTTTTAGCCTGGACGCGTGGGTAAGTGTGTGCACTGCAGTACACTGTAATCACTGAACTGCATTATCTCCATCCCTTCTCTCCCCCATCTGTCCCTTCCCCTCTCCTGTTCTTTCAAGACCTTCACAACTTACTTTCACTTTCAGTTAGGCAGGTAATAGACTGTGCAAATTTCTTTCCTGCATCCACAGAGTGCAGGAAAGAAACTTGCATGATTCCCCCATCAACACAGACAGTGGTGACAGGGGAATATCCTTCCTGCCCAGCAATTGTATTCTCCCAACAAACAGTCATTGTCACTAGTGGCTATAGCAACCACTAGTGATAATCATAAGAGTATCTGTCAGGCTGGTTGTTCCTAATTTGATCGATCAACTTGGTACATTCAGCCTGCTCATTAATGGTTCAAACCTCAGCCAGTTCCTGATGAACCAGCTGATATTTAAACTACCTATGGCTGGTCTTAGCACTTAGGCAGCCCATACATTGATCACTTTTTTCATTTAACTAGTAGGTTGCATGAAAAAAAAAAGAAATGATCCAATTTTCCTATCTACACATTATAGGTGGCTGGGGGAATCCTCGCAGTGTGGACCAGTGGTGGAACTACCAGGGTGGCTGTCCTGTCCCGGCTATTCACAGCGCTGGTCTCTGTCTCCATGGCAGCGGCGGCACATTGGAACCCAGTGCTGGTTACTTTATGGGGCTAATATACAGGAGGGCCAGCACAATTTGTTGTTAGAGATGGGCTGGGCATGTTCAAAATCCCACATGCCCGAGCTCGCCAGGAAGCCCACACTGCACAGCGCTAAGCACAGGCAGTGAGACATTTTCCGGTCCGCAGCTGCACAGACCAGGAATGTCTCACTGCCTGTGATTAGCCGTGTGCCGTGTCGGCTTCCTGGCGGGAACGGGCATGTGGGATTTCAAACACACCCGAGCCCATCTCCAATGGTTGTAGAGTAGACAGTTGACCTCCCTGCAGGTTGTTTAGCAGCAGTGCAGCCTTCTCTGACATGCTGATCGTGATGCAATCCAGGTGATGCTCTTAGTCAAATCCTAGTGTTAAATATCATAGTGATTTTATTGATCAAAGCCCACACCTTACAGGCATAGAGCCCACATGGCTGCTGAACATACGGTTGATGTGGTTGTACTCTTGATGCTAATAAATACTGTGTTTATTAGATCTGACTTGGAGCATCACCTGGATCACATCCAGATCAGCATGTCAACAGAGAAGGTTATACAGCATTACTGCTGCTAGGTGACCAGCTGGGGGCTCGGCTCTCTACAACCAATAGTGCCAGCCTTCCCCTGCATGCACCCATAATGTCACCAGCACTAGGTCCTAATAGACTGCTGCCACTGCCAAGGAGACAGATGCCAGACCGGCACTGTCAATAGCAGGGGCAGGACAGCAAGAGGAGGCTGGGGAACACCACAGTGGCAGAACACCAAGGCCCGGTGGCAAGACAACCTTTGCAACACTGATAGTTCTCCCACTGCTTTGGACCCTTATATTTTCTTGGTATGCTGGTGACATATATCTCTTGTTTTCTGCCACCCTGGGGATCGTAGTAAAATTGCATTTTATAGTTGCCCCCCTACTTTTGTCCCTGTCCCCCCCATGTGCCCCCCCTAAATATGAAAGCTGGAGACGCCACTGCACTTTGTCCGTCGGAATTCTCTACACACGATCGGAAAAAGTCAGAACGGATTTTGTTGTCTGAAAATTTGAGCGCAGGATCTATCATATTCCGACGGAAAAAGTCAGATGGAGCCCACACATGGGCGGATTTTCTGACAACATGGTCCGATCGGACATTTTCCGTGTACGGGAGCTAAGAGGCAATCGGATTTTCCCTGGATCAACTTTACCTCTAAATGTTAGTACCCAGTTATATTATGTACATTTAGGAAAGAATCTTTTTTTTAAAGAAATCTACTGAGCTGGCTAGAACCCGCTCTTGAGGGAGCCTATTCCACATTTTCACAGCTCTTACTGTGAAGAAACCTTTCCGTATTTGGAGATTAAATCGCTTTTCCTCCAGACGTAAGGAGTGCCCCCTTGTCCTCTGCGATGACCTTAAAGTGAATAACTCAACACCAAGTTCACTATATGGACCACTTATGTATTTGTACATGTTGATTATATCCTCCCTTAATCTCCTCTTCTCAAGGGAGAATAAATTCAGTTCCTCTAATCTTTCCTCATAGCTGAGCTCCTCCATGCCTCTTATTAATTTGGTTGCCCTTCTCTGCACTTTCTCCTGTTCCACAATATTCTTTTTGAGAACTGGTGCCCAAAACTGAACTGCATATTCCAGATGAGGTCTTACTAATGATTTGTACAGGGGCAACATGATATCTCTCTCTCTGGAGTCCATACCTCTCTTAATACAAGAAAGGATTTTGCTTGCTTTGGAAATTGCAGCTTGGCATTGCATGCTATTATTAAGTCCATGATCACCAGAACACCCAGATCCTTCTCCACCATTGATTCCCATTGGTGAAACCTTCAGTTTTATGTAAAGCCTTTATCCTAAAAGTAAAGAAACGGTTGCACTAACTGCTTATAAAGTATTACCTGGAGGTTGGCTTCAATTTGTTAGTATATTTAAATCTGCTAGTACCCTAACACCTCTCCCCCCCCCCCCCCCCCACACACACACATTGAGAGTGCTGCTGTCCAAAGATACCCATGTTATCCTTTATCCAGTAGTGTCTCACTAATAGAGGAGGTGTGTTACTAGCCAGATCACAGAGAGAAACAGAGGGAAAAAAGCCAAATTAACCAGTTCAGGTCTGCCTTATAGCAGTTTTACTGCTACAGGACAGCACCTGGGCACCGGATTACGTATACAGTGGGGAAAATAATTATTTGATCCCCTGCAGATTTTCTAAGTTTGCCCACTTATAAAGAAACGAAGGGTCTATAATTGTTATCATACGTGTATTTTAAATGATAGAGACAGAATATTAACCAAAAATCCTGAAAAAACACATGACACAACACTGATCATACAACATGATGGCACAGTAATTATTTTAAAAACATCTAAGTACCCTTTTCCTAACCGATATAAAGCTGTCACATGACCCCGCTCTTTCCCAGCCCGTCTGCAGGTAACATAAACAGGAGGAGCTTCTAGTCCTCTGCTGCTGGTCACATGTTCAAAATAAAAAAAACAGCCTTTGGAATAAAGTAAAGATAAATAATATCATTAAACTGTTTTAAATTGTCATACAAATATATATTTGAAATCAAATCTTTATTATTTTTTGGCATTAACATAGTGTGGGTGGAGTTCTGCCAGTCACAGGCTGTGTCACGCCCCTCCAGCCTGTGTCTTAGAATAAGAGGGAGGTGAAGTCTCCATCAATCAAGATGTAATATCCCGCCCCCATTGTGTTTAGCTGGTTAGTGGGCATAGAGGAGGAGGGAGGGAGTGGGCTGTCATTTACCACTGTGTATACACTCACATGTGTGACTTTATAGTCACATGGGCTGCTCAGATGCAATAGGGAGGAAATGATCAGCAGAAGAAACTCACTGAAAACTGAGCATGTGCAGAACTGCCAACACTGCTTTGCAAAATCCTTAGATGAATTGGAGACATGGACAGAAGGAGATAGAGAACAGCAGGATTAAACAAGTTTTTTTTCAGAATACAGGAAATTAATCTCATAGTGACTGAGTATAGACAGCATGTCATACAGCATTTATTGATAGTTTTTCATGATATGGGTTTAGTGATACTTTAAGCCTGTTTACATTAGGTGATTTGGAATTGCCGACAGAACCGCTGTAATTCCAAATTGTGGCAAAATATAGAACATGAGTTTGGGTAGCATCATTCTTAATGGCTCCCCAAATTCTGCTGTGTTTGTCACATGGCAATTGTGGCAAAATGCACATTTAAAACTTGCTGTAAGCTTGTCAACCAAAAAAGAGCAGGAGCCCTATGCACAACGCGCGAAAAATCGCGTCAATAGGGTTTTACAACTGCAAGCCGGAACATTTGTTCCCACAACCAATATCTGAATGGGGCCTTAAAGTGAAAGGATTTATGTGGCCATACTTTTGTGAATGCTAATGCTGAAGTGCATTGGTGTTTAACTGGGCATGCATGTGCAACGTGTTTTCAGATTGACCCTTTGATCTACATATGGTAGTGCCATCTCTCTAGTAGTGTTGAGAAAGATACCTTCATTATAACTGATGGAAATCATTAAGGAAAGATCTAAATTCTCACAATAAACAAACCAGGCAGCTCCACCGCAGTAGTCAAACTCGTCATTCAAGCACAAGTCTTTTAAGTACACAAAACAGAGATTATTTGTATAGAAATGATACAAAGCAGTCACGCTCCACTAAACGGCTGCAAATGGGGATTTTTTTTTGTTAAAGGGTGCTGCTTCCTTTTTTTTTTCCTATAGGGGGTTATAAGTCGGATCGAAGAATGTAGACATGTGAATACAGTTTGTTTTGCCTTCCTCTGGACCAAAACCGACAGGTCCGTGACAGGCCTACGCTTCAAGGATGTGAGCTTTTTTTTTCAGCCTATTTAATGTAACTTGAGTTAATGCACCATTGTGCTTTTAAGGATGAATTTCAATATAGCATAACCTACACAATACAATATATGTAACCCTTCCTTCAAAGAGTCATTCTGTAACTCCAGGCTACCGTGATGTGCTTCAGTGGAGCATACAGTAAGTCTTCTATTTGCTTTATAGGACAGCTACATGTTTTTTTTACAGACGGGATATATATATATAAATGTGAGCCATTTTGGGCAAACTGACAGGTCTATGTTAAGCCAAGCCCACCCTCCATCCACTTTATACTTACCTCTTCAGCACTCCCCTGCCACTCCTTTAGTCAATTTATCCGGTATCAGCTAGTGTCAGGGTGGTGACATTACCCCCTTCTGCCATTTGACAACGTTTGGGCTTGTTGATTAACCACTATCCCAAGCACTGCATCATGGGAGGAAATAACTTTCTTCCCCATTTCCAGAAGCACTGAGTAGTTGCAGTGGCAACCACTAAGGCCTCTCTTACACAGGTTATATATATATATATATATATACATACATACATACATACAATGCCTTGAAAAAGTGTTCACACCCCTAGAAATTTTCCACATTTTGTCATGTTACAACCAAAAACATAATGTATTTTATTGGGATTTTAAGTGGCACATAATTGTGAAGTGGAAGTGATAACAAAAAATGCTAAATGGTTTTCAAACGTTTTTACAAATAAATTTCTGAAAAGTGTGGCGTGCGTTTGTATTCAGCCCCTTTTACTCTGATACCCCTAACTAAAATCTAGTGGAACCAATTGCCCTCAGAAGTCACCTAATTGGTAAATAGAGTCCACCTGTGTGCAATTTAATCTCAGTATAAATACAGCTGTTCTGTGAAGCCTTCAATGGCTTGTTATAGAACCTTAGTGAACAAACGGCATCATGAAGGCCAAGAAACACACCAGACAGGTGAGGGATAAAGTTGTGGAGAAGTTTAAAGCAGGGTTAGGTTATGAAAAAATATCCCAAGCTTTGAACATCTCACGGAGCACTGTTCAATCCATCATCCTTAAATGGAAAGAGCATGGCACAACTGCAAACCACCAAGACATGGCTGTCCACCTAAACTGACAGGCCAGGCAAGGAGAGCATTAATCAGAGAAGCAGCCAAGAGGCCCATGGTAACTCTGGAGGAGCTGCAGAGATCCAAAGCTCAGGTGGGAGAATCTGTCCACAGGACAACTATTAGTTGTGTACTCCACAAATCTGGCCTTTATGGAAGAGTAGCAAGAAAAAAGCCATTGTTGAAAGAAAGCCATAAGAAGTCCTGTTTGCAGTTTGCGAGAAGCCATGTGTGGGACACAGCAAACATGTGGAAGAAGGTGCTCTAGTCAGATGAGACCAAAATTTTACTTTTTCTCCGAAAATCAAAAGCTATGTGTGCCGGAAAACTAACACTGCACATCACCCTGAACACACCATCCCTGTGAAACATGGTGGTGGCAGCATCATGTTGTGGGGATGCTTTTCATCAGCAGGGACAAGGAAGCTGGTCAGAGTTGATGGGAAGATGGATGGAGCCAAATACAAAACTGTTAGAGTCTGAAAAAAGACCTGAGACTGGGGCGGAGGTTCACCTTCCAGCAGGACAACGACCCTAAACATACAGCCAGAGCTACAATGAAATGGTTTAGTTTAAAGAATATTCATGTGTTAGAATGGCCCAGTCAAAGTCCAGACCTAAATCCAATTGAGAATCTGTGGCAAGACTTAAAAATTGCTGATCACAGACGCTCTCCATCCAATCTGACAGAGCTTGAGCTATTTTGCACAGAATAATAGGCCAAAATGTCACTCTCTAGATCACTCTCTAGATGTATAAAGCTGGTAGAGACATACGTCAAAAAGACTTGCAGCTGTAATTGTAGTGAAAGATGGTTCTATAAAGTATTGACTCAGGGGGGCTGAATACAAATGCATGCCACTCTTTTCAGATATTTATTTGTAAAACATTTTGAATTTTTTTTCTTCCACTTCACAATTATGTGCCACTTTGTGTTGGTCTATCACATAAAATCCCAATAAAATAAATTTTGGTTGTAACATGACAAAATGTGGAAAATTCCAAGGGGTATGAATACTTTTTCAAAACACTGTATACACCCATGCAAAGGGCCGTCTTCGTCTGCACAGAACACACAGGTGTTCCCTGCCTCCATATGCAGGCAGTCCCATTCATGTGTATTGGGATGCAGCCATCAAGGTGTGGGTGCGAGCCTCTATACACCTACGCCTCCTGTGCAGGCAAAGATGAACTTTTGCACGGATGTACACATAAGTAAGCCCTTGTGAATGAGGCCTAAAGCAGGAAATGCGGAAGAGTGCTCGACAAGTCAGTATAAAATGCTTAAAGCTGGTCACACACGTTATATATACGGCAATGTGTGGTTTGATAAAAAATATAGTATCAGAAAACACTCGAATAGGCATAACTTTTCTTTTGAACTATTTTGTCCCAGCGTCCATTCCCACGGGCAATACGCATTCCCTGTGATATCCAGCAGTAAGAATTAGTGGATTACAGCATCTGGAATGACAGGTTTGTGCACAAGATACCGGCCAAACACCCCCCTGTTCAGTTTGCAGCAGAACTCCCGAACAGGGAAAAGTTCTGTCCTGAACTGCGAACTCCATTGAAGTCTATGGGAGCCGAATATGAGAAATTAGAAGTACCCATTTTAAAGGCTTAAAGGAAGTAATTGGCCATAAAGGGGTATGGGGGCCCAGGTACTGGCCTTGAGGACATGTATCAATGATAAATAAAAATAAATAAAAACAATTGTTTTTAACCACTTCAGCCCCAGAAGATTTGGCTGCTGAATGACCAGGCCATTTTTTGCGATTCTGCACTGCGTCGCTCTAACTGACAATTGCGCTGCTGTGCGGCGCTGCACCCAAACAAAATTGATGTCCTTTGACGTCCTTTTTTTCCAACAAATAGTGTTTTCTTTTGGTGGTATATGATCATCTCTGCGGTTTTTATTTTTTGCGCTATAAACAAAAAAAACACAATATTTTGTACTTTTTGCTATAATAAATATCCCCATTTTTTCTTTAAAAAAAAAAGCAAATTTTTTCTCAGTTTAGGCCGATATGTATTTTTCTACATATTTTTGGTAATATTGATTGGTTTGCACAAAAGTTATAGCATCTACAAAATAGGGGATAGATTTATAAAAAATTTTTTTTTACTAGTAATGACGGCGATCTGCGATTTTTATCGGGACTGCGACATTATGGCGGACACATCAGGCACTTTTGACACATTTTTGGGACCATTGGCATTTATACAGCGATCAGTGCTATAAAAATGCACTGATTACTGTAAAAATGTCACTGGCAGGGAAGGGGTTAACACTAGGGGGCAATCAAGGGGTTAATTGTGTTCCCTGTGTGTGTTTCTAACTGTGGGGGGAGGGGACTGGCCTAGAGGAAGTGCTCGCGATTGCTCGTTTCCGCCGGTCATCACGACTGTCGGGCACGAGCATCAGCCCCCCCGCTTAACCACTTTGCGACCGCCGGCCGTCAAATGACGGCCAGGCGGCGCATCTCTCGTTCCGGGAGGGCGTCATATGACGTCCTCCCCTTCTGTGCACTGCAGGGAGCGCGCGCGCGCCACCGGGAGCGCGCGCGCGCTCTCGCCGTGTCACTGGGCACCCGATGCGCGTGCCCAGCGGCCGCGATGTCCGCTGGGCACCCGCGATTGCCCGGTAACACAGCGGGACCGTTGATCTGTGTGTGTAAACACACAGATCAACGGTCCTGTCAGAGGAGAGGAGCCGATGGTGTGTTCTCTGTACAGAGACACACCGATCGGTCTCCTCCCCTTGTGAGGCCCCTCCCCCCACAGTAAGAAACACTCTTAGGGAACATAATTAACCCCTCCCCGCCCCTAGTGGTTAACCCCTTCACTGCCAGTGTCATTTATACATGAATCAATGCATTTAAATAGCATTGATTGCTGTATAAATGACAATGGTGCCAAAAATGTGTCAAAAATGTCCGATGTGTCCGCCATAATGTCGCAGTCACAATAAAAATCGCTGATCACCGCCATTACTAGTAAAAAAAAAAATATTAATAAAAATGCTATAAAACTATCCCCTATTTTGTAAACGCTATAACTTTTGCGCAAACTAATCAATGATCGCTAATTGCGATTTTTTTTTACCAAAAATATGTAGAAGAATACGTATCGGCCGAAACTGAGGAAAAAAAATGTTTTTTTATATATTTTTTTGGGGATATTTAGTATAGCAAAAAGTAAAAAATATTGTTTTTTTTTTTAAAATTTGTCGCTCTTCTTTTGTTTATTGCGCAAAAAATAAAAAACGCAGAGGTGATCAAATACCACCAAAAGAAAGCTCTATTTGTGGGAAAAAAATGATAACAATTTCATTTGGGTACAGTGTCGTATGACCGCGCAATTGTCATTCAAAGTGCGTCAGCGCTGAAAGCTGAAAAATGGCTTGGTCAGGAAGGGGTGAAAATGCACTGTAGTGAGGTGGTTAAAGGAGCCAACGTATAGTTATGACGGCTTGCGGGACCATGCCGATCTGCTGCTGTATAATGATAATGCCGCTGTATAATGCTGGTCAAAGCGGTTAAAGGAGCAGGGTGGTTAAATTGACTCACGGTTGCAATTGCTGCCACCTGGCTATTTAAAAAAAAATTAAGAAAACACCCTCCCCGCCAAATCCATACCAGACCCTTCGTTTTCTGATCATATGACCATTGTAACAGTGGTCACACGATCGCCGATCCTTCGCACCCCCCCCCCCCCCCCCCCCCCCCCCCCCCCCTCACCCCCCCCCCCCCCCCCCCGAGTGTCCTGAACTATTTAAAGTGATTGTACACCCTTACATATACCTAGTGAAGTGACTGGCCTCAGGTGATACACACAGATGAGACAGATCCTTCTACATAAGTTGAACCTGTCTATCTGCAGTCTTCTTTTCTCTACAGTTCTTCAAAGTCCACAATTTATAAAGCTTGTCTGAGCTGTCAGAAAGCAGGGGTGCAGATCTGAAATTACACACTGTAGAGCTCATTGAGGAGAGCTCTGAGAGCTGATTTGAGGGAAGGGACGCACCCTCCTTCACACAGGAGCAGAGCTGAGATTGTCAATCACAGTTTCTGTGCTCCACCATTTTTCTCTTGGTGTCTTGAAAACTTGTCAGAAGTGACTCTTGCAGACAGCAGAAGAGCAAAGCAGCAGACAGAAATGACACTAGTGCTCTGGAGGCGACGATGTTCCCCTTTAACTTTGTTTACCACACTAGTAAAACTACTAGGATCACTACTAGGATCAGTGATGCAAAGCCCTTTGGAGGCATAGGCTGGTAGAACTTTTACTTATTAGTGCCCTCTAGTGGCTGACATTTCTTGCCACTGCAACGCTAACATTTAAAAATCTGACCTTTCTTTCTTCTGTGCCTGTGCAAACAGAGAATAACAGAAAAAGAACATAGCCTGAAATATATTACAGAATCCAGAACAAAAGGCCATTTTTACATGAAACTGGATGCCAATCAATAATGTAAAAAGCAAACCTTTCCAAATATTCTCAGTATTGCTTTTGTACAGATGCCTGAAAGTCAATACACTTTTTTGTGTAAGTTGAACCAGACTCCTGTATTATTGCATTATGCTTGTGAGAAAACGCTTGGCAAGCAATTAATGAAAATTCAAGTTATTCAGAGCTAGCATAAAGGCAGCCAGAACTAATTTACAGCACAGATACAGCTTAAGGGCTCGTTCACACTTGGGGGCCTGGGGTAAGGTGACCAGATTTTTTAAATAAAATCCAGGGACATATTTATTTATTTTTTATTGGCAAATGTTAAACTATTTTATAAGCATATTTTCCTAAAATTATATATGCAGTGTATGTGGTATGTGTTTATGGAATGATTGTATGATATATACGTTATTTCTCACATTTTGCCCATGAGATAAAAAAAGATACTCCTTATAATTTTTTGGGATAGGAATAAGATAGAGAAATTTTGTATTTTATTCTTACCAAAGAAGCGCAGTGGTTTGCTATGTACAGAGTGCAGAGTCCAGGGGTGCCCTGTGTACAGAGTTCAGGGGTGCCCTGTGTACAGAGTTCAGGGGTGCCCTGTGTACAGAGTTCAGGGGTGCTCTATGTACAGAGTTCAAGGGTGCTCTATGTACAGAGTTCAAGGGTGTTCTATGTACAGAGTTCAGGGGTGCGCTATGTACAGAGTTCAGGGGTGCGCTATGTACAGAGTGCAGAGTTCAGGGGTGCGCTATGTGCAGAGTTCAGGGGTGCCCTATGTACAGGGTTCAGGGGTGCCCTATGTACAGAGTGCAGAGTTCAGGGGTGCCCTATGTACAGAGTTTAGGGGTGCCCTATGTACAGAGTTCAGGGGTGTTCTATGTACAGAGTTCAGGGGTGCGCTATGTACAGAGTCCAGGGGTGCGCTATGTACAGAATGCAGAGTTCAGGGGTGCGCTATGTACAGAGTGCAGAGTTCAGGGGTGCCCTATGTACAGGGTTTAGGGGTGCCCTATGTACAGAGTGCAGAGTTCAGGGGTGCCCTATGTACAGAGTTCAGGGGTGCCCTATGTGTAGAGTTCAGGGGTGAGCTATGTACATAGTGCAGAGTTCAGGGGTGCCCTATGTACAGAGTTCAGGAGTGCCCTATGTACAGAGTTGAGGGGTGCCCTGTGTTCAAATTCAGGGGTGCCCTATGTACAGATTCAGGGGTGCCCTATGTACAGAGAGCAGAGAGATGGTTACATAGAGAGAGGGAGGGATGAATGGATAGAGGGAGGATGGGATGGATGGATGGTTGGAGGGAGGGATGGTTGAATAGAGGGAGGGATGGTTGGATAATGGGATGGATGGAGGGATGGAAGGAGGGATAGATGGATGGAAGGAGGGATGGTTGGATAGAGGGAGGGATGGATGGAGGGAGGGATGGTTGGATAGAGGGAGGGATGGTTAAATAGAAAGAGGGAGGGATGGATGGATGGATAGAGGGAGGGATAGATGGATAGAGGATGGATGGAGGGAGGGATGGATGGAGGATGGATGGAGGGAGGGATGGTTGAATAGAGGGAGGGAAGGTTGGATAGAGGGATGGATGGATGGAGGGATGGAAGGAGGAATGGATGGATGGAAGAAGGGATGGAGGGATGGATGGAAGGAAGGAGGGATGGATGGAGGGAGGGATGCAAAGAATACCCAATCACGAGCTAAGAAAATAAAAAAACAGCATTTTTGCTTGCACATGATTGGATGATGGAAGTCAGCAGAGCTTCTGCTCATTTACTAAGCTCTGGAGCAACTGCTCTTGCAGAATGCAATTGCACTTTGCAAAGTGCACAGTCTATTTTCCTTTAATAAATCAACCCCAAAGTCATCAGACTGGGGCTCAATAAGGGCTTTTGGACAATAAAATGTAGAAAAAAGAAACTGTAAACTGTTGCTGCCTATTGTGACATAACAGGAATGTATTCATGCAGACATGTAAAGTTAATAAAAGGTCCATATTAAATTGTTATCTTAGAACCTCCCAATTAAGGGGGGACAAGTACTGCGCCTCTCCAGCCTGCTTATGGCTTTCTGCTGCCATCTTCTCAGGATCAAACGACCCGCTGAGGCCTGGAGCCATTGTCTGATGTTCTCTGTCTTCTGTCTGTCTCACGTTTGGCAGGGAAAAAATATATCTGCGATTTTTTAACTGACAAATTAAATAAGCTTAAAAAATGCAGGAGAGATCAATGTCTCCCCCGACGCACGCATCCAATAAATTTAATCTGTTTTCCATTTTCTGTTAGGAGAATCGCGCGTCCGTTTATCATGCAAAACAATACAAGTCACATGGACTGTTTGCTGGGAAACATAAGTAAGATAAAATGTAGCACAATGAGAACCAGCTGAAAATGTTAAAAGAAGGCCAGAAATTTAGGTAAAAACACGTAAATATTATCAGAGCACATGTTGTGTCAAGTATTGGAAAGTGTGTTTTAATTCTGTATAAAGCAATAAATAGACTTATTCCTGTTTTATGCATTTGTTTCGCTGGCAAGTATAGGATGAAAAAACGAATTCAGGTAATGTGAAATATCTCCTTCCAAAAGCGAATAACTCTGATTTGGGTGGACACAGGTCATTAACATAGCCCATCGCCTTCTTGGAGGTATAACAGCCCTGCCAAGGTTGCAGAGACACAGTCTAAATGAGTGTGCAGCTAGGCTGTACCTGTTTGGGCCCTTTCACACTGATCTGTTTTTGCGGTAAAAAAAGTGGAAGAAAAAGGCATGAAAAATGTATCCCTTTAAATCCTTTAAAGTCCTGCTTGCTGAATTTTTAGTGCATGTTTAAAAATCGCACCAAAAATGCACCTCCCCATCACAATGAATGAAAAACACATCAAAAATGCACCCGCGTCTGGGTCACATGTCCAAGTTTCACAGGCGAATGACTGGAAACAGAAGTCCAGAAAATGCAGCAAAAATGCATAAAAGAAACGTGGCAAATACGTGGCAAAAAAAAAAACATATTCCTTTTTACCGCGTTTTTCAATGGAGCAGTGTAAAAGCATCCTTTCTGGATTTGTTGAGTTTCCGATAAGTTTCCCCTAAGTATAGAGTATGGTTTCCTTTTGTCTGCTCCTGGGCAGTGTTCTCCAGCAAATAGAACAAGAAGTGTAATGGGTTATGAAAAAGTATTTCATCCTGGCAAATCACTAGGAGGTTTGTTGCCATGGATCTAAGCTGAGGAAGGAGATAAATATTTGGGGAACCTGTATAGAAGGCTCCTTGCCTCCCATGTTTGTCTGGAGAGGGAACAATTCAGAGTCAAGTTCCAAGGCCAGGGAATGGGCCTAAGCTAGGGCCTGGAACACAGGAAAATGGCTATTAGGAGGGACTCGGGAGCACCTTCAAGTTTGCTCAGTCCATTGTTGGTTTTAGCTTAAAGGCACACAATTGAAGATTGCTAGTCTTGGCTTAAAGGCACACCTTCAGGGGCTGAATTTATTTGAGCAGAGAGAATCCTAGTCGCTGTTTGGGTATCCTGTGAACCCCTATCTCTCTCTCCTCTGGACTTTGAGCCAAATAAAACATGTAACAAGTAATTACTGACAGTATGAATGTTGGTCCTTTGGTCACGATTGGTGGGGTCGGTGAGTGTTTTGGGGCAGCTGTAGGCCAGATCAACAATAAGAAAGATAGAAGGGCCCATTACGCTCAGCGGTTCCTTAGAGCGTCACCGCTACACAAGGTACCATTGCCACAGTCGGTAAATAGTAATTGCCTGGCAATCGTGTTTGAAGCCAGTCTAGTATTTTATTGTTGATGTTATTGTATTTTGTGAACAATGTAATATTAGCATTTGTTTAGGAATGTTAAGGGTGACTAAGGGGGTCAATTATAATGTAGAACAGATATCTCTATCCACTCTCCATTATACTTTGCAGGATTACCAAATATTGCGGCCTGTATTTTGCGGTCTATTCATAAAATGTAGGCTACAGAATGGAGCCTGCAGTATCCTGCAGAGTTGTCCCTGCTTAACATGATTGACAGATAGTTGATCACATTACCATTACATGACCTGACTTTCTACCCAACCTTTATTTTTATTTTCTCATAGACTCCATTTCTTTTTATAGTGCTCCTTTGGCTTTGTAGACCAAAAACTGGTGGAGTGCTAAGCATTTTTATGAAGCATATGCTTTGCTTTATAAATCCACTTTTTTTATGTGTGGCCAATTTTTAAAGAAGTGGTATGGCAGTGATACAGTCACACTGCTGCTGTAGAAATTGGCCCCTCTCTCTGTGAAACTGCTTAGCTCCTCCACGGGGAGAGGTCAGAGAAGCCATGGCGACAGCTAAAAAAGTGTGTAAATTATAGAATTTGGGGTGGTGAGAAAAGCAGTCACTGCAGGCAACAGTCACTGATCCCTACCATCAGATATAGGGGCACTGCTAGTAAGATTGGGCACCTTTTTTATGGATGCTATGTTACATAGGAGCTATGGATAGAGCAAAGCTTATTTTTTGCCAGGTATGCTCCAAATTAAATAATTGGGGTTCGTGTTATTGCATCCACATATTAAAACACACACCACACTCCCCAGAGCTAAAAACAACTAATGTTCCAGCAAAAACTACAACACTGCACCCATCTGCTCTCTCTGAAGCACACCACTTCCCAGTGGAGTCCAATTATACAACTGGGCTCTATTTGAGGGACATTCCACCCAGCTCCTCTCTATGAAGCACTTCACTCCCCAGTGGAGTCCAATAATACAACTGGGCTTCATTGGAGGGACATTCCACTCAGCTCCTCACTCTGAACCACTTCACTATCCAGTGGAGCCCAAATGTAAAACTGGGCTCCATTGGAGGCACGTTCCACTCAGCTCCTCTCTCTGAAGCATCTCACTACCCAGTGGAGTCCAATAGTACAATGGGCTCCATTGGGGGACACTCTACCCAGCGCCTGTCTCTGAAGCACTTGGCTCTCCAGTGGCGTCCAGTCATACAACCGTGCTCCATTGGGGGGTACTTCACCAAGCTCCTCTCTCTGAAGCACTTGACTCCTCAGTGGAGTCCAGCCATACAACTGGGTTCTATTGGGGGACACTCCGCCCAGCTCCTCTCTTTGAAGCACTTCACTCCCCAGTGGAGTCCAATCATACAACTGTGCTCTACTGCGGGGTAGAAAGAAAAGTAAAAAGGAGCAAAAAGAGGAGTTGGGTGGGGTGTCCCATCAATTGAGCCTAGTCGTATGACTGGGCTTCACTAGCTGGTGAAGTACTTTAAGGTGAGTAAATGGGTTGAGTCTCAAAGTTTGTGCTGGATTAATCAAGTTTGTTTTTACCCTTGTAGGGAGCTGTGTGCGGCTTCATATTAATGACTCAACTGGGAAGTGACGAATCCCAGAGTTGCCAGAACCTGCAGCTTGGTGATTGTGGCGGGAGTCCTGAAGCAGTGTCACAAAACAAGTGAGTACTACTTATTGTTATTGTGCCTGAAATTCAGCTTTAAAGCCATGGCGATGCAGTACTGGTGCTTAAATAGCGTAATCCATTTACAAACAAGCTTAGACCTCAACAAATGAGAAGTATAAATGTATTAAAGTGCCCGCTTTTGTGGCATTAATTCATACATTCAATGGCACTTTCCCAAAAGCAGCAATAAAGGACTTGGCCTTCCTATGGGATTAAAAAATAGTTTGGCCGGTGTTATTGTAGGGAGTGTATTAGCCTGAAAGGCCCCATTCATTGCATATTGCGGTGACAGCTTAGTGAGATATCGAAGTTCTATTCAAATAGTTCCCTGAAATTCACAGAATACCCACAGGATTGCTTAAGAGGGGAATGTATATTTGTTTTAACTCAATCCAGTTCTGGAAACCTGCAGAGGGAGGAGATTAAAAGCCTTTAAAGGGAAACTATTGTGGATATTCAGATAGGGCACATTTTAAATGATTCCTAAACATTTACCTCAAATTGGACCTTTTAATAATTTTACATGTCTGCATTAATAAATTACTGGCATGTCACAATGTACAGCAACAGTGTTTTTATTTCATTTTTTAAATCACCTGGTAAGAAAAAGTAGTTCTTAATCTCCAATGCAGTGACTTTGCCTAGGCTGAGCGGATGTCATCAGTCTGCCGCAGGTAGGCGGGAGCATGTCCCTAGTCTCTTCTCTTTTATTGATAATCACTGTTTTCTCTGGGTGGGGATGTCTTCCCCCGAATGAGAGAACACAATGGCTCAGCGGGAGGGATTTCCCCGTCAACACTGTCTGTGTTGATGGGGGAATCAAGCAAATTTCTACAGGTTGCACCAAAGAAATTTGCTCTGCCTATGGCCGGCCTTAGTCCAGGAAGTAGAGACTGACTCTAAACATTGCCTAAACAAAGGTTTCTATCCCTCTAAAGAGATAAGTAGATGAAGCTATTGTCAGGGGGAGCTAAAAGAGAATAAGCATGCAAGAGAGAAAAAACACACAAATATGGCTGCCCACATGTACATATATCTGTTTACAAATCATAAAAATGTAAAAGGCTTTTACCAAAAACATAGATGCAAATTTATAAATCAGTGACTCTCACATGCAGCAAACATTCTCTGCAGGTGAATCTTCCAGGTGCGTGTGTTTTAAATTACAGTGACTGATTCTCTACCTGAGGATGTTTGGTGAAAGCCACATCCACGGCTTCATAAATATACCCCATAAACTATCACTGATAAAATGAAAGTGGAAAAAGTGGAACCAAAGAGACAAATTTCAAAACTGCCTCCCATCCTTAATCCCTTGTGTGCAATCTTCTTCAATTAAAGCCCCCATGTAGTGCTCTGCGTTTATAATCACTTTGTAATCAATACCCCACCAATAGTGTAATACTGCTCTCACCTCCTTACTTGGACCCAATATTGGGTCGCCTACGCCTTTTCCCTTTAACTTAGGGTTTCTGTGTCTTTTTTTATGTCTCCTGTCCCTCTGTTAAGAATTCTGGAACTTCAATCCACTGCCATAATAATAATGTGTCCAGAAACTTTTAACCATATGGTGCATGTCCAGATGAAGCAAACATTGCAGCAGTCAGTTAAAGTAGAACTATAGGCAAAACTTTTTTTTTTTTTCATTTTGGATAGAGTAAGTGAGGGTTATACCCCCATCAGTTTATTTTTTTGCCATCTGTGTCCGATTGGGGAGATATAGCTTCACTTCCTGTCCCATAGCCAAAACAGGAAGCAAGAGATAATCCCCATAAATTAATGAAATTCCTTGGGGACCCCCAGGTCACCAGAACTAGTGTCCCTATTGGAATATTTCCCCTCAAGTACTTTTCTCGGGACAACCCAAAATTTGGGGTTTTCTTTATTTTCACTTTCAATGATAATGGTAAACAGGACAAATAGAGAGGGTGGATCTCCCTAAAGAAGAAGAAGAGATGGTCGCACACCGGAGACAACAGAGTATAAAGCCCCATACACACGCGCGGATTATCCGAGGACCAGGTCCGTCAGACCATGTCCGTCATACTTTGTCTGATGTTGGTTTTGCGTACACACGGTCGGACAAAGTTGTCGGAAAATCCGATCATTCTGAACGTGGTGACGTTTGTTGCCTACGACGGGACTACGTAGAGGCTAGTAGCCAATAGCTTTGGTCTTGTAATGTGATCTGAGCATGCGTAGCACTTTGTCCGGTCGGAATTCGCTACACACGATCGGATTTGGTGTGATCGGACTTTGTTGTCAAAAAATCTATCCAGCAGGAGATAGGACTTTGTCCGTCAGACAATCTGATGGAAACTGTCCGATGGTGCCTACACACGGTCTGATTTTCCGACAACATTGTCCGATAGGACAGAATCCATCGGAAAATCCTACCGTGTGTATGGGGCTTTAGATGAAAAAAGTCTTTATTGTCATATGCCAGACAATCATGCAGGGTTACAGTTGACGCGTTTCACACGAGTGTACTGTGCTTGTTCACAAATCTCCCTAACTGTGGAACAGACAGCAATAAAAACCTGTCTGGCTCACACCTATGCATTTGTTAGTGCACTTTTCAGTTTTGCAGACACACACTACAATCCATTTAACATAGTTTCCTATGGGTCATGTTCACATCTGTGCATTTTATGAAAAGGGCCGGGGACTTTTTTCAGTTTTTTTGGTCCCATAGACTTCAATGGATGAAAAACGTGTATTGAAAAGCGCAAAATGCACCTGGAAAATGCAAACTGCAACCTGTATAGGTGTGAATTGGGCCTAATAGGTGATCTAATCCATATCCACTCTATCCAAAACTAAAAAAAATGTTTTGCATTTAGTTATACTAAGAGTAGTTTGTTAAATAGGGAGCTGAGTATAGGGGGAGGGGGTTGGGTAATTTGGATCAGGAGAGCTATACAGTGTGGGTAAGCGTACTTTCGTCTAAAAGTAAACCTTTAAATTGAACCAGTTGCTTTACCCCTGACAACATAACAGGCCCTGGCTATGGAATTCAGGAAACCAACATTTGGAGCAAGGGAGGGTTACTATAGGGAGTAGATGAAAAAATGCACTTTATTTTAAGTACACATATCTTTTGAGTTAAAAAGTGCAAAATGAACTCAGAATATGCACCTGCTTTAAATCTGCCATACTTTCTCTTTAACTTCTTTGAGATATGGTGTTTTATCTGTTACTGACTATTTCCTGTTATTTGGATTTAAAAGTGACTGTAAAGGCTAAGATATATTAAACAAAAAAAAAAGTAACATATGTTTACTTGCACAGAGCAGCCCTAAACCTTCTCTGCTGCATTTTGCCCTGCTGGCGCTCTTGGCTACTCCCCTTCTCTGTGTGTCAACCTAGGAAGCTGCCTCCTATGGATGCACACATGCGGGCTGGCTTCGGGCAGTGTGCGTCCATTAACACGCACAGTGTGGCTTTGCCCTGCCTCCTGCTCTCTGCTCACAGGATTTGATTGACAGCAGCAGGAGTCGATGGCTCCCGCTGTTGCCTCTCTGTCCTGGGAATACAGGGAGAGTGGGGAGAGCTGTTAGAGATGGACAAAGGGCTGGATTGAGTGAGGTAAGTATGAGAGGGCAATACAAATACTGGGACATTTTTTACCTTAAAGCAGGGAACGCATTAAGGTAAAAAATGCCCTGGCTTTAGAACAACTATAAATTAGCATCTTCAACCATAACTTGGTCCAATAAATGTATTGCTTTTTAAAGAGGACACTCTGTCTAAAGAAGAAAAAAGAGATTTTCACCTAACCTTTTTTTTAGCACAGCTCCAGTGTTGAGGGTTATGAAAAACGATTTAACATAATCAAGATAAAACACTGAATTCCTTCAATGTTTACCTTTATTGTAGTTCAGATTTGCCCGCCGTGCTGTCTCCTGTCAAGGGGGATACTGTATGCTTGTTTTGGATTAACTGCAGACTAGCCACACACCAGAATGTTATGTGCACTGTAAACCATATTACCATACAACCCTTTCCTCTTTCCTCCTTCTGGTATGTCACAGACAAAAGCAGGCCATGCACACAAAATGTTCTCTCATTCAGCCCAGATTCCCCCCATTTGTGCCGCACAGCATGGATGGACTCATTCACAGCTGACGGCTTTTACCTGATACCCATGGCTGTTAAAATACCCGCACGGTGACTACAGCTGCAGACACTGTTTGGCCGACTCTTTTCCTGCTCCTCCGATTTCTCAACTGATGTTTGTTGAGCCTGGTGATGTCGGCAGGGCCACCCACAGCTTTAACTTTGGCTGATTCACAGGAATAGGCTGAAATGTGTGCTGTGTCTAGCCATGTGCATGCCTAACAATGTCTGATTATTTACAGTATGTGATTTAAATAGGACCAAAAGGTTTTGGACAGCTGATCATCATAACCTATTTGAGTCTACTGGCCATACCCTTCCAAAATGATGGGCATTAATATGGAGTTGTTCCCCCATATGTGGCTATAAAAATCTCCACTCTTCTGGGAAGCCGTTCTACAAGATTTTGGAGTGTGTGTAGGCAGGTTGCCTACAGGTGTATTATATAGTTATTGGCTGGCCCAGATTGAGCAGGGAAAGAGTTAACGTGAGTGTGTGATCCAGCCTACTCACCAGTAATATAAATATGAGAGAAGTTTGGGTTTGGGGCCTTCTTGCGGGGCTCTTGCTTACTGGCCTTTCATCAACATTTGGGGCAAACCATGCTGTGAAGCGTGTGAAGGAAGCACCTGGGTTCCTGAGAACATCCAAGCACATGAAACACCAAGATGGACTATTACCTTGTAGAGGTATGCCTGGGCAGCCATTCAGTTGTAGTTAGGGTCAGGATATGGACATTGTTTATGTTGCACTGTATTGCCTAAAATTTTCTAAGTAAAGTTGCATCAACTGTTGTGAGCCTGGTCTGAAGTTATTCAAAGGGGTGCATGTTGGTTCTGGTGTATTAAAAGAACCAGGGTCTGTAAAGCACATAAGACATATGAAGCTCAGCTACTACAAAAGGTCTACTCAGCAAAACAAGCAGGAGGAGAAGTGTAGTTGCTATGGGTAACCAAGCACAGTTCAAGACACAAAGCAAACAGTCATTAAGTGTGGTAACGGTGACAGGTCCTCCGATAGTGACAGGGTCGGTGTTCTGGCTCCACCCCTAGCAGTATATTGGTAGCAACTGGAACTGAGACTGAGTTACGGAGATCTATGGCCTGGTCACAAGGTATGGGAAGGAAGGAGTTAACAAGTGCACGCATGCAGTCTGCGCTATGTGCACGCGGGACCCCATTCTGTTACTGGGAGTGAGGTAACAGAAGTATGCTGGACTGGTGGAGAGGGCGCAGGCTCAGCAGCATCCCTTCTAATGCTACATACATCAGGTTACAGTGTATAGTGACTTGGGACTTGGGAGAACTGCCTTATGTTAAACCTCTCACATGACCTCAGTCTCTACCTGCTCCCAGGTACCCCCGGCGTGCAAGGCAAGTAGGCCCCACCCACATGTGTTTGGGGGTATTTGTGCCCATTTAGCCAGAAGAGCATTTATGAGACCAGGTTATACTGAACAAGAATTTCTGGCTTACAATCAGTCTATTTAATACCAAAGATTTTTCAGTAGGGTTGAGGTCAGGTCTCTGTGAAGGCCACTGAAGTGCCTCCATACTAAACCATGTCTTTATGAAGCTGGCTTTGAGCTCAGGGACACAGTCATGCCAAACTCTTATGGCCCGTACACACGATCGGACATTGATCGGACATTCCGACAACAAAATCCATGGATTTTTTCAGACGGATGTTGGCTCAAACTTGTCTTGCATACACATGGTCACACAAAGTTGGGCGGAAATTGCGAACGTCAAGAACGCAGTGACGTACAACACGTACGATGAGCCGAGAAAAATGAAGTTCATAACCACCCATTCTGAGTCATATTTGTGCTGTACGAAGTGACAGATTCTTATGACAGCAAGCCCTCCATTCACTGATGTCCATCTTTGCTATTCTCCTCTGCTGCACTTTTCGTCTTCAGAATATATCTAGTATTTCAAGGAATTAAGGAGCATATGACCTTATCTTCTGTATCATAGAATACAGTGTTCGGGCCTGAGCATCCAATTGTCATGCCCAAACATTACATGCATCCAGCACAGATTAAAATTAGTATAGTGCCGCAAATCTTGCTATTTGGTTTACAAATTTTGTTTAAACACTGGGAATTTATCAGAGCAGCTTTGGAGCTCAATTGGAGCAGCTGTGCATGGCAACCAATAAGCTTATTTATTTCACTTATAAAGCCTAAAGTGGGACTATATGCACCTGTGGAGTCCTGGAGCTCCCTCACCAGCCACTGACATGATCTTCACCTGGGTTCCAATCTTCAGTCATTTTGATGTGCCAGGCCAAGGTGGCATCATACCCGTATATGCAGAAGAGTTTATACATCTCGGCAAATGCCAAACGTGTACACATATCCACATATGCACAGGCGGACAGGCAGGTAAGACACTTTAATGCAAAAGAGGCATAGTGTGTCTCTTTTTTTCAAAGTTCCACTTTACGGAACAATCTGAAGTTAAAGGTTGATTGGTTGCCATGCCCAACTGCTCCAGATTCTGCCCCCTCCAGTTTCAATAAACTCCCCACATTGTATCTATTTTATACATGCTGTGATACCTCCTCAGTGGTTACCCCATAATTAGTTTTATTTCACCACTTGATCATCAAACGTGATCAGTGCCCATCTCTGTTCCAAGGACAGCCCCTATAGAACACACCTAAAGTCTGTCTATGAAATAGTCTTGTAAAAACACAGAACAGCATAAAAACGTGGCAGTATTACATTAATAACTCTTAAGAACACTTGCTAAAAAGGACTTTTTTTTATAGTTTTTCTGTAAATCCTTTTTTTAAATGCTGATTATTAGCATTTGTTAAGAACATAAAATTCCTGTAAGTGCAAATCTGTATTTTAAAAAAATCATTAAACAATGCATAAGTTGTATATAGCTTGTCGAAGAGCTGCAGTGTTTAATAAGTCCCTGTAGAAGGAGTGAATTTACAGAAAGCCCATTCTGTCTGCAGCTGCACAAAAGTTTGGATCACCGAGCAGAAAAATCAACAAATACTGAATGCCAAGAAGCTTTTTAAGTGGGATTTGTGGATTACAGATCAAGCTGGAAGGTCATTTTTGCTATACAGGATGGGGACTAAAATATCTCCTAGGTGGCCGTGTGTGAGAAGGAGCATGAGGAATAGTTTAGTTTCACAGGCAAATTCTCTCAATTGATCCCCCGATATATCATGTTTAATAGCGAGGGGGAAAAATTCTATAGAGCTCTGCTCTCCTTAAAAAGTAAAGTCCAACATTTTAATACTGTATTTCATAGCTGAAACTCACCAGCTTTGCAGACTCTCTATTAAGGATCGGCACACCCATAATGTCAGTTTTTGGCAGATGCTTGGGAGATACACCACCCAATTACTTTTTGTATCTCTTGGGCACCGGTGATGAGATCCCTGGCTCTCTGCACTTGATTTCTTAGGTTTAAACATTTGCATTATGGTGGGGTCACACACCACCTTTTGCATTTTTAAAGCCCAATTGAACCTTCAGTTTAAATCATGAATGCACATTCCATGTGCATCAAAACAAAAGGTGATTATTGTCTCACAGTTGGTTTTCTTTCTAATGCAGCCAAAGCCTGAGTAGAAAAGTCTATGCCCTGCTAGCAGCTCCAGGGTGGGACCCTTGTCCTCCATGGGTGAGCTGTAATCTATCTGCAGAGGGCTGACACTTCCTCTACTGAGCCAGAGCTCCCCAATCAGGAGGGAGCATGAGCTTTACTGATTGCATAGCTATAGGTCTGTCTCAGCAGGAGACTTCTGCAGAGAGACCATTTTTTCAACTCCTATGTATTCTGTTTAAAATTTTTAAAACTTTGGCTGGAGTTCAGCTTTAATTCTTCTACATGATGCGCCTAACTGGTAGAAGCATGGGGCCCCACAAAAAAAAATCAGGGAGATATGAAATTGTGTTGATGCTATGTTAATAGCAAAAAGTGGTTGTTGGGATTTTTTTTTTAAATGATAAAGGAAAAAAAAATATTTAAAATGAAATTCTCTTGTTTGCCTTTATACTTTCTGCAATATTTCCGCACCGCAGCATATTCCGGAAATAAAAGGAGCCATAAGAGAACAATGATGTCATCACAAATAGAGTTTATAAATAACGACTTTGCTCAGAACACATTCCTGATGTACCGTATTTGGACCCTCTTCCAGCAGGCCTGGCCTGTCATTATTTATGACCATTTTTGGATGTACAACATGGCCGGTGAGTCCCTGGGGTGGAAAGTGTGCCTGCCAAGTGTGTCTGCCTGGCCGACATGAGAAACCTCCAATTCAAACATTCAAAGCATAATTCTGACATGATGAGCCATGGCAACCAAACACCAAACCACGTTACCTTTCCACTTCCGCACGCATCTCCTCACGCTTTTGTCTCCTGAGCTCTCTGCGACGTTCTAAGTCATCCATGGCAGCCGTTCAAGCTTGTCAATCGGGATCTTAAATGAGAGAATAAAAAGGCATTAGAACAAACTCATGTTCACTAAACATCAGTGATAGACTCCATTAATATGGAAAACCTAATGCCCAAGACGTACCACTGCTCCTATCACTGGTGGAAATTTGCCAGAATCAGGATCATTAAACAGAATACCTACCTGCTTCCATGGCATTGTTTCCTTGCTGGTCAGAACTTTGCACAATCTGCTGGTGCGGCCATCAAGAGAGCGACACCATAGAATAAGGTGAGTGTTTTATTTGTTTTCCTAGAGATCCTGATACTGGCAACAACCAAACTTACCACATAAGGGAGAAAGTAATATGCTGTAGCCAACAGCAACAAGTCGTACATAATTTCTTTGGTAAACTGGAATCAGATTGGTTGCTAAAGGTTACCGCACTTTGTACATGCATGTAACTTGATGTCCAAGAAACATAGAGTGAAAATACTTTATTCTGCAAGCAATGCAAACTGTTTTTGCTTTTATTTTTGAATGCCATATCAAAAACTGTTAAAGTTGTATTAAACTTTTGACTTTTTTTTTTTAGCTGCTTTCCTATACTTCTGGTCTTCACAGTAAAGATTTAACCATGGACAGTGCAGTCTGGAGCCAGTCTGTTAGGCTGGATCAGCTGTCATAGCACCAGCCTAAAAGATAAATTAACCTTTCATAGCATGTTACATGTTACACCCATAATTCTGGTGTAACATGTAACATGCTCCAGACCTGCTCCCTGAACCCCTTACCCCCCCTCCTTGTGACAGCGGGTGGGGATTCTTCTCCCATGGGCGCATCATTCATTCATAGTAATCTGTAACTGAGAGAACTACAAGTACTGTCATCCATGGCGGCTGATGGCTCTTAGTTCTCAATGGACTGCAAGGGCGCTGATGAGTGCTCTCATAGTTCATTTACAGTACAAGCCCTGTAGCTTGTAAACAGTCAGTCCATGTTGGAGGTTCGGGCTGAATGCTGCAAGGCTTGTCTTCAGGATCCTAACATTGCCTCCACTGATCACGGGTGTAAAGATTTGCAGACTCCTTAGGGAAAAAATTATACATGCACATTTTTTTTTTCCTGCAAAAAATATGTGCATTTATTATTTTTTCTCAAAAGATGAACTTAACCTTTAAACTGGAACATAGCCAAAAACATAAAGAAGCTGTATACTCTCAGTAAGTGAATAAATCAGCTGCTGAAAGTGCTTAATAACTGAAGGTTTAATATCACTTTAAGGCTTCTCAACAGTGTAGCAACTGTGAAAGGTGAAGGGCCCTTTTGTAAATCTAAACACATGAAGCTCATATGTCATACAATTTCCTTCAATGGTCTAGTTCAGTTCTTCAGTTAAAAATTGTTCATAAAATCAGTATATTCAGAGCTGGATTTCCATCCCTGCTGCCCATAGGCACACCACTTTTAATACTGTTGCTCGGATTACCTCTTTTCTGCACAGAACATGTATTTGTTTTCCTTCGCCTGGCTTAGAATATAGTAATAATGGGTAATAACCTTATATAAGATGACTATTCCTACTGCTGGCTAATAACTATATAGGAAAAAGCTGCATTTCTGCTGCAGCCTATGGGCATAAGTCTGTTGTGTCTAATGGTAAATTTGACCCTAAGGTACATTTCCTCCTTTTTATTAAAAATTCTATAAACTTAAACAGTAACAGAATGGAAAAAATATGTAATTGTTGCTTAATTTTGTAAAGGATAATGTAATGTGGACACAACACTGGTAAAAGAGGGGGGGGGGGGCTTATGGTTGGATTCTCCTCATGGACCAGAGATATTTGCACCCTACACCCTATGTGGTTATTATGCAGAAGAGAAGCCGAATGGCACAGTTTCCAGAAAATCGCTGCTATGACTGTAGTCCTCAGCTGTCGCTCAGGTATGAGATATGCATACTTATATTTGTCCAAACTAGACCAAGTTGGACCATTGTAATTATGCAATAAATATCATACCTGGAGTGCAGCTTGAAAGAAGTATAGCCAAAGCTATTTTGGCTATACTTTTCCTATGGATCACAGGAGTGCAGTTCGTTTTCAGCTTGCTGTCGGCTGACGTCACAGAACTTGTCCAGGCTCTGAAAAGATCCCAACCATATGGTTGGGATACACCCAGAAACCTGGACTGACACCCAGCTCAGCCTTTTAGCGAGCTATTAGGAACCTCAGCCAGCCCCTTTGCCCTCTCCAGAGCCCAGCACAGTGAGTGTTGGAGGGACAGAACAGAGAGGCCAGAGACTGACATTCCCCCCTGCTCTCTGCTCACAGAATGCTGAGAACTGAGCAATCAGCAGTCTTTGATCACTCAGTTCTCAGTGCAGAGCCAGCGGGGGACAGATACAGCATCAGATCTATGCTACATCCACCAAGGTGAGTTCAAATATTTTTTATTTTTTATAAATTCCATACATCTCTTTTAAAGACCCTGCAAGTACAGAAAAAATGTTGATCTGCCAGAAATGCACCTAAAGCCCCATACACACTATCAGATTTTCTGCTGATTTTTGTCTTCAGATTTACCAAAACCATGTAGTGCAATGGCCTGCCTGATTGCATACAAATTGAAACTCCTAAGGTCTGACCTCATATTATATGGTTTTGGTAAATCTGAAGACAAAAATCAGCAGAAAATCTGATAGTGTGTATGGGGCTTTAGTTTTAAGTCCTCCTGTGTTCTGTTTTGTGGACTGAGTGGTGTCAGCCCTGCCCAGCTGTTCTTTGTTTTCTTTTGCTAAACTACTTAAACCCTCCAACTGTTTGATCTCTACAACATATAAGCTAATCATTCTGTAGCCTCAAGATAAGAACTTAGAGGGCTAATTACTCTCCTTGGCATAACAGATGAAATGTACACAGGGCAGCTCTGAATTTATATCATAATTTATATCATAACTCTTTTTTTTTTTGCTCAGATATAGCAAAACACTTTCAGCAAGATCATTTTTATTTATTTTTTATTTTGGATAGAGTCGGAAATTGTTCAAACATCTGTCTTTTTTTGGCATTTGCATCCCATCCTGAAGACACAACAGGAAGGGAGGGAAAATCTCTCTAAAGTCAAGGAAATTCCCTCTTAAGAGGTTGTCACCAGAACAAGTGACACCACTTGACAACTTTCCTTCTATTCCTTTTCTGGGGAAAACTCAAAATCTTGGACTTTCCCAACTTTCAGTCCAGTGGTTACTAGGAAAAATAGAGAAGTTCTTATAATAGAGAAAATATAATAAAAAAAGGATAACAAATAAATCTTCTATCTGTATGTACATAATACCTCTACTCAGTTGTATCGCACTCATAGCGATTCTATGATCCAGCTCTCTGGGGGTTTTTCATGACATGCCTGAAAGCCTTTCTCGTTACATTTTCTTAGTAAATGTTCTACAAGTTAAATTTTCAGGTCTTTCTTCAACCCTCCTCCATTGCTTAGCTTAGATCTGGCATTCAGATTGTGATAGTAAAGAGCCAATCTGTGCACATATACTATGGGAAGTTTAGACAGAAGCTGGCTAATCTACCAGCATGTCTTTGGAGTGTGGGAGGAAGCTGAAGTACTCACAAAAACACAGGGAGTACATGCAAACTCCATGTAGATAGTGCCCTTGCTGAGATTCGAAGCAGCAAGCTGAAATGCATAGGGGCTAACCACTGAGCCACTGCGCCACTGCGCCGCCCCCATCCCTTACCACTATATCTATACAATGGCTTTGGACACACCTTAACTACTGAATATTCACAAAAGATCTGCTCGTTCAAGCCTGGCAATAAGAAAGAAGTTGTCAGCATGTACTCACTATCTTCTAGATGTGCAATGTGGTGGTTTAATCCAGTGGTTGGAGTGCAGGCGCAGTCACATAATGCACAGCACATCAAAGCGAACGTCTGTCTCTTCCACTGTGTGGATGAAGTGGAAGTGATACCAGAAAAGGCAAAGAGTTTTGTCCTGACTGCGTTTGTCTAAGCTGTCCAGTCATTGGTTATACTAGGATGTTGAATGCCAGATTTGCATTCAGTTTACAATAGAGCATCCTGTGAAGCTTTGCAGAGAGGCTGGACGAGTCCCAGCTGCAGCTGCTGGAGATCTATAGAAGGTACCAGCCAAGTGATGAGTGCTGCCTATGCTGGGCTGTTGGGTACCCCCACATGCTCTCCCCCTCACTCCTATATCCACATTTACTTTTTATTATCGATAGCTACTAGATTCATTAATTTGAAAGGTAGATTTTCAAAGATTTCACAAAAAGAATCCTCCTTTTCCAGTAAAGCGGGACCAAAGTCCACAAATATTCACCTTCGCTCCAGCAATGTGATGTTTGTGAACATCACCCTGGCACCACCGCTGGTGAGTCTTCATTTGTCTTGATTTGGCAAAGAAATGGAGCTTATTGTGTATCCTCACAGGCAGGGGAGGGCTGGCAGCCTTAGGCCTGGGGGGCAAGTCCAGTGAAGTGGCCCATTGAACCACTGAATTAGCTCACCGTTGGTCGAGAGAGAGAGAGAGAGAGAGAGAGAGAGAGAGAGCTCCATATTGCCCCAGAGAGAGGGAGGCCACTTGGCACTGCCTGCACACAGAGAGAGAACGGTTGACACTGCCTGCACAGAGAGAGAGAGAGGCCACTTGGCACTGCCTGCACAGAGAGAGAGGCCACTTGGCACTGCCTGCACAGAGAGAGAGATGCCACTTGGCACTGCCTGCACAGAGAGAGAGATGCCACTTGGCACTGCCTGCACAGAGAGAGATGCCACTTGGCACTGCCTGCACAGAGAGAGGCCACTTGGCACTGCCTGCAGAGAGAGAGAGAGGCCACTTGGCACTGCCTGCAGAGAGAGAGAGAGGCCACTAGAGAGAGAAAGGGCACTTGGCACTGCCTGCAGAGAGAGAGAGAGGCCACTTGGCACTGCCTGCACAGAGAGAGAGGCCACTTGGCACAGCCTGCACAGAGAGAGGGGCCACTTGGCACAGCGAGAGAGGCCACTTGGCACAGCCTGCACAGAGAGAGAGGCCACTTGGCACAGCCTGCACAGAGAGAGAGGCCACTTGGCACTGCCTGCACAGAGAGAGATGCCACTTGGCACTGCCTGGCCTGCACAGAGAGAGATGCCACTTGGCACTGCCTGCAAAGAGAGAGAGAGAGGCCACTTGGCACTGCCTGCAAAGAGAGAGAGAGAGGCCACTTGGCACTGCCTGCAGAGAGAGAGAGAGGCCACTTGGCACAGCCTGCACAGAGAGAGATGCCACTTGGCACTGCCTGCACATAGAGAGAGAGGCCACTTGGCACTGCCTGCAGAGAGAGAGAGAGAGAGAGGCCACTTGGCACTGCCTGCAGAGAGAGAGAGAGGCCACTTGGCACTGCCTGCAGAGAGAGAGAGGCCACTTGGCACTGCCTGCACAGAGAGAGAGGCCACTTGGCACAGCCTGCACAGAGAGAGGGGCCACTTGGCACAGCGAGAGAGGCCACTTGGCACAGCCTGCACAGAGAGAGAGGCCACTTGGCACAGCCTGCACAGAGAGAGATGCCACTTGGCACTGCCGGCACAGAGAGAGATGCCACTTGGCACTGCCTGGCCTGCACAGCGAGAGAGGCCACTTGGCACTGCCTGCAAAGAGAGAGAGAGAGGCCACTTGGCACTGCCTGCAGAGAGAGAGAGAGAGGCCACTTGGCACTGCCTGTAGAGAGAGAGAGAGGCCACTTGGCACAGCCTGCACAGAGAGGGGCCACTTGGCACAGCCTGCACAGAGAGGGGCCACTTGGCACAGCCTGCACAGAGAGAAAGGCCACTTGGCACAGCCTGCACAGAGAGAGAGGCCACTTGGCACTGTCTGCACAGAGAGGGGGGAGAGAGAGGGGCCACTTGGCCCTGCCTGCACAGAGAGAGAGAGGCCACTTGGCCCTGCCTGCACAGAGAGAGAGAGGCCACTTGGCACTGTCTGCACAGAGAGAGAGGCCACTTGGCACTGCCTGCACAGAGAGAGAGGCCACTTGGCACTGCCTGCACAGAGAGAGAGGCCACTTGGCACTGCCTGCACAGAGAGAGAGGCTACTTGGCACAGCCTGCACAGATAGAGAGAGGCCACTTGGCACAGCCTGCACAGATAGAGAGAGGCCACTTGGCACAGCCTGCACAGATAGAGAGAGGCCACTTGGCACAGCCTGCACAGATAGAGAGAGGCCACTTGGCACAGCCTGCACAGAGAGAGGGGCCACTTGGCACTGCCTGCACAGAGAGAGAGATGCCACTTGGCACTGCCTGCACAGAGAGAGAGATGCCACTTGGCACTGCCTGCACAGAGAGAGATGCCACTTGGCACTGCCTGCACAGAGAGAGATGCCACTTGGCACTGCCTGCACAGAGAGAGATGCCACTTGGCACTGCCTGCCCAGAGAGAGATGCCACTTGGCACTGCCTGCACAGAGAGAGATGCCACTTGGCACAGCCTGCACAGAGAGAAAGGCCACTTGGCACAGCCTGCACAGAGAGAAAGGCCACTTGGCACAGCCTGCACAGAGAGAAAGGCCACTTGGCACAGCCTGCACAGAGAGAAAGGCCACTTGGCACAGCCTGCACAGAGAGAAAGGCCACTTGGCACAGCCTGCACAGAGAGAGAGGCCACTTGGCACTGCCTGCACAGAGAGAGAGAGGCCACTTGGCACAGCCTGCACAGATAGAGAGAGGCCACTTGGCACAGCCTGCACAGATAGAGAGAGGCCACTTGGCACAGCCTGCACAGATAGAGAGAGGCCACTTGGCACAGCCTGCACAGATAGAGAGAGGCCACTTGGCACAGCCTGCACAGATAGAGAGAGGCCACTTGGCACAGCCTGCACAGATAGAGAGAGGCCACTTGGCACAGCCTGCACAGAGAGAGGGGCCACTTGGCACTGCCTGCACAGAGAGAGAGATGCCACTTGGCACTGCCTGCACAGAGAGAGAGATGCCACTTGGCACTGCCTGCACAGAGAGAGATGCCACTTGGCACTGCCTGCACAGAGAGAGATGCCACTTGGCACTGCCTGCACAGAGAGAGGCCACTTGGCACAGCCTGCACAGAGAGAAAGGCCACTTGGCACAGCCTGCACAGAGAGAAAGGCCACTTGGCACAGCCTGCACAGAGAGAAAGGCCACTTGGCACAGCCTGCACAGAGAGAAAGGCCACTTGGCACAGCCTGCACAGAGAGAAAGGCCACTTGGCACAGCCTGCACAGAGAGAGAGGCCACTTGGCACTGCCTGCACAGAGAGAGAGAGGCCACTTGGCACAGCCTGCACAGATAGAGAGAGGCCACTTTGCACTGCCTGCACACAGAGAGGGGCCACTTTGCACTGCCTGCACAGAGAGAGAGACCGCTGGACACTGGCATTTAGGGGGTTAAAACAGGCAGGGAGGAAATGTAATATCACCTTCTCTGTCTGTCACTTTTCAGTGGAGTGGCAGTGCCTGCTGTAAGTGAATACAAGCCTTCCATAGCCATAGTCCCTCAGTCTTCTTTTAGGTTGAACATTTTTGCTGCATTTTCTGGAAGTGCACCAAAGACGCAGCATGCAGGACGTTTGGTGCACTTTCAGAACATGCAGCAAAATGTGCAACCTCTATGGGACCAGGGGTAACACATGCAGGAAGACTGCCAGTACACCAGCACTACAGACAAATCGCAGCATGCCAGTGTGAGCCCACATCAACACCTAGGAGGGCAAGCAAGGCAGTGTCACAGGCTGCTAGGAAAAAAACTCTTTAGCTGCAGAGGGGGGGCCGGGGGAGGAGGGAGAAGTTCACTTACTTGGTGTTTCCCAGCCTCCCAGGAGCCTCACTGTATTCAAGCCGACTGCTCAGATTTAACTTTCCCTCCCCACACATCCTCTTCACAGACAGCACACAGGCTGCCCGGAGTGTGGGCGGGGAAATAGAGAGCAGGTCCAGCCTCTGCCAGCCATTCGTGTGGAGGAGGGAGGGGCTGGGCGGGGCTGGGCGGGGCTGTGCTGTGCTCTGTAACACAGACTGTCGGCCCTGAGACAGTACTAGATGGAGATGCAGCACTCGGCCTGCTCAAAAACTGTGCATTCTGAGCTGGCGACACAGCAGCCTTTGTAGAGGATATGAGAGCAGCCCAGGGGGCAATTGCATCTCTGCCCCCCTGCCCAGCCCTCCCCTGCTCACAGGGTGACTCTGTGGATGCACTAATAGCAATGTGCCAACGTCCCAATATTGATTGGAAAAGACTAAGAATTTGCAAAAATGGACTTTGTAGGCACACACATAGGATACAAATTTCAAAAGTTCAATACTTTTTATCCTATGTGTGTGCCTACAAAGTCCATTTTTACAAATTCTTATGCTGAGTACACACGGTCGGATTTTCCGATGGGAAATGTTGGATGTGAGCTTGTTGTCGGAAAGTCTGACCGTGTGTATGCTCCATCGAACATTTGCTGTCGGACTTTCCGCCAACAAATGTTTGATAGCAGGTTCTCAAATTTTCCGCCAATAAAACGTGGTTGTCGGAAAGTCCGATCGTGTGTACACAAGTCCGCCGCACAAAAGTTCACGCATGCTCGGAATCAAGCAGAAGGAGCCGCACTGGCTATTGAACTTCCTTTTTCTCGGCTCGTCGTACGTCTTGTACGTCACCGCGTTCTCACGTTCATAATTGTTGGCCAACATTTGTGTGACCGCGTGTGCGCAAAACAAGTTTGAGCCGATAACCTTCGAACAAAAATGCACGGTTTTGTTGGCGGAAAGTCCGATCGTGTGTACGCGGCATTAGCCTTTTCCAGTTTGTCTTGATTTGCCATCTGGGAATGATGCACCTCCCCTGAATGCGCCTGGGAGGGTATTAGTTTCTGGCACCAAGGTATACTAAAAATGTACACCAAGCTGCACATGCAAAGCTCAGTGTACATTCTAATGAAGATTGCAAACTGGCAGATAAGTTTGTTTTATTGTAGAAGAAACAAAGCACATCTCTTTTTTTTAAAAAAGAGCCTATCTGCTTGAAATGTTTAATTATGTCCCTTTAGTTTCCCACTTTAAGACCAAACTCCAGCCAAAAATAAAAATGTTATTTGAAATGACCCATTAAAAGATAAAATAACAAAACCAACTCTTGCTGCAATATTCACCTTCAATCCAGAGATTTCCCAGCACTACTGCTGCTAGATATCCACAGTCCGATAGCAAGCATCATTCAACCCGCTTCGTTTGAGCCCACGTCGTCCTGGACCCGCCCGTAACTGTACATTAAAAGGAGTAGCAGCACAGTGATGGTCTCATCTCTTTGTCACTCTGCTTTCTCCTTCTATCAGCAAGCTTCTTTTCACTACCTGAACTGATTGGCTCTTTGTACTGCTTGTACTGTCCACCCCAACCCTTGTTTACAAGGACTGCAAGAGGCTGACACCAGGTCAAATTTAGGCGCTTACACTTCTTGCATCAAAAAATACCTTTAGAGCCCTTTCACACTGAAAGTGACTGGGCGTCGGCGGTAAATCGCTGCTAATTTTAGCGTCACTTTATTGCTGTTCTAGCGGCACTATTCGCCATGTAGGGGGGTGGTTTAACCCCCGCTAGCGGCCGTAAAAAGGGTCAAAACCGCCAGCAAAAAGCTGCTGCAGCGGGGCTTTGTCGGTGCTGCCCATTGATTTCAATGGGCAGGGGCATTTTAGGAGCGGTGTATTCACTGCTCATACAGCGCTTCAAAAAAACTGCTTGCAGGACTTTTTGTGATGCCCTGCCAGTGCAGCACCCCAGTGTGAAAGCACTCAGGCTTTCACACTGGGATTGCAGCTGAGGCTTTTTTCAGGTGCTTTACAGGCGCTATTTTTAGCGCTAAGGCCCCTGAAAAAGGCCTCCAGTGTGAAAGGGGTCTTAATGATATAGTAATAAATACAGGGTTACAATAATTTGTGTCATTTATATCTGCCTAAGAATTGAGCTTTACCATACATAAATCGCTTTATCCCATTTTAATTGCTATCACCACCATTGTACTTATTTTCCAAAATTCTCCTGCACTATGCAAAATTACTATTTGTCTCAGCCGTTTAAGGATCCCCTAACTGTTTTTCCTATGATATCACAGGCCATACTGCTCTTGTCTACCTTTTGTTTTGAATAGAGTGAGGATTAGTAGTTTCCCAAACTTCCTGCCCCAGTGATGGTGGTCACCGAGACAGGAAGAGAGATGAATCTCTCCAATAGAAATGTAGCAAAAAGAGCAGTGGAGTGGGCAAGTGTTGGGTTTGCGGTTTAAACTTTATATCACCACAACACACTAATACAAGCATTGCAGTAACGTGTGATTTTGCACACATTAAGGCCCCTTTCACACTGGGCGTTTTTCAGGCGGGACAGCGCTAAAAACAGCGCCTGTATACTGCCTGAAAAAATCCAGCCCCTTTAACTCCAGTGTGAAAGCCGCCGGGCTTTCACACTGGAGCGGTGCCCTAGCAGGAACGGTCAAAAAAGTCCTGCTAGCAGCATCTTTGGAGCGGTATAGGAGCGGTGTGTTCACCGCTCCTATACCGCTCCTTCCCATTGATTAGAATGGGACACCGCGGTGATACCGCCGCAAAGCGCCGATACGGCGGCGCTCTGCGGGGGGTCTTTAACCCTTTTTCGGCCACTCGCGGGGGGGTAAAACCGCACCGCGAGCGGCCGAAAACCGCGGCTAAAACGATGGTAAAGCAGCGCTAAATATAGCGCTGCTTTACCGTCACCGCGGCTCCCCGCCCCAGTGTGAAAGGGGCCTAAGTGCACAGCACTGCAATGCACAGCATTGGATGGGTCTGATTGGGCTCTAAGTCCCTCTGCTTTGTTTTTTGTTTAATATCTCTCAGTAACAGATGAGCCAGACAAGGGATAACAGTAGACACATAAATTTCAGACCATGGAAAAAGCTGCTGGAAAGAAGACCTTGCTTGAAGATATGATAATATCCAGAGAGGCAATGGCAACTGACAATAAACATATAGAAACACTGTTTTTCACTGACCTGAAAAGGGCAAAATTCCAACGTTCCAAAAAAGATGTACCGTAAATGATATTACTGGGAAAATTTACACACCATTTATTCTTATATTTATAAACTTTTATAATCACATTACATATATATTGTATGTATACATACTGTATATACACATACAGTGTAGTATATATATATATATATTTTTTTTTTATCATAATATATTGATATATTTCACTTAACTATATACAGTAAAACCTTGGATTGCGAGCATAATTCGTTCCAGAAACATGCTTGTAATTCAAAGCGCTTGTATATCAAAGCAAATTTCCCCATAAGAAATAATGGAAACTCGAATGATTCGTTCCACAACCATTTATTCATAGGTCCTTCAGTTTATAGTCCATATAAAAAGATTATAGCAATGTGACCAGGTTGTGTAACCATAAAATGTCCATCCACAAATGGAAGCCTCCACAAGGGGATTAGAAGCAAAATCCAGCAGGAGCTCCAGAGTAGATAAGATAAGAGAGGCACCTCTAAGTGTAGCAATATGTTGCTAAATGTTGTACCTTCATTAAATGTAACCATATTGCTACACTTAGAGGTGCCTCTCTTCTCTTTTATACTCAGTTGTGGCTACTTGTATATCAAGACATCGCTTGTATAGCAAGTCAAAATGTATTTAAAAATGTTGCTTGTCTTGCAAGACGCTCTCAAACTAAAGTTTTACAGTAATTATATTCTCATTTTATATATATATATATATATATATATATATATATATATATATATATATATAGATAACCAACTATCTATATAGATATATCTATAGAGATATGTATGTATCTATCTATCTATCTATCTATCTATCTATCTATCTATATATATCTATCTATATATATATCTATATATATAGATATGTGTGTGTGTGTATATATACCCTGTTTCCCCGAAAATAAGACCTAGCGTGATTGTCGGTGATGGCTGCAATATAAGCCCTATCCCCCCAAATAAACCCTAGTTAAAGTCCTTGTAGGTCTTATTTTAAGGGTAGGGCTTATTTTCGGAGAAACAGGGTAGGGCTTATTTGGGGGGGGGTAGGGCTTATATTGCAGCCATCACCGACAATCACGCTATCTAGCTATGTACATATATATTATTATAAGTACCAGATCTACATCACTAGAAAAAATACGCACGTTGTTTCTCACTGTGAGTTAATGAAAGTTAAACACTGCCATTCAGGAAAGTAAATCCCATAGCAGTGTACACATGGACATACACAAATTTTATCCCTACAAATGTAACGGAAGTTAAAAGTAATAAATCCGCTTTGTCAAAGCCTCTTGACAAACGCTGAGCGCACTCTTTCCTGCCCGCAGACATCCATCTCCTGCCCTCCACTTCCATCACATCCTTTTTGCTGTCCTGAGAACCTTTCAATGAAAGGTCATCAATATCTCTACAGTGCCAAAATGCCACAGGACAATGAGAATGTCCCCTTTAGTAAAACATACTGACATTTCAAATAGGCCAACATATCATACAGGAAACACTTATACCAATGCTGCTTTTTTATTTTTTTTATTTTTTATATATAATCATGTGACGTAAATAATTTTGAAAAATGATAGTTACAATGAAAAGCGTTGGGTAGGTGAATTTCATGCTGTGACATGAATGACGTACTGTGTATGAACCCTAACAATGAATTATTTGCTCCCTCTTTGTCTGTTAAATATACTATCTAAAATATATATTTTTATCCATTTAATAAGTTAAAAAACATGTTAATCCTGCCAGAAATTCAGTAAGCTTGTTGGTCCTGTGCTCTCTGCAGTGCTATCTCAAGCAGTGTTATTAGCCCTTCTCTGTTCAGCTCTGTGAACTACATAACACCTCCCACTGTGTTATGAAGACGAAGAGAGGAAGAGGTATTCTGTAATCCTAACTCTTCCTGTACGTAATCGTGCATTTGCCTGCCTGTGGGTCGCGCGATCGGGTTACGGAGCTTAAGAACGGGGAGAGGTATGTGTAAACAAACCTCTCCCCGCGCTTCCTACTCTGCCTGTCATTGATTGGCTGTTCCCGGTCATCGGGAAAGCCGATCAATGACGTCAGACATCAGCCCAGCCCCCTAATGTAAAAGAAAACACACACGTCACAGACCATAACCCCTCCCCTCCCCCTAGTGGTTAACCCCTTCACTACAACTGTCATTTATACAGGAAACAATGCATTTAAATAGCATTGATTGCTGTATAAATGACAATGGTCCCAAAAATGTGTCAAAAATGTCCGATGTGTCCGCCATAATGTCGCAGTTACAATAAAAATCGCTGATCGCCGCTATTACTAGTAAAAAAAAAAAATATTAAAAAAAAGCTATAAAACTATCCCCTATTTTGTAAACGCTATAACTTTTGCGCAAACCAATCAATAATCGCTAATTGCGATTTTTTTTTACCAAAAATATGTAGAAGAATACGTATCGGCCTAAACTGAGGAAAAAAACGTTTTTTTTATATATTTTTTGGGGTTTTTTTATTATTGTTTTATATTTTTTTTATTGGGGATATTTATTTTGTTTTGGAGCCACGTCGCACGACCGCGCAATTGTCAGCGACGCAGTGCCGAATCGCAAAAATTGGTCCGGGGCTGAAGTGGTTAAATAAAGAACGCTAATGCAGCCACCACATCTAAAAATTTGGTAAACTGTAATATATAAAATTTTCGTTTTTCAGTTTGGATACACTTTAAGCAGAGGCAGTTAGATTCCATTAAACCGGTAGTAAACCGCATTAAAAAAAATCGGGCCCTGGGCATTTTAAGTCATCATATGCTAGTATGACAGACTTACCTGAAAACGGAGCCCTCCAGCAATGCGCTGTCATCATTGAAGGCGCTTCCATCTGCACTCGGTATTCTTCAGTGACAAGGTGGTCAAGCTGGCGATGATTTCCCTCCCCCACGGGAGTCGCTGTTTATGGCACGGTTCTGAAGGAATGGCATGGGTATGCCATTCCTTCAGAGAGCATGCGTCCGTGACGTCCCTGGCTGCATCTGAAGTAAATATGTCTTGAATGGTACACGTTTAGGAGATATTTACAGTACCTAGAGGTAAGCCTTATTATAGTAAACTCCCATGTATGATTTTTACCTATAGGTAAGCATCTATAGGTAAAAATCATTTATGGGCGTTTACCCCCACTTTAAGCCCCTAACAGCTCCCGCTAGCGCCCAGTCTACAGGTCTCTATATTTAATGCCTAACAAAAATATTAAAGAGCAAGCAAACAAACCAAATAAATCAGATAAAAATGAATAGCCCATTAAAATATAAAATACCAAAACAGCTTTTGATGCAATATTCATAATATTCACCTTAAAGCGGGATTCCACCCTAAAGTGGAACTCCCGCTTTTCGGAACCCTCCCCCCCCGGTGTCACATTTGGCACCTTTCAGGGGGGAGGGGGGTGCAGATACCTGTCTAAGACAGGTATCTGCACCCACTTCCGGCATAAACTCCCGTGGGAGTTTACGCAAGTTCCTGTCCCGGCGCGCTGTCTGCTGGGACACACACGTGTCCCGGCAGACAGCGCTGAAGATTCTCATTGCGCCGCGCGACTCGCGCATGCGCAGTAGGGAATCGGGAAGTGAAGCCACTTCCTGATTCCCTCACCGAGAATGGCGCCGGCTACAGCAGAGAGCCGAGCGAGCGATCGGCCTCTGCTGCCGACACCGCTGGAACCAGGGACAGGTAAGTGTCCATTTTTTAAAAGTCAGCAGCTGCAGTATTTGTAGTTGTAGCTGCTGGCTTTTAAATTTTTTTTTTTTTCAGTACAGTCCCGCTTCAGTCCAGAGATTTTCCCCATTGTACTTTTTTTCTGCAGCTAGATATTTAGGTCTGATGGTCAGCTACATTCATTCCACTTACTCTGAGCCCAGGTCACCTTGCCCAACCCCCACCCCCCCGCCTGTGGCTGATAATGAAGAGCTCAGCTCCCTCTCACTCTACTCTCTCCTCCTATCAGCATTGTCCTTTTCAGCACAAAAAACTGATTGGCTCCTTATGCTGCCTCATTCTTTCACAATCCACTCCTCCTGTACAGGCACTATAAGAGGCTGATGCCAGGTCAAATGCAGGTACATACACTACACTTGCATTTACAATATAAAATTGAATGATGTATTAATGATGACTGCATTCATTTGTGTCTTTTATTGTCAGCTTCAACGAGGTATGGAAAAGGTTACTTATGGATTCTGGACCATGCTGGCTCAATAGCATCACACTACTGCTGGACTGAACCACTGCACAGGCCTGGCCATTCTCCCCTGACCTCTCTGATCGGCTAAGTATTTTCCTGATAGAACAACCACTCATTAGGGTTTTTAATACCATTCTCAGTAAGGTCTAGAGCCGCCTTTTGCAACCAGGGTGCCCAGGCACCTTGGGTTGCCTTGAGGTTTCTTTAGCGGTGCCTTGGCAAAATTCCTAAAAATTGATCAAAAGTTGTATACAAGCCAACAGGTAGATGAAGCGTGCCTTTTAGTTACACAAAGCCATGGGTTTTCATTATGCACTATTACAACATTCTAGACACTGGCATCCCAACTGGCATTGTCAGTTAATAAGGAGGATGTCTGTTGCCTCCACAGCATCCTTGTTTGACCCTCCTGTGCCCCTCTCCCTAAGCACTGGGGTGACATTAGCTGACTGATGAAGAGAAATTGAGGGAGAAGAGAAACGTTGGAATACTAGTCAGTACCAGTGTGCAAAAGTGTATTTGCTTTCGGAAGACTAAATCAAGTCTAACATTGGGTGTCCTATATGTGGATGTTGCTGTGTTATGTAAAGCTACACTATAAGAATTGTTTTTTACATTTTAGAAAGGGGTGCCTCGAGACTGTCCATAATTTTAAAGGGTGCCTTGAGATTGTCTATAATTTTAAAGGGTGCCTTGACTGAAAAAACGTTGAGAAACACTGGTCTAGAGCATCTATTTTCAACCAGGGTTCCATCATGAGGTTGCTAGGGGTTCCTTGAGCTGTCCTGCAGACCTCCTACATAGTTCAGGGGCCAACAACACCAGGGGCCAGCAGAATTGCACCGTTGATCTTCCTCCTCTGTAAGGGTGGCCTTCTAAACACCACTGTAATGGAGGCCATCCTTACCACTGACGTATGGGACCATTCTTTCCAATAAATAGATTTTAGCAAGTGTTCCATGAGACCTGTAAATTATTTAAAGGGTTCCTCTGGAGTAAAAAGGTTGAGAAAGGCTGGTCTAGAGATTGAGGCTGTTTTTGTGTAGTCCTTTTTAGCACTGTTTTTGAGTAGTACTGTTTCGAATAGCTTCATATGGAAGAATTTCGAACCACAAGGAAAAAAAATCACTTACAAGCCAAAAATATTAGTTTGTTTGATTTATAAGGAACATGTAAAACAAACAACAGCCAAACAATGACAGAATGAGATTCAGCTTTTGTACCTGCTCCGTTGTGTATTTTGGCAAATAAGCGACTATTAAAATGCGTGTGGTGTTTGTAAGCGCAAGATTAATGGATGTTTAGGAAATTTTTCTCACCATTAAATGGACTACACCCTACTAGCATTTGTCATTGTTACAATGTATTTCTTAGCCACATCTGTCCTCCTTCCAGTACACTTGGAACATGCTGCTTGTTTTGTGTATAAACGGGGCCCATGTACGCTCACATTTCATTTTTCTGTTTCTTTTTCCCGGACAAGATTCTTGAGGGAATTTGAGACATAAGATAAAAAAAAATATTAGCTCACTTGAACTTGCCCTTGAAGGTTACATTAGTTGCAGTAAATGATTCCATAACACCATACATGAAGCTATGATGTGCCGGTACCCAAACTGATCAGGTGACAAAAGGCAGGAGCATGTTCCACCAGTGTTGCCAACCTACCAGATAGAAATTTACTGACGCGACACCCACAATTTACTGGCACAGCCAAGTTTTTACCGGCAATTCCAAAAAGTTACAAAATTAGAGTTTTAAGTGCAAATTTCAGTATTTAGGCTACAAGTAAGTACAATATGCAATTAGCAATGACCTGCCCCCCACCGGTACTGCCCAAACACACTGTAGCAGACACTTGGATGGTCTCAGCTGCCTCTGGACCCAAGCTGTGCATGAGCAGTTCCAAGCCTAGCGTCACAGCCATATTTTGTTACTGACAACCTTCTCCTCTTATGTCGCGTACACGCGACCGAACTTTCCAGCAGACTAGGTCCGATGGTCTTCCCGACGGACTTTCGGCAGAGTTCCGACGGACTTTCCGAACGAACGGACTTGCCCACACAAGTCCGTTCGTTTTGAACGTGATGACGTACGACGGGACTAAAAAAGGAAGTTCAATAGCCAGTAGCCAATAGCTGCCCTTGCGTCGTATTTGGTCCGTCGGACCAGCATACAAACAAAAGTTTTTCCAGATAGGAATTGAGTCCATCAGACAGATTTGTTCTATTTCTAGGTCCGTCTGATTTTTTAAATGAAAAACGATCGGATTAGCCCACACACTTAATTCCGTCGGACCTAGTCTGATGAAAAGTCCGGTCGTGTCTACGCAGCATTACTGGCATTTACTGGCAGGAGAAAAGTGACAGTTTTTTTACTGGCTACCAGTAAAAATACTGATGGTTGGCAACACTGTGTTCAACATACATCTTTACTTGCAATTTCAGCATATAGGTGACAACTCCATCTGATGCGTTTTGGATTTCCTAGTTACGACTAAGGACAATGTCTAAAACATGTCAAGTATGGAATTAGAATGGTTGGGTTAAAGTGACCTGGTTGCGGCATGGCTGATAAACTGACTACAGGAGACATAGGCACAGATGCTGATGCACAGCATCTTGTTTGTCCTTAGAGGACACACAAAGGCACAAACCGGAGACAACAAGATGATCTGCTTCTGTGCTTAGTATAGTCAGAATGGGAAAAATTAAGGGTAACTGGAAGGATCACCATTTATTTAGGAGGAATAGAAGCAGAATCAAACGAACATGCTAGATTTACCTTATACAAAATGGATGAAATCACAGACACATACCTGAGATCATTTTTTTGGGGGTTAACATACCCTTTAACCACTTGCTTACTGGCCAAATTTCTAACACTTTGAATGACAATTGCACGGTCATGCTGTACCCATATGAAATTTTTATCATTTTTTTCTCACAAATAGAGCTTTGTTTTGGTGGTATTTAATCACCACTGTGCTTTTTATTTTTTCCTAAACAAACAAAAAAAGGCCGGAATTAATTTTTTTTCATATTCTGTTATAAAATTTTGCAAACAGGTAATTTTTCTCCTTCGCTGATGGGCACCGATGGGCACTGATGAGGTGACACTGATTAGGCTGCATTGATGGGCACTGATGGCGGCACTGATAGGTGGCACTGATGGGCACTTATAGGTGGCACTGGTGGGCACTTATAGGTGGCACTGATGGGTTACACTGGTGGGCACTGATGAGGTTACACCGATGGGCACTGATAGGTGACACGGAGAGGTGGCACTGATAGGCAGCACTGATGGACACTGATAGGCACTGGAAGGTGGCACTGATAGGCGGCACTGATAGGCGGCACTGATGATGAGGCAGCGATGTGTACTGATTGGCAGCACTGGTGGGCACTGATTAGCAGTCCTGGAGGACACTTATTAGCAGCACTGGTGGGCAATAAGGGGACCTATGTCCCTGTACCAGAAGCCGGTTAACGTCTTTCTTCTTTTCTTCATGCTGACAGCGTGAATAAAAAAAAAAAGCCAACAACCGGTTTCTGTTTACTTCAATGAACAGCTGTCATTGGCTTACAGCTGATCACGTAGTAAAGGGCCCACTGCGATTGGCCCTTTATCTAGACCAGTGATCAGCCGAGTCCTAAGGACTCAGTGATCACAGAGCACACTGGTCATGTGCCTCAGGGGGTGCGCCGGTGTTCTGTCAGAAAATGCCCGCCTATCAAATATTGTCCGCCCCGTACTGCGCAGGCACAGCGCTTGCGCAGTACGGAGCAGAAGGAGCTTCGGAAAATCTCCGAAGAAGAACGGTGCGTGCGCCGTGAGTCCAGATGCAAGCCCCACCATCCAAGTGGATATAGGGCTGCAAATAGAGGGCCCCTCAGGCACTTTCGGGCACGGCCTCGCTGCGCTCGGCTCTTTTGGATTCTAACTCTATGTCCACTTGGATGATGGGGCTTGAACCTGGACTCACGGCGCCGTTCATCTTCGGCTATTTACGGAATCTGCTTGTGCTGTGTACTGCGCATGCGCAGTACACAGCGGACACTAGCCGATGGGGGACAGTATCCGACCGGACACCAGTAGCATGAGAATGGGAGGATGTACATTGATGCCCTCCAGACATTTTAAGCCCACTCTGTAGCCGTCTTTCAGCTATAGCATGGGCACCAAGTGGTTAAATTCCCCAAAAAAAGGAAACATAAATATTTAAAGTGTTACTTAACCCAGGACCCTGCATTCACTATAGCTGGCCTCCGACAGTACACAGAACATGGAAATGCAATTATTTTATTATATAAACTGCTAAATACCTTTTGTCATCAGCAGTATATAGCAGTCTTGTGACTTCTATCAGTGTCTGTTTGAGCACTGGTTAATCTTGTAGGAGGAGTTTCTTTCTCCTCTGACTGTCCTATGAGGCTGCAGGACCCCCGACACTCTGTCTGGATAGTGCTGATTGGCCCTGTGCTCTTCACATCCTTGCTCCAAAAAAAAAAGTGAAACTCTCTAGCAATACACCCCAAACTGAGCATGTGCAGAGTGCCCCCAAGGCTCTATTCTATAAGGAGATTGGGTACTGTGGAGAAAGGGGAGGATCAGAGAAGACAGGATCAAACAGCCTTTTTTGCACAATGTGCAGGATTAACCCCTTAGGTTATACAGTGAATATAATAAGCATGTTTTACTTCATATACAGACTGGTTTTACTGTTGTGGCTTTAGTAACACTTTAATGTTTCAAAATTTTCCCTATAACATAGCAAATCTTCACTTTTTGAGTTCAGGTCAACTTTAAGTAAATATTCACAGATTATTAAAAATGTAACCAATCAGGTTTGATTTTATACAAGATTATCAAGTGTTAATTATAAATAGTTTATGTTTACTGCTTATTGCCTTTCATACTTTGTCAGAGGAGGACAGAGTATCAGTAGGTCAGAGGATAACAGAAATCAGACAGCGGCTGTCTGTCAACTGCCAGACTTGACACACTGCACACTCAGAAGCTGGGAGACAGTGTGAGAAGTCTGTCTGATCATCCCAATTGTACAGAAAGAATCTTGTTTACACGATCATCCAAAAAAAACCACTTTAGGCCTCTTGCACACTGTAGCTTGAAAAAGCTTAGTACCGCGTGTTTTTTTTTTTTTTTACTGATCTAAAATGCAGCCCATTGTTTACAATGTGCCTGTACACACAGGTGCGTAAACAAGCGATATATATTCTAGATAAATAAAAAAAAAAAAAATAGAAGAATCTGCATTCTCGGTCAGTATTTTGCGCCAGTACATGCAAATACGGGCACATGCACACAAATCCGTGCATATGAGCATAAATATTAATTTGTTTTCCCTAGGAATGTATTTTGCGTGCGAACGCGCATATACGCACAAATATGCTGCTACGTGCATAAATATGTGCGAATACACGCAAAACAAGCACCTGAAATTGCATCCAAAAAAGCAGATGCTCAAACATCAGTACCCTGTGCAAGAGACCTAAATAGGCCTCTTAATGACATCTCAGCTGTCCCTGATTTCGAGGGACTGTCCCTGATTTGGAGCAATGTCCCTCTTTCCCTCCTCATTTGTCCCTCATTTTGGTCTGATCTATATAGTTGTATATAAAATGCACTTTTTATCTATCAAAAAGTGTTTCCCAGAGCTAAACCTTTCATCCAAATTATAAATGGCTGCATTTGTAAATTTTAAAAGCCAATATAAAGGAATAGTAGTGGTTAAAAAAAAGTCCTTGTGGATTTAATTAACTTTTTTTTTTTTTTTGGTTAATTCTCCTTTAAGGGGGCGTGGCAGGGGGCGTGTCCTATGCCTACATACGTTTGCTAGTAGGTGTCCCTCATTCCCATCTCAAAATGTTGGGAGGTATGGTAATTGACTATAGTTTCATCCATACTGAGTTCTTATGACTTTCCCTTTCCAGATATTTTATTTATCTAACATTCTTCAGGATAACATATTCATGTCTTTCTTATGTAGTAAAATGAAAGTAAAGGATGAAAACTGATCAAACCTGTGAAGTGGCTTTTTACAGCAAGCTGCAATTTCTGAGCTTCGAGAATGGAAGGAAAAGAAAATCATTTTAGCTCGGATCATCTGGAAAAGTGAACTGTGTGAAACCCGAGACGAGGCCAGTGTAGAATTATAGACAACAAAACAGGAAATACCCAAGCTGGAGGTTACGGCAGATACCATGAACTGTAACATTATCCCTGACCCCCAAAATGTTGTCTTTTCCTCATTAGCAAATTAGTCTCCATGGATACTGTTTTTTTTTTTTTTCACTTACAGCCCATAGCTGAGTTAGAGCTAAGTTAGTCATTGACAACATACACATTCCAAAAATGGTAATCTTCCCCCAAAATTCAGATTCAAACAATCTCTACTGTGTTCGGTAATGACATAAAGGTTGGCAGGAGGAACCACAGAACCCTGCGGGGGGACTCATTATCTGACAACCTGGGAAGTAGATAGCAGTGGCGCCAGGAGATTTCTTTCAAATGCCTCTTTGTGCATTGCTTTAAACTAGACGAAAAAAATTATTTTGTTTCGTTTCGATCCGTTATTTACATAAATTTGTTTAGTTAAATTAGTTTAATTCCTTTTTCGGAATTAGTTTCCTTTATTTGTATTCGATTCTATTCGAATTTTCAAATTTGAATTTGGATCGATTCGAAAAGTTTTCAAATCAATTTCAAATAGTTTTCGAATTCGAATCATTTTCAAATAGTTTTCCAATTTCAAAAGAGAATAAAATAGAATAGAAAATAAAGGAATAGAATAGAAAAAAATTGAACAGAATAGAAAAGAATATAACAGAAAATAAAAGAATAGAATATAATAGAGAAAAACACTCTTTATTCTCTCTGTAAATTTATTCTCTCTGTAAATTTGGAAACTTTTTCGAATTTGAATTCAAAAAGTATTCGAAAAAACAATTTGAATTCGAATTTTGTACAATTTTTCTTTCGGTATTTCTGACTTGTTTAAATCTGGTACTATTGTAATTCGGAAATTCAAGTACATCCGACTTCCGAAAAATGAAAATTCCTCAGTATTTCAATTCGGAACAAAACGAACTGCACATGTCTACTTTAAACCCAGCCTGTCCGGACAGTATGGTCACCTGCTGACTTGACACCATCCACAGGCAGCTTTTCGCTTCAATAAGACATAGAAGTTGAATCCAACAGAATTATACTTCTGTGGATACAGATACTACTTGTGGTACAGAGGAAATTGTTTCTGTCTTTTGAAGTGTAAGGCTGGATTCACACCTATGCATTTTTAGTGATTTTTGCATTTTGCAGATTTGCACTACAGAACGTGTTCCATAGGAAACAATGGTAAATGGACTGTAGTGCAAATCTGCAAAATGCAAAAAGCACTAAAAATGCATAGGTGTGAATCAGGCCTAACTTGTTCTAAACAGGAGTGGAAGACAGAGGGGGATGCCAAATCACAAAGGTAAAAAAGTTGTAGTGGTGGCTGGTGCTCAATTTGTTTTGGGGGGGGACAAACCTGGCCCCTCACTCCCCCACCCCCCGTCGCTCCAACAATCGCCCATTGGTTCGCCTGTCGCCTGCCAGACCTGCACATTCCCCATCCAGGTCGCGGCTTCCCCCTGCATCTCCTCCTGAGTCCAGACAGTTGCTTCTCCTCCCGGCCAATTGGGTCTTAAGACTCCTGGCTAATCGGGTCTTAGAACTCAAGCACAAGGACAAGCAGGAAGAAGTTAGCAAACATTAATTTGCTAATGTCACACAAGTAGGAGGGCTCGGGGCACAGTGCTCTGCACCCCAAGCCCACCCTTTTTGAAGCCAATTCGAGACTCATGCTCTAATCATGTGCTTTAAAAAAAAATTGAAATCCATTGCTTTCGGTGCCCTGCATGGAGATTAGGGGCTTGATGCATGGATAAGGGGGGTGGCGCCCCTGCGCCCCTTATGAGTGGACGCCACTGGTAGTGGCCCTAAACCACCACCAGATATTGGCATACATCAAATGATAGTAACCTGATACAGTTATTACCACACAGAAAAAAAATACAAATTGGTGGGACAGAACAAGGAGGGAGCATAGAACAACCCCTAAAATATTTTCAGATCCCTGCTAAAACCAATTCATCTGAGGTTTGTTTGGAAAAATTCCCCAAACATTGGTGAGTAGTAGGAAGAATGCCCATCTTACAATAGTGATCCCAATGCCATCCTTAAAGACAGCTAGATAGATCATTGCTGCTGGCTTTACCAAGTGGAATTGGTCCCAGGACCCTGCAGGCACCATCAAATTGGAGGTCAACCAGCCACAACCCAAGGAACCTCTGAAGAAACCCTAGGGTTCCATAGAACCCTGGTTGAGAATGGTTGCCTTAGAGTGTTTCTGAAGCCTTCTGAAAAATCTTCACTTCTGGGTAAGTTAGTATTTGGACACATGATCTAAACTGAGGAGGACTGGGGGACTGGCGTTCGATTTGTGTCTTTGCCTGAACAATTATGGGCAGGGCCAGTTGATTGGTACCTAAGATAGAATAAAGGTATACTGAGAACAAGGAAGGTGTTATTATTTTGATATGTAGAAGTAACAAATAACATGTGGAAGATAGCAGCAAGGTGCCCACTTCACAGATCCAGAAAATATGGCAATGGAGCTTTAATATATCATGCAACCCTGGTGCCATAGCTCTTAACAAAATTGGCAGTACTTTAACCACTTTCAAACCGGACCATTTTGCTGGCTTAAGACCAGACCACTTTTTGCGATTACGTCTTTTTGCGTCGCTTTAACTGACAATTGCGCGGTTGTACGCCCATTTTTTCCCACAAATAGAGCTTTCTTTTGGTGGTATTTGATCGCCCCTGCGGTTTTTATTTTTTTGCGCTATAAACAAAAAAAGAAAGCGACAATTTTGAAAAAAAATCATTATTTTTTACTTTTTGCTATAATAAATATCCCCCAAAAATATATAAAAAATATATATTTTCCTCAGTTTTTATTAATAATTTTCTTTTCACTAGTAATGGCGGCGATCAGCAAATTTTATTGTGACTGCGACATTATGGCGGACACATCGGTCATTTTTGACACATTTTTGGGACCATTGTCATTTATACAGCAATCAGTGCTATTTAAATGCGCTGATTCCTGTGTAAATGACACTGGCAGTGAAGGGTTTAACCGGGGGTGACAGAGTAGGGGTTAAGTGTTCCTAGGGGCGTGTTACTAACTGTGGGGGGGGGCGTGGCTGTGTTTTAGTGAACACTGATTTCTGCTCCAATCAATCCAATCACGTTCAGCCTTCCCGTGAGATGATCGCGGGTATCCCCGCGGCGATCGAGTCCGCGGGACCCACAACCGGACTCACAGGGGTCCCGACCTGCGCGCACGCAATGGCATGGCAGCATTCTTAAAGGGACGTACCTGTACGCCCTTATGCATGTAAAGACCTACTGTTGGTCAGACTATCTGTGGTTCTGCTAGCTCTGGGTATTTTAATCCTTGCTACAGTATAACGTAAGGAAAAAATTTATTACTGTATCTGTAGCCTGACTGTATTACAGTAATAAATAATGAATCTTTAACTGGGCTTTAAGAGTATAGCTTAAGAAGAAGGGGAAAAAAAATATATCTATATATATATATATTTATATCCACACTCTAAATGCAAGTTCCCATTTTTTTACATTTCTTTGTTAAATATCAGTTTGTCCAAAATGTATTTTTTCTTAACTATTCTGTCCCTACCATATTCATATCATTATACAGAGTTTCATGAGGCACACAGCCAGTGTGTGGTCCTGTTTGATCTATGGAATTTGAATAATTGCAGATTCATATAACAATTAAGGGGTGTGGGCCTAAGCTGTATGTTTAACATGGATTACGAGTGGGGAATTACTTCAGCCTTGTTCAAGCAAATAATACAGCATTGTACCTGGAATATATGCAGTTGGCAGCTACCGTATGTTGGCAGTTAACACTCTTATGTCAGCACTATTTCTAAATATGGGCATCTTTTTTTTTTTTTTTTTTTTACAATTTTAACTGTATATTTTAACTGAATTCATAAGTGGTTAGTACTAAAATAATTTTCTGGTGATTCTGGCACAGATGAACCTAGATCATACTGTAGTAAAACATACTGAATCGATACACTTTTTCTGTTTGAGCTCTGACCCAATGACTAAAGCCGAGTACACACCTACCAAAAGTTGGCCATTTCAGCAGGAACTGGCTGACTTTCTGTACATTTGTACTCCTCTCTGTTCAACAGAAGCTCACTTAATGACTGGCTTCCGTGAAATGGTCATGCTGGAAAACCAGCATTGGAATTCCAATGGCTGCAGTGCTGATCTGTGTATTCTGTCAGGGGTCATAATGAATTAATGTGGCAGGAGAGATCCCTCTATCCTCATCACTTGTGTGGATGCGGGGGATCTGTCTTTTTTTTTTGTTCAGCCCGCTGGTTTAACACAAAAAAAAAAAACTGTGCGTGTATACCTAGCTTTAGCCTAGGCCAGTGATGGCGAACCTTGGCACTTCAGATGTTTTGGAACTACATTTCCTATGATGCTCAACTACACTGCAGAGTGCATGAGCATCATGGGAAATGTAGTTCCAAAACATCAGGGGTGCCAAGGTTCGCTATCACTGGCCTAGGCCAAGATGATGTTATCAGTCTCTTGAAGGTAGTAGGAAGCATTTCCTCATTTTCAACCTCCCATAATGATCATCCTAAACATATACCTTTGTAGCAAGTCCCAAGGTGAGAGGCTGCATTAGAGGCTGATCTTATTCTGACATTTATGAACAAAGCCAAGAACTGCAAAGGTAGGAGTATTTTGCCAGTAGATAGCAGTAGACAGCAGTAGACAGGGATGGCGCCTGAACAAACATGGCTCCATCGTTATGGAGAGAAAAGCAGATGATGTCATTGTGGGCAACACTGTGATCTCTGTGGAAGGTAACACATATCTAGAAGTGTCAGGCTGGCCATACATAAGTCATTTTTTTTTTTTGTTCATCCAGAGGGTTGAACAGCAGAAAATGACTCAGTTCCCCCATGTATACAGTCAATGTGCATAGGGGAATCCTTCCCACTGAGCTATTGTATTCTAACAGTGGGGAGACTTCTAGTTGTCAGAATACACTGATCAGCACTACCGGCTATAGAAAATTGTTCTACACAAGTCAATTGATAGATTGTCTTGTGTACAATCAGTCTATCCATACATGGATTGAATTTCAATCCATGTATAGAAACTTTACAGCCACAATACTTACTGTGCAGGCATTATAAAAAATCTGATGCTATCTAGGTTCACTTTAAAAGAGAAGTATGGACTATACAAAAAAAAAACTCACCTAGGTGGATGCAGCATCATTCGGATTGTTGGCTGAAAACAGGTCACAGTGGTGCAGAACGAACTGCACTCCTATAATCCATAGGAGAAGTACAGCTAAAAAGGCATTGGCTATACTTCTCAATAAAACCTTCAATTGGATGAAAAAAAGTTGTGCTACAGCTGACTTGATGATAGCCAACAAGCCGAGAAACAAATGTATGCAGCTTAGAATAATTAGATCTATGATAGTGGGCTGTAGCTGTGCTTTAAACGGCCTGGGGTGTACAGCTGACCCAAGGGCCTATAATTTACAGTGTCTCAGCCCACTATCCTAAATGGGGAATAGACCCCTAATTTTCGGGATTTGTAAACAACAAAACCTGTTGACTGACTATGCTTTCTCTTTGCTCCCCAAACCCTAGTAAATAAAAACCATAATATGTCTGCCTATGCTTTCTATTTGCTTGCCAAGCCCATTGCTTACTCAATAGAATCCATTGTTTCTATGCACAGCTCTGATTATTGCCAACAAGCTTGAAATGCCTTAATGCCCTTTGAAACAAATTACTTACTAATATTAGGCTGTATCTATGGAAAAAAAATAGTGGTTCCATGTGCACAATTGGCCTGGGTGGATGATCGAATAATCTGGAAGGCTCCACCCACTCTCTTAATAATAGGAGCAAATGGCTTGTCTTTTTTGCGATTAGTGCTGGAACCGGGACATGTTAATACCTTTTGTTTTTTGGAGACTCCACTGTGCTTGACTTATGATTCGTCAATAATGTCAACTCTTATCGAAAAGGATAGTGCCACACAAATCTACCGCCCTATGGGCCTATCACTCCGCGCTTCTGGATTAAATGTACTTAGGGATAATTTATAGACACACGTATCAATACCTAATAAGACTATTAAGTATCAATGAAGCAGCCACTTATAAAATACGATACAATTGGAAAAAGGCAATATTCGAAGACCGGGTAAAACACAAATCAAAGAAGACAGGCGTTTGTCCCTTTAAAATATTGCAGCAGCGCTAAAAAATACAGTCTTTTTGTGTCAAGAGAGTTCATAAAAAATCATGGTGACCCAAAATAAAGTTCATATTGGTGCAGTGAGCCTCAAAACGCTAAGAAAGAGTGATACACCTTCCACCCGATATCCACGTTTCACCGCGTGCAGCACACACTCCCCTTTGGGGATGCACTCACCAGAAATATGATAAAAATAGGCATTTAAATCATAAGCCAAACGACACTGCTATCTCCTCGATACGGCCACCTCTTCACCTTCTGCAAGCTTAGGAAAGGATCCACTCCAACCCAGCATACATATATGAAGAAAATAATGGTGCAGATAGCGTAGTACAGTTTGGTAACATTAAACTTTATTATAATCTCCAATCCCCCCTTATTAAAATCTGCGTACCAATAAATACATAATCATTAGCATTGTAATTAAATGCACTCTGCCTGTTAGTCCCGTCCGTCCGCCGGAAATCGGGCTCCAAAGCGCTGTGTAGAGCGGTGTCAGCCTCTACTTCCTGGTCGCTTGGTGGCTGGAGCGCACGCTGGAACGCATTCGTCACTTCCTGCGAGGTCACGACCTGACGCGTTTCGTCACTTCCGGACGTCGTCGTCTAAGTGTCCATCAGTGATATCAATCAGTGCTCAGACGACGTCCGGAAGTGACGAAACGCGTCAGGGTCGTGACCTCGCAGGAAGTGACGAATGCGTTCCAGCGTGCGCTCCAGCCACCAAGCGACCAGGAAGTAGAGGCTGACACCGCTCTACACAGCGCTTTGGAGCCCGATTTCCGGCGGACGGACGGGACTAACAGGCAGAGTGCATTTAATTACAATGCTAATGATTATGTATTTATTGGTACGCAGATTTTAATAAGGGGGGATTGGAGATTATAATAAAGTTTAATGTTACCAAACTGTACTACGCTATCTGCACCATTATTTTCTTCATATATGTATGCTGGGTTGGAGTGGATCCTTTCCTAAGCTTGCAGAAGGTGAAGAGGTGGCCGTATCGAGGAGATAGCAGTGTCGTTTGGCTTATGATTTAAATGCCTATTTTTATCATATTTCTGGTGAGTGCATCCCCAAAGGGGAGTGTGTGCTGCACGCGGTGAAACGTGGATATCGGGTGGAAGGTGTATCACTCTTTCTTAGCGTTTTGAGGCTCACTGCACCAATATGAACTTTATTTTGGGTCACCATGATTTTTTATGAACTCTCTTGACACAAAAAGACTGTATTTTTTAGCGCTGCTGCAATATTTTAAAGGGACAAACGCCTGTCTTCTTTGATTTGTGTTTTACCCGGTCTTCGAATATTGCCTTTTTCCAATGTCAACTCTTAACTAAGCACTACCCCTGTCCCCAGCTGCACCCCCATTGACTCAAGCATAGTTCTGAATTGGGTTTACAGGTGCATCTCAAAAAAATTGTATATCATCAAAAAGTTTATTTATTTCAGTCATTCAATCCAAAAGGTGAAACTTTTTGACTATATAGATTCATTACACAGACATATTTCAAGCATTTCTTTCTTTTAATTTGATGATTATGGCTTACAGCTAGTGAAAACCCAAAATGCAGTATCTGCAAAAATTAGAATATAGTGAAAAAGTTCAATATTGTAGACTCCAGAAGACAGTCATTGACACCCTCCACAAGGAGGGTAAGTCACAAAAGGAAGCTGGCTGTTCACAGAGTGCTGTATCCAAGCATAATAATTGAATGTTGAGTGGAAGGAAAAGGTGTGACAGAAAAGCAATAGGGATAACCGCAGCCTTGAAAAAAGTAAATTTTGCATTTCATTTGGAAAATAAAGGTCCCAGAGTCTAGAGGAAGAGTGGAGAGGCACAGAATCCAAGTTGCATGAAGTCCAGTGTGACGTTTCCACAGTCAGGGATAATTTGGGGAGCCATGTCATCTGCTGGTGTTGGTCCACTGTGTTTTAGCAAGTCCAAAGTCAGCGCAACCCTCTACCAGGAAATTCTAGAGCACTTCATGCTTCCCTCTGCCGACCAGCTTAATAGAGATGCTGATTTGATTTTCCAGCAGGACTTGGTACCTGCCCACACTGCCAAAAGTACCAATACCTGGTTTAATGATCATGGTATCGCTGTGCTTGATTGGCCAGCAAACTCGCCTGACCTAAACCCCATAGAGAATCTGTGGGGTTTTGTCAAGTGGAAGATGAGAGACACCAGACCCAACAATGCAGACGTGCAGAAGGCCGTCAAATGACAGAGGGAGGGTGTGGCTCTTGTTCTGGGTGGACGTCATATGAAGTTCCTAGGACACAGTGCGACCCCCGATCTCTGTAAAGAGCCAATGACACGGCTCTTTAACTACCTGATTGGCTGTGTCCAATCACAGCCGGTCACATGTAAATGCAGAAGTGTCGTTTATCGTCTCTCCTCGCCTCACACTGACAGAGTGTGTGTAGATAAGTGACGATCAGCACTATCTCCTCACAGAGGAGACCAGGGCAAGTAATCAGGGCACTGATCATCAGTGCCCTGATTACAGTAAATCCCCAACAGTGCTACCAATTAGTGCCCATCAGTGCCACAATAAGTGTCCATCAGTGATATCAATCAGTGCCCATTAGTGATGTCAGTCAGTGCAGCCTTTCATTGCTCATCATTGCCACCCATAAGTGCCTCCTATCAGTGTCGCCCATAAGTGCCCATCAGCGACGCCCATGATTGCCCATCAGTACCCACTAGTGCCGCCCATCAGTGCCCACAAGCACCACATACCAGTGCCGCCCATCAGTGCCCCCAAGCACCACATACCAGTGCCACCCATCAGTGCCCACCAGCGCCACATATCAGTGCCACCTATCGGTGCCCATCAGTGCCGACTATCAGTGCTCATCAGTGCTGCATATCAGTGCCACCTACCAGTGCCCATCAATGCGGCATATTAGTGCCTCATCAGTGTCACCTAATCAGTGCCCATAAGTGCTGCCTCTTCAGTGCCCATCAGTGCAGCCTCATCAGTGCACATCAGCACATCAATTACTTATTTACAAAAACTTATTGACAGAAACTAAGAAAACCTTTTTTTTTCTAAATTTTCAGTCTTTTTTCTTTTTTTTTGGTAAAAAATGTAAAATACAGCAGTGATTAAATACCACCAAAAGAAAGCTCTATTTGTGTTAAGAAAATTATTAAAAATGTATTTGGGTACAGTGTTGCATGACCGCGCAATTGTCATTAAAATTGCGACAGTGCTGAAAGCTGAAAAACGGCTTGGGCAGGAAGGGGTGGAAAGTGCCCTGTATTGAAGTGGTTAAAAATCCTTTTTTTATTGGTCTTATGTAATATTCTAATTTTCTGAGATACTGAATTCTGGGTTTTCACTAGCTGTAAGTAATCATCAAAATTAAAAGAAAGAATTGCTTGAAAATTATATGTTTATAAATATATATATTTATAAATTTAAAAATATTTATTTATTTAAAATATATATGTGTGTGTAATAAATATATATGATACTATATGAGTTTCACTTTTTGAATTTAATTACTGAAAAAAATTTACTTTTTTGAAGATATTCAAAATTTTTGAGATGCACCTGTATATGCTGAATTTCACTGGTAGACCCCTAGGCCCCTGGTAGAACCTGATGATTGGCTACAGGCCATGAAACGCATAGTCTCGGATAAAGGGTGCCAAGACAAGCTGGTTTTTATGATGAAATTTTGAATTTTTATGAATTTTAAATTTCCAGTATCATGTATGAATTTTTATTGGATGTATGTTATCCTTCTGCATTTAATCTATCAATCATGATTATTGCGATTTCGATTTTTATTAATTATGTTTAGTGATTACCTGTATCAAATATGTATGATTATCAATTGTTATGTTAATTAATTATTGAATAAACATTAAAACTATATAATTATTATTATATTATTATTACTTCTATTATTATTATTAGTAGTATGTTTATCAATATTATTATTATCATTATCAGTACGAATCAATTTGTTATGTGTCCATCTGTGTTTTTCGCGTGATTGTGACACCTAAATGAATTAAAGTAGACCATACGTATCTCAATACTGTTTATATATATATCATCATTCGCATGACATGCCTCAAGTAAAGTCCCAACATTTTTCTTCTTTTATCCACAATTACGTATTAGGGATGGAGGCATGCTCTTCCTAGGTGTGCCGGGTCACAGTCGTTCTCAAGTTTTCAACACACCAAAAGGAATCCCCATACCACCTGAAGGGTCCTGTTTTGTAATTATTCCAAGGGTTCCAAAAACCCTAATGCCCCGTATACATGGTCGGAAATTCCGACCACAAAATCTGACGGATTATTTCCGACGGATTTTGTCCGACACTGGTGTTGCATACACACGGTCGGACAAAGTTGTCGGAAAATCCAATCCTTCTGAACGTGGTGACGTTCGTTGTGTACGACGGGACTATGTAGAGGCTAGAAGCCAATAGCTTTGGTCTTGTAATGTGATCTGAGCATGCGTGGCACTTTGTCCATCGGAATTCGCTACGCACGATCGGAAAAAGTCCGTTAGGACTTTGTTGTCGGAAAATTTGAGAGCAGGATCTCAAACTTTTTCCGTGGAGCCCACACACGGTCCGATAGGACATTTTCCGTCGGAAAATCCGACCGTGTGTATGGGGCATAACTCACCAAACTATGTGACGAGAAAAACTCCTCCTTACTGCTGATGAAATCAAAGTAGGGTGGGTGTGTGGCACAATTTCACTCTCCAGCCAACCTTTCCGGAATAAATTCCCAGCAGAACGTTGTCTCTATCCCCGTGACTGTGGAGTTTAGTTCTGCTTCACCCCTTTCCTGTGGCTAATTCTCCTCTAAGTTATTTAGCCCCACCATCCATTTCTGCTTCAGGGCTAACATCAGGTAAAATGTTTGAAAAGCAGCTTTGTGCATAACACATGGCTCCAGATCGCCAACGTTTTTCTTGGGAGCAAATGTTTTTTGCATGATTATCTTAACGGTTCCGTTCCATCAGAGTTTCACAGAAATGCCTGGATTACTCTTGTGCTGAGACCAATTACTTTACTATAAAGGAACAAATGCAGTATATTAGGATGTAAAATCTTATTGTATTAAGATAGAGATTTCAGGTTAAAAAAACAACTCTGTTTTCGCCCTGTAGGGCTTGGCAGAAACAGAATGTTCTGGTGTCGCTGTTAAATAGTCATGTCATACAACAACAGATAGAGATCAGAACTGAAACATTTACTGAATACTCGTCCAGCAATCCCAGCTTGGACAGAGCATGGCCTAATTTCACCCACAGAAGGCGGCGGGAGCACAATCTGTTCAGCTGCTTGAGTAAAAGGATGCAATAGTGGAAATTCTGCAGTACAGAAGAAGACAAGAACTGTAGATTTACATTATAACTCAATAGCATTTAATTTGCTAAAATGCTGTGTATTATAAATAATTTCCATTTTTTTAAATTAAAATCCTCATTTTCCTTCTTTCTTCAATCTCAGTGATGCTGAACTCCTGCCAGGTAACACCATTTACATATGCCCCAAATCTTGACTGAAAAACTCCCAGAGATGGCATCCTCCTGTCCTGTGCCTCGATGCTAGGACATTGCTAAGACACTCCCAGCTGTTACTGCTCACCCACACACAATCACGGGAGTGAGAATTCAAACCCTTGCATATGTGTGGTCTACTATCTCCTCCTTTGTAGCGTTGATGAGCTCAGAGCTACTGAGACAAATGAGAGAGAGCACATGTGAGGGGGTCTGAATCAGATGGGAGTCCTAGCAACAAGGCAGGACATCTCTTATTTTCCGGTCATGCTTCGGAAGGTACATAAATGGCCTACACCTATAGCAAAGGCATTATCCAACTTTAGTCAAAACTGCAATTTGTTTTTATCTAAAGGGAACCTATTTCCGGCATAGGCATTTTTTTTGGTAAAAGTGAACTAACCCTTTAAATGGTTTAGTTTTTAACTTTAGTTTATCTGCCCATGTGTCTACTAAATCACATACAGTATATTTTAGAAAAATCTAAGGATTCCCTTGGGTGCTAATTATCCGCCATGACAGGAACACAGAGAACAATGATTTGTTGAAAGAAAGACTGGTTCATTTTTAGTTGGTAAAAGATTGTGGCATGACTTTGCCAACTCTGCCTGTGCCTGCACAATAAAACCCGTCGGAATCGTCCTCTGTTCATTAGGACACAGCCTTACGGGGGTGTACACAGACAGGAAATCCCGACAATCATTGTAAGCTTCTACATATTATTATTACGGGTTTATCAGAAGAACTCACTGCATTTCTATAGTTCTGAAATCCTGTTAAAAGCTTTTTCAAATTAATTTCTTATCAGATGCTGATGTATCCTGTCCACAACAATTATAATCCCTTATCCGTAAGCAACGCCTGCAGTGAGTATTAAACAGGGTACAGTATTATTCGGTTATCTGATCTGGAATGAGAAGACTTCCATTTTGTCAGGTCACATGACCCCAGTTAACAAGACATATCCTTGAATGACCTTGGCTGATGACTGCTCTCTATTGTGGCAAATCGGAGAGTCATGTAGGACTATTAACCTTAGTTTGCTATGAGGGCACCTGATTCAATGAGATGGTTTCCATTTTGCCAGTGTAATGCTTGCCCCAGTATAAAGGGGTCAGAGAATATAGATGGTGAATGTAGCTTCACCTACAGTAGCCCTGTTCCCTTAAGGCAAGCAGGCCTACCAGTACTCGGTTTCCCCAGGGACTTAAAGAATATCTAAAGGTAAAACCTTTTCTTTAGTTTTGGATAGAGTCAGTTTTTATCATTGTCTGTGCCGCCATTTGGGAGTTTCACCCTCTCTATTTGTCCTGTTTACCATTAGCATTGTAAGTAAAAGAAAATCCCAAATTTTGGGGTGTCCCCAGAAAAGTAATAGAGGGGAAATCTTCTCATGGGGACACTAGTTCTTGTGGCCTAGGAGTCCCCAAGGGATTCCCTAAATATGCAGGAATTTCCTCTCACTTACTGTGTTGGCTATGGGACAGGAAGTGAAGGTAAGTCTCCCCAACAGGACACAGGGAGGGTTGAACTGGATGGACTGGTGTCTTTATTCAACCTTAGTAACTATGTAACTATAATTTTTTGGCCAGGCAGCACAGGTGGCAGAGCAAAGGTAGGACAAAGAGTCTTTGTGAAATAGGGGAATACAGATGTCTTCAGAGAATGGCAGGGAAGGAGCCTCAGCAAGAGCGTAACCAGAGGGGCGTGCAGAGTGGTTGGTACAGGTGACATGCAGAGACATGGCAGATAACCAGGAAAAGTGTCAGCAAGCAGAAGATCAGATACACATATTTGCAGCTAGTTGGGAACATATAAAACCTAAACTAAGTGTCTGCTGACTGGGCAACTAAACACTCCAGTCAGCAGACATATGCTGACCAATGTGGGTCACCAGATTGCTAAGAATGAATGAGGGGATAAGGGAGCTGCAGGGAGCCTATCAGAAAAGGTAAGCCTTTACAGTCAGGTCACATGATAATCTCTTATCAAAGCCCTAATAAATAAGTCATTTTATTTTTGGGTACAGCACGATCAGTGTGCATTTTCACCTCCAGCAAAGCTTCTCAAATCCCATGTCCAATATATGTTTAATAAGCATGGCTTTGCATTGGTCCAACTAGGTAAGAGTGAAATTGAGAGTTACCATTAATGGCTCTCCCTTATGGTCTACAATAAAAATGTGCAGATCCGCACTCAGTACTGGCTCATTGTTAAATAAAAAAAAGTGTAAATGGCGTATTTCCCATTCATGAAGAGATCCCTAATACGTTTCACCCATGTGGGGCTTAGCTGTTGAAACGCATTGGGATCTTTCCATGGATAGGGAACGAGAACGAAAGCAATTTACACTTATTTGATTTATTGATGAGTTTGTAACGTGCCAGTACTGAGTAAGGACGGGTACAAATTTCTTGTAGTCCAAGTGGAGCTTGATGAGCCAGCGTCTTCCTGACCAGCACCAGCCATCAATGTAGCCAGCTCAGCGGAGACGCTACTCACTGAGGCATCTAGTCTTTAATATTTGTATGTTTTCTCCCTTATGGTCCCCACTTTCAGAAAAGTAGTGGCAGCTCAATGTTAGGGATATAAAAAAATGAATACCAAAGAAAAAGAATACTAACTGCTGATTGGTTGCTTTCATTACTGTTTGTAGATGTAAAGTACAGTATATTTTCTGGTCATGGGCTCTTTTTGTGTGTATCCTGGGTGGTCTGGTTCCGCCATTAGGAGTGCTGGGTTGGTGTTTGTAATGTTTTTGTTATAGTTTATTTGTTCTTTATTAGAGATCACAAAAAGGTATCATACATGTCAATGGTGGTTGATGTCACTGGTACAGAAAGATAATACACAAATCACAGATTACAGGGTACAAACAGAGTAGACATGTAATATTAACAAGTGGCGTCAAGCGTGTGTCAAGAACATTGAGCTCTGTAATCCTGCGTTAAATACCTTGTTCTCAAAGTAAAGGTGACATCATGATCGTAGTCCAAACAGGAATTTTAAAGGATAACTTCACCTTTTGTAAAAAAACAATAAATGCACGTCTTATGGCAGGTAAAAAAATGTGCATTTATAATTTTTCTACATTGCAGCCTTTAAAGCATTGCACCCTGCGATCAGCAGATCACAGGTGCAATCCCTGGATCCTGCAGACTCTCAGTACACTGTCTGCCCATACCTCCGATATGGGCAGCCCTTTACTGAATGGTAGGAAGAATTAATGGACTACGAGAGCGCTCACCAGCACCCTCGCAGTTCATTGAGATCTAAAAGCCTTCAGTCGCAATGGCTGATGGTACTTGAAGTCTAATTTATTCACAGAAAATTGTGAATGAATGACTGTTTTCAAATTGTGATAGTGGGTGCAAGGAGAAGATCCCCTGCCAGCTGTCGCTGGAGGCGGGTCACTAGGAGGATGTTACAGTTTACACCCGAGATATAGGTGTAACATGTAACATGTTCCTAAAGGTGAACCTAGCCTTTAAGAGAAGAAGAACAGGGGAAACTAATAGGTGATAAATACAGAGAGAACTGTAAGACCAGTATGCCCAATTAAAGGGGTTGTAAACCCTCGTATTTTTTCACCCTAATGCATTCTATGCATTAAGTTGAAAAAACACCTGGCAGTCACTGGCCCCCAGCCCCCCAGTTTTACATGCCTGAGCCCCTTCATATCTTTGGCAGGGACACGATGTCCCTCTCTCCACGGGGTCCCGGCTCTTGATTGGATAGATTGATAGCAGCGCAGCCATTGGCTCCTGCTGCTGTCAATCAAATCCAATGACGCGGGCCCCCGGGGGGGGGGGTGGGGCCGAGTCTGGCATTTGTGTCTGTGGACACAAATGCTGGACTTGGGTGCATGCCTGCGAGGTAACCCCCCCGGGAAAGCGCTTCTCCTAGGGGGTTATCTGATGCGGGAAGGAGCCGTGAGAGCTGCCGGAGGACCCGAGAAGAGGACTCTGTGCAAAACAAGCTGCACAGTGGAGGTAAGTATGACATGTTTGTTATTTAAAAAAAATAAAAAAACGATCCTTTACAATCACTTTAAGGATTGAGTGTGAGTATTCAAAATGTATGCTTTTTAACATATAATGTTATAGATAAAATTTCCTCTGGCTCTTGAAGAAGCAAAATTGTAAAATGTGTCAAGGAGATTGATCCCCTCCCACCACTGGGATCTCTCACCTTTGGACTTTGAGTACAATTACAATTAAATATATAGAGTCGTGGTAGATGGTCTTTACAGCAGAGAGGGGGGGATTTTATCAAGGTCTGCCCAAGTTGATTTTCTGTACTTTGTATAATAATCTTTTAATATAAAAGATGGTTGAAAACCCTCACATATACCCACTGAAGTGACTGGCTTAAGTGGGTGTATGTGAAACTAGTTCCTGTTGATCTGCAGCCCTTTCTCATCTACAGCCTCCCAAAGCACACATTTTACACATCATTTATGAGCTTCAGAAGCCAGTGGGACGTTGATCTGATGTCACACAGAGCGCAGCATAGAGGAGAAAGCTGAGTGTAATTTGAGACGAGAGAGTGCAGGGAAAGGACACATCCTATCTACACAGTCTCAGAAACATGAACAGCTGATACTGTTAATTACCTGCTGTGTGCTGGGAGGGCTGGGCCGTCTCCCAATTGTCTGGTGTTGGTATAGACCATTGATGGTGACCTTTGGCACTCCAGATGTTTTGGAACTATATTTCCCATGATGCTCATGCACTCTGCAGTGTAGTTGAGCATTATGGGAAAAGTAGTTCCAAAACATCTGGGGTGCCAACAGGCCCGATCCTTCCCGGGGTGCAGCGGGTGCACCGCACCCTAGCGCTGTATTTTAAACCAGCAGAGGGGCGCCGGCCGAAGCTGAGTGCACTGGCTTGCTAGAATCGCCGGCCGCCCAGCCGGCGGCTAGCTAGCAGCCAGTGACGTCAGTGAGAGACCGCGGCCGCCCCAGCATTCAGAGCGCGCCGTGGCCTCCCCAGGATTCATTGCGCGCCGCCTCCACATCTAGTGTATAAGCTCCGCCCACCTCTGCCATGTTCTTCAGGCAGCGTGGCTCAGAGGGGGCGGAGTGAACGGAGCGGGAGCGTAGAGAGAGCTGAAGAGAGAGCTGCTTGTTGCCAAGCTTCTGTGAGACGAGTGACCCCTGCACTGCACCAGGAAGTAAGTGACAAAGTTGTGCCCATCAAGCGCCCACTGTGTCCATTAAAAGCTGCCACTGTGCCCATCCAACGCCCACTGTGCCCATCCAACGCCCACTGTGCCCATCCAAAGCTGCCACTGTGCCCATGAAACGCCCACTGTGCCCATCAAAAGCTGCCTCTGTGCCCATGAAACGCCCACTGTGCCCATCAAAAGCTGCTACTGTGCCCATCAAACGCTGACCACTGTGCCCATCAAACGCCGCCACTGTGCCCATCAAACGCCGCCACTGTGCCCATCAAACGCCGCCACTGTTCCCATCAAACGCCACCACTGTGCCCATCAAACGCAGCCACCGTGCCCATCAAACGCAGCCACCGTGCCCATCAAAAGCAGCCACCGTGCCCATCAAAAGCAGCCACCGTGCCCATCAAAAGCAGCCACCGTGCCCATCAAACGCAGCCACCGTGCCCATCAAACGCGGCCACCGTGCCCATCTAACGCGGCCACCGTGCCCATCTAACGCAGCCACTGTGCCATCAAACGCTGCCACGGTGCCATCAAACGCTGCCACTGTGCCCATCAAACGCAGCCACTGTGCCATAAAAACGCAGCCACTGTGCCATCAAATGTAGCCACTGTCCCATCAAACGCTGCCACTATCCCATCAAACGCTGCCACTCTCCCATCAAACGCTGCCACTGTGCCCATCAAACGCAGCCACTGTGCCATCAAACGCAGCCACTGTGCCATCAAATGTAGCCACTGTCCCATCAAACGCTGCCACTGTCCCATCAAACGCTGCCACTGTCCCATCAAACGCAGCCACTGTGCCATCAAACGCTGTCACTGTGCCCATCAAATGCAGCCACTGTGCCATCAAACGCTGCGACTGTGCCCATCAAACACAGCCACTGTGCCATCAAATGCAGCCACTGTGCCCATCAAACGCTGCGACTGTGCCCATCAAACACAGCCACTGTGCCATCAAATGCAGCCACTGTGCCCATCAAATGCAGCCACTGTGCCCATCAAACGAAGGGGGGGTTGAGCAGACGGGGAGGGGGGTAATTGTGCAGACTGGGGAAGGGGGGATTGTTCAGACTGGGGGGGGGGGGTAATTGTACAGACTGGGGGAAGGACTGGGGGAAGTACCACACGGATAAGGGTCTGGTAATACATTTAAATTTTGGTGTGTTCACATGATCATCCTGTTGATATATATATACACACCTTTTTAGGTTTTAATCATTTACTTTTAGAAATTGTCACTATTTGTCATGTCATTTGACATGCTCTAATATTCAAATTCACTGGAAAAGTGTCTTTTTATTATTTTCTGCCACACACGGTCTGCTTGCAGGATTACATTGCCTGCACAGCTTCATGTGAAGCAGGGACATCTAATTTTATAAGCGCTGCACTATCTATTTTCATTTCTTCCATACAATTGTATCTTTGTTGTGCCAGCAGCTAATACTAGGCTGGTTTGGCGCAGTATTTCTCTCAATTTTTTATCTCTTGTATTATGTCTGCAGTCTCTGACCATCACTTGTATTATGTCTGCAGTCTCTTACCATCACTTGTATTATGTCTGCAGTCTGACCATTTCTTGTATCATGTCTGCAGTCTCTGACCATTTCTTGCATCATGTTTGCAGTCTCTGACCATCTTTTGAAGTAAGTCTGCAGTCTCTTACCATCACTTGTATTATGTCTGCAGTCTCTTACCATCACTTGTATTATGTCTGCAGTCTGACCATCACTTGTATTATGTCTGCAGTCTGACCATTTCTTGTATCATGTCTGCAGTCTCTGACCATTTCTTGTATCATGTTTGCAGTCTCTGACCATTTCTTGTTTCATGTTTGCAGTCTCTGACCATCTCGTTCTCTTTATTGTTAAGAGATCATGGGAGGATACCAGGTTAACAAAGACTCCTTAGGGGAGCATATCTGTGTTTGAGTCGTTGCCATAGAAACATTTGCAAAAGGGGAGGGGTTAGTAAGATGACCACGCCCACGTGGGGGGCGCCCAAAATATTTCTGCACCCAGGCGTCTGTGACCCTAGGATCGGCCCTGGGTGCCAAGGTTCGCCATCACTGGTATAGACTGTGAGAAGTGACTCATATAGATAGCAAAGGAATGAGAGAGGAGACAGAAATCAGTAAAGTAAATATTTTATTACTATATCCTTGGGTCTGTTTGGCAACCTGAAAGTCCTATTTGTCAGTATGCATTTTCTTGTTGATACTGCTTGTTATTAAAGGACCAGTCCCCCAAAAGTAATATTTTATTTATAGGTGCAGACTGGTGGGCTGAATCAGCCCTTGGCTCCCTGCCATAATTCCTGACTCTGTTCCTGTCCTCCTGGGAGTTTTCTTTGCTCCAGCTCCTCCAGTTACATTCTCCATAATCTAAAATATCAAAGAAATGAATCCAGCTAGAAGAGTTGAAACCCTTTATAATGGCCACAGCAGGCATGTAGACCCAGGAACGCAGAGCAGATATCTCCCCGATAGATTGAAGAAATCAAGAAACTGCCCAGCGTTTTAAGGGCTCATTTCAATGGAAATTAGCTTCTCTACCAGCAAGAATCTGCTGTAGGGAAACTTCAGTCCCATACACAAGTTGCGTGCGAAAAGCTGCAGGCAACAGCTGCACTCCCAGATTTGAACCCTGTACAAATGGCCAACACTGCCGTTGTTCACATGCAACTCCCCATACAAGCAGACACAAGAGATTAGGGCCTCTGACCAGCTCTGGAGACAGATAGTTTGCATCCAGGGCCGGTAGTTTTGGCTGCAAATAATCATTATGTTTATACAACCACAACACAGAGTACTGCTGTGTCCAGATGCAGTGCCTGCCCACATCTGAAAGCAGCAGCTTAATCGCCATTTTGAACTAGCCATAAATCTCCAATATCTGCCAAAGACTGTGTGTAAGTTCTGAGTGCACTAACCCTTGAAATGAAATTTTTTAGTCAATCTGAAATTGGTTTATCTTATAGGGATACGACCAGGCTTTCTCTGGCACATTTTGTTTACTATTGTTTAAATCACAATTTTTTGCCAGAAAACTACTTATAACCCCCAAACATTATAAATTTTTTTTAGCAAAGTCTCCAGGGAATAAAATGACGATCGTTGCAATTTTTTATGTCACACGGTATTTGCGAGGCGGTTTTGCAAATGCAATTTTTTGGGGAAAAGATACACTTTAATGAATTAAAAAAACAAAACACAATATTTACCCCAATTTTTTTGTATAATGTGAAAGATAATGTTACGGCAAAAAAATTGATACCTAACATGTGACATTTTAAAATTCCACGCTCGTGGAATGGCGACAAACTACGGTGCTTAAAAATCTCCATAGGCGACACTTTAAAGGGGTTGTAAAGTTTTGTGTTTTACTTACCTGACCCCTCGAACTTGACCCACGGGGACGCGCTGTCTCTCTGCCCGGGGGTTCCCGGCTGTTGATTGGACAGATTGATAGCAGCGCAGCCATTGGCTCCCGGGGGGCAGGGCCGAGTCCTGCATTAGGCCTCTATGGACGCCAAATGCTGGACTCGGGAGCGCGCCCGCAAGGTAACCCCCTGGGAGAAGCACTCTCCCGGGGGGTTACCCTGCGGGCACGCTCCCGAGTATCTGATGTGGGGAGCCGCGAGAGCTCTTCTTTATCTTTAAAAGCAAAAGATCAACAAAAATAAAATAATTATTTACTTCCAGCCTGGATCGGACGTGATGTCATGACATCGCTCCGGTCATCCAAGGCCATAGAGGCGATCAAAGAGTATCTACTTTTTGATCATCTATGGGAGCAGCTGGCTGCACTGTCAGATCGATTCGTGGGCAAACCGGCAGAAATGGTAAGCCACAGAAACACCGGTGAGCAGCGAGGGGGGGGAGGTCGCCGCCCTCTGCTGTTTACTATCAATTTCTAAGGACTACATACATAAATCCCCCTCCTATAACTCCTCCTCTCAGCGACTTTGTAGTTCAGAAGGCAGGCTCTGTGAAATGTGTGACACGACAGTAACTATGCACAAGGCCCAGTGATAAATAAATAAATAATAAATGTGTGGGATTCTTCACAAAGTAAGTTTACAAAATTCAAGATCTTTCAGATTAATAGGAGTTGGCTATAAATAATTGAAATACAATGTGGAATTTTTTATATGATTTTACATTTTGACAATATGCTTTAAGCATATGCCATTCTCAAATCACAAGTCACTGATTCTATTAAATATTCTATGGTGACTCGATATTGCTCCACTGTCTGAAGCTGGCTGTACACTATAGAAATCTCATCCGATTCTCAACCGGCTGAAAGTTGCTTAGTGGGTGGGCCTGTTTACCACCCACCGCCCAAGATCCTTTTCTTGAAAAATCAAGGGGAAAATGTCAGCGGAACAGTTCAGGTTTTTTAACAGTTAGTTGGCCTGGCTGTCTAAATTCAATAGCCACAGCGGGAGATTCATCCATCAACGCTGCATAATGTGAATGGAGGAAGCTGTAAATGGCCAAATTTATTTCATATTCACCATATATTTAGCTCATACAAATGAGAAATGTAGCCTATAAACCTCATTTGTACAGTATATTTTGGCATTGGCCCTCATTGCAAAAAGTTGGTACTCCCACCAATAGTGGGACAGGATAATTTAGGAATTAGAATGTGCCGAGATTTAACCTTTTCTTTACAAATACGCTTCTAACTGGGGAATACTTGCCTCAAGCTACAGGCAATAAAGTATGTCATGGCTGCCATCCTGGAATTCATAAGGAGTCTTGCAGACACAAGCAGTGACAGACTTGTGTACGTTAGGGTAAGTGCCGGTTCACACAGGGGCGACCTGTCAGGCGACTTAGCCGCCTGACAAGTTGCGCTCCATGCATTGCAATGGAACTGTTCTAATAGGAGCGACTCAAGTCGCTCTGATTTAGAAAAAGGTTCCTGTACTACTTTAGGGCAACTTCAGAGCGGCTTGCATTGACTTCTAAACAGAAGTCGTTTTGCAAGCCGTGCTCAAGTCGCTCTGTACGGGGCAGCTTCAGAGTCGGAAGACTTTGAAGCCACCCCTGTGTGAACCGGCACAAGGGTTTTATGAATCTGTCCCAACTCAGACAAAACTGTTGCAAACACTCTCCTAGAAAGTTACAGAGTTGTACATGCAAAGAAAGTATTTGGAAAAGTTGGAAACATTTCAAATGGTATTTCCAAAGAAACTTAGACACAATTTGTCACAGAATTGTCACAAAGATGTGACACAATCAACAATTTATTCCAACATGGAAGAGGACTTATTTACCTCCACTTTCCCTATCATCAATATGGCTGTATTTTATACAATTAAAGTGTTGCAAATAAGAACTTCTTGAATTTATCTCATGCATCGGTGCTAACAATAAAATCATGAATTTAGCGCAAGGCTTCTAACTACATATACATCACCAGAAATGTGTTGCGAATGCCTTTTTCAAATCATCCCCCAGAGTTTCTTACAGAAATTGTGTATTTGTTTTTACATGCCAAGGAAACAAACTCTGAAATGGTGAGAAATTGTTACGACTTAGAAAAACACATTCCATCATTTTTATGAAAACCTGGGCTCTTCTGTCAAAAAGGTTACAGCGAACATTTTTTATTTTTTTTGGAAGAACTCCCTTGTCTAAAATTATCATCTGCGCGGCTTTCAGGAATAAAACTTGTTTGACAGGACATCAGCCTTCTCTTCGCTTTGCTGAATATTGTGATGTACTTATAAACAAAAGTATGAAACAAGACCAAACTTAAAAAAAAAAAAAAAGACATCCTCTGAGCAAAACCAAAGCCATTTCTTCCCACCGCTGAAAATACTTTGATGGTGGGTAATGTAGACACCCCTGAGAAAATGGCGTGGTATGGGAAAGCGGAGGGGGCTTCTGAGGAATGTTGTTTTTTTACCTACCACCACAGTTGTGTCTGAACATGAACAAAAATATGTTAAAAGTTTTAATAGTAACAACATGGATTCAGGTCAAAGAAAAAAAAAGTTGCGTAAACAAAATTTAGATTAAAACCATATGTGGACTGGGAGAATAAAGAGACTTTTTTTTTAGCTCAATACGGACATCGTTTTCAAAGCTACAAATGTAAAATCTTACTCAATATTTGAAAACCATTTATCCTAGAATTAAATTTGTATTTAAAAAAAACTGTCATATGTGAAATTAGATCACAGTGTTGAAGAGGAGAGTGGAATCCTGTCAAAACTGATTTTATTTGGTAAATTTAGCCTTCCATTTTTGAGTAATTACCTGTGGAAATGTGGCTTTTTGTGCCTTTTATTCAAAGAAGGTGCACAACAAAAGTTAAAAGGTTGAGTGGGTGACTCATTTATCTTATTTAGGGTAACTGTCACCTTGATCAATTAATTTCTAAAAGGAACAGGCATTTTTACACTAATCACATAGGAACTACCTGAAAAGCATGTGAAAAGGTTCCTGGGGTGCCACATGCTGGTTGAAAATGAAAATGCAAACTAGACATATGTAATGCAATATACGTACAATGTTCTACATGTGTAATATGATAATATTCGGGAAGCAGGAGGAGAGGTGGAGGAAGCACAGATCCACAGAATGCATGAAGCAGAAGTAGGAAGATCCTTACACTGCAGGTTCTCTGATGCAGCGTCCGATTAAACAAAGAGAACCACAGGTGGAGGTAAAGAAAATTGCTTGATTTCCCTCCCACAGCGCTGGGGGGTGGGAGGGGGGTGAAGGGGAGCCCACCTGGCTGGCAGAACACAATGATTGCACAGCAGTAATAGCATGCCAAAAATTCAACAGGCTTATTGAGCCCAAGTTGTTTCAATGGATCGACTTGGATGCAATCAGCCTGCCCATACATGGATTGAAATTTGTCTGGTCCCTGCTGAACCAGCTGAATTTTGTTCCATGTATGGCCAGTTTAACATTCAGAGGCAACATTGCCTTAGATGATCTCACACTGTCGACATACAACTTAATGGCTACAAAACAGGAGTGCCTAGGCCAGGGATGGCAAACCTTGGCACCCCAGATGTTTTGGAACTACATTTCCCATGATGCTCATGCACTCTGCAGTGTAGTTGAGCATCATGGTAAATGTAGTTTCAAAACATCTGGGGTGGCAAGGTTCGCCATCACTGGCCTAGGCAAAACAGAAAGTGCTATTTTTCAGGAGGAATTCAAGACAAGGGGTACATTTCCAGTACTCTTTAGGCAAAATGGAGATTTCTAGTGTTTCAAAAAAGCAAATCTTCACTTTTCAGGTCCACTTTAATATGCTTGCTTACAATAAAACAGCACAGGTTTACTCTTCTATAATGAATGCTTTTAGGTCACCCTATGTAGAATATTTTCTCGCAGACATCCCAGAATATACAGAAACAAAGGAAATGTGCAGGCTTTGGGTTGCGCTGTGGCTCTGCCCCTTTTGTCCAGCCGCCGCAGATTTAGCTATGCGAACTATGTGGCCTCTTAGCCTTTCTCCAAAAAGTAGCAGGAATGTGAAAATGACAGTTAATTTGTTTGGAGTGTCTGGCAAAAGCCATCACAAGTTTAAATCTAATTCCTAACAGGTTATAGCCCCTTCACATATTTACAGGAAAGATTAACGATGCTTGGAATGGGATTATTGCCCTGTGTGACAATATTTAATGGTCGCTTGTTACTATGAAATATAGGAAGAAGCAATAATGGACCGTTTCATTTTTAAGAGGCAAGAAGAAATAAAAGTATCAAGCTGCAAGTTACAATATAACTGTTACGAACAGCTGTTCCTTTTAGGGCTTGTTCACACCATGCCTGTTGAGCCGTGTTGATCTGCATTGACCAACACAGGCTCAACACAAGGACACACAGAAAACAATTTCGCTCTATGATTATACAAGTGCAGTTGTGTGTGCCATGTAAATTGCAGCATGTCTTCAGTTTTGCGCAGTACACAACAGCACGTTGAATGGAATGTCATTTTGTTACATTTCAATAAAGTAAAAAAAAAAAACAGTGTGATGCATTGTAAGCATGCATCACACCTTTCCCATACAATACACACCAGAAGCCATTTGGCTGGCTTCTGTCAGACGTGCATGCTGGAAAACTGATTAGAACTCGGAAGGGGATCTGATCTTTTTCTGTTGAAGTTTCACTTTCACTTACAGGTCTCTCCTCTCCTGTGACTGGAAAGTGAATGGAGAAGCAGCCCAATGATGAGCTCATCTCTCTGTCACTCTTTCCTCTTATCAGAATGCTTCTTGGACTGCAACAGACCTGGCTGGCTCCTTGTGGTGCTTCTCCCTTCCCAAGTCTGAGCTCTGCTATACAAGGACTGATAATGGCTGATACCAAGCCAAATTCAGTTAAGCCGGCCATAGACAGAATGTTTTTCTCTCCTGAAAACCATGGGTTTTAGGAAAGAAAATAATCCCCAGACAGTATTGGTGGGGGAATTTCTCCTGCTGAGCCATTGTGTTCTCCCATCGAGGGGGCTAAGGAGAACACAATGGCTATTGCTAGGTTATTGCTAGTGGCTATATTGTTAGTGGGTTGAGGGCAGGAACCCTGTGCAGACCAATCAAGTTCCTCCACCCCAAACTTGGTCATCCATGTCTTTATAGACCTTCTTTGTGCACTGGTGCGCAGTCATGTTGGAACAGGAAGGGGCCATCCCCAAACTGTTCCCACAAAGTTGGTAGCATGAAATTGTCCAAAATGTCTTGGTATACTGATGCTTTTAGAGTTCCCTTTACTGGAACTAAGGGGCCAAGCCCAACCCCTAAAAAACAACCCCACACCATAATCCCCCTCCACCAAGTGATTTGGACCAGTGCACAAAAAAAGGTCCATAAAGACATGGATGAGCAAGTGCCTGACCTCACAAATGCGCTTCTGGAAGAATGGTCAAACATTCCCATAGACACACTCCTAAACCTTGTGAACAGCCTTCCCAGAAGAGTTGAAGCTGTTATAGCTGCAAAGGGTGGGCCAACTCAATATTGAACCCTACGGTCTTAACGACTTTCAGACTAGACCAATTTGCAGCCAAAGAACCAGGCCCCTTTTTGCGATTCGGCACTGCGTCACTTTAACTGACAATTGCGCGGTCGCTCCCAAACAACGACGTCCTTTTTTTCCCCACAAATAGAGCTTTCTTTTGGTGGTATTTGATCGCCCCTGCGGTTTTTATTTTTTGCGCTATTAACAAAAAAGAGCGACAATTTTGAAAAAAAACGCATTCTTTTTTATTTTTTGCTATAATAAATATCCCCCAAAAATATATAAAAAAACATTTTTTTTCCTCAGTTTAGGCCGATACGTATTCTTCTACATATTTTTGGTAAAAAATATCGCAATAAGCGATTATTGATTCGTTTGCGCAGAAGTTATAGCGTTTACAAGATAGGGGATAATTTTATAGCATTTTTATTAATAATTTTTTTTATTAGTAATGGCGGCGATCAGCGATTTTTATTGTGACTGCGACATTATGGCGGACACATCGGACATTTTTGGGACCATTGTCATTTATACAGCAATCAATGCTATTTAAATGCATTGATTCCTGTATAAATGACACTGGCAGTGAAGGGGTTAACCACAAGGGGGCAGTGTAGGGGTTAAGTGTGCCTAGGGGTGTGTTTCTTACTGTGGGGGGGCGTGGCTGTCAGCTAGTGAATGCTGATCCCTGCTCCAATCACAGGGAGCAGAGATCGGCGTCACTAGTTGCTAGGCAGAACGGGGAGATGCTGTTTATTTCCGCATCTCCCCGTTCAGTCTTCCCGTGAGATGATCGCGGGTGTCCCCGCGGCGATCGAGTCCGCGGGACCCGTGACCGGCCTCACGGGGGTCGCGACCGGCCTCACGGGGGTCCCGACCGGCACGCTCCCGATGGCATGGACGGCATTAAAGAGGGACTTATATATACGCCCTCCTGCCTGTCCGTGCCATTCTGCCGACGTATATCGTCGTGCGCCGGTCGGGAACCGGTTAAGCAGGATACACGCTATACAATTTTTTGTAGATTTTGGATTTTGACCCCTTTCACACTGCAGCGTTTTTCAGGTGCTTTTGGGCTCAAAAATAACGCCTGTAATGCACCTAAAAAACACCTTCCCTGCAGACCCAGTGTGAAGTGCTTTCACACTGGGGCGATGCGCTGGCAGGACATTAAAAAAAGTCCTGCAAGCAGCATCTTTAGAGCGGTGGAGGAGTGGTGGGTAAAGCGCCGCTAAAACTAGCAACATTTTACCGTCAACGCCTGCCCGCCCCAGTGTGAAAGCAGCCTTAGATTTACCAAAACCATATAATATGAGGTCAAACCTAAACACTTTCAATTTGTATGCACTCTGGCAGGCCCTTGCACTACATGGTTTTGGTAAATATAAAGGAAATCGGACAACAAAAGTTGTATAGTGTGTATGGGGTCTAAGTCTGGGATGCCATTAAAGTTCACGTGTGTAAAGGCAGGCGTCCCAATACTTTTGTCAAAATAGTGTATATAGAGAACAATCTGTATCTCCTCATCTGCTAAGTG